>JACJUM010002525.1:6177872-6357768 GCA_020976665.1 Heortia vitessoides | reverse complement strand
AAATCCTTCCTTTTTTTGGCAGGCCTATATCCAGCAGTGGACTCTTAATGGTTAAGATGATGAAACTCAAACGAGTTTAAAGCGCAGTTTATTTAATGTTTTACATTTTTTGTTCCACGTTTCGGTTACGATGCGGTCGCGAACAATCTTGAGAACTGTTGACGCAAGGGAACATAAAACGTTTTAAAGCTATTAAAAGAGTAGTTTTGTTATGAGTAGTGAAAGCGTAAATGTTAGAAAATATTACAAATGAGTTTATCTTGGATAGAGATAGTATCCATGAGACCAGTGGTGCACAAGATAGGGACTCTGCCGAATACGCTAGAAGTCCGTCAAATACACAAAGCAAACGAGGGTATAAAAAAAAATTAAAGTGTTGTCTTCTTTATTCCTGTCTAGAAATTTCGTATCAGCCGTGGGCAGTAGCCTAACGAAGATGAATCTCGTGTTCGAGGTCAAGAGCTGTTGGGTCTCTCGTATCGATTACGAGTCCTTTTATGTAACTGTGCAATATAAGAGTCTTTAGAGACTTATTTATTTAAAGGATTATAAGAACCTTATAAGTAAAAAAATAAAGAGGAGAGACGTGTTGTGTTCATTTATTGCAAAAATTTAGTAAGTACCGTGGGTTACTGACAGAATAATACCTCCCCATGTACCAGGTCCCACTGAAGTACTGGAATTTTAAGCAAAATGTTCCCTTTTTTGAGAATCCCTATATCCAGCAGTGTAATTATTGCGGCCGCATTGATAATGATGACGATGCAAAATAACAAAATACTAGTAGTACATATTAGTGATCCAAATTGTGTTGCTTTTTGTTATTCTATCAAGTCCATCCAACATACACTATCTACTACAAACATTATGTTCCTAATTTGATGTCTTAATTATTTTAAAAAGAGTACTAGCTCACCACTTCTGTACATCAAATATCTGTGATGTGTATGTACTATATTATCTATACGATAAGGCTTTTGCAAAGCAATATCAAAACGGAGACTCGAGGTAATAGTGACATGTGTATTATGTATCTAACAATACAAACTCAATTCCACTGTGTTCAGTGATACGTAATGCCATTGGAATAACATACGATATGAAACAATTGGCCTGAAGCGATTGGTTTCGTGTGACTTGATCTTCTTGTTTATTAAATGTGGTCTTGTTTAGAATTTGATTGTAAACATGAATCGCTACTATTTGATTTGCCTCCATCTTATAAACATGTATAAGATATAAAACTCAAACATATCAGCATCATACCTGCCATTGAAAGTCCACTATTCGACATAGGCATCTCCAAGAAAGGGGAATTTTTGCTCATAATTGCCGCGCTTGGTAGGCGTGTTGGCCTTCGCAGCCTTGGTAACGGGGTTTTTGTTGCCCACCCCTGCCCTGCGCATTTGAAGTACACACTTTCGGATGGATATACCGCCATCTATCGGTTCCGATACCTCAGTCTTACGACACCTGATAGAGGGGGAGGTACTATTTTACGCTACCGGTACCTCACGGCGTAAACTTAAACTCAAGTTATATTAACGACAGCTCGAATAGCGCAGTGGTTAAGGTTGTCTCACTTCTACAAGTGGTGTAAAGATAATTTGTATGTTAGAGACAACTATTTATGGGAAGAACGACAATTGTTTCGAGTCCTTATTCATATTATAACCATTAAACTTACGAATATTTTTCGTAGAGCGATTTTTAATTTAGAATTTATTTCAAGCTTGGAGATTTACTAAAAATGAACCTAACTATTATGTAATATTTTCTAAAAGTTTGTTTATAATTTATTTAGAACTAATTTTCATGTTTAAATTTCTTTGTGGCAAGCATGTTAAAGAGTATGCCTCGTTAAAATTTTATTTGTTTACTAAACTATTATATTACATCTGTTCAACATAAGTTCATAAAATTGTTCAGAAGGTTTAACCAAGGGCAACTATATACAAGTTGAAACCCCTATTTCTAGAATATGTCCTTCATTTCTTAGAAAAAATATTCAAATAATGAGCCATCTATCACTATGACATATTAACAATCATGTCCAACATCGAACATCAAAAATAAATGACCACACGTCAAAAGTTTACGTAGAACGTGGTATGACGCTAAACCATGTGAATTGTGCCATATGACCGCGGCTAAATTCAAAATTCATAGGGCAAATCATTACAAGCATGGCATGTATCGACATCGTAAAGAAGGTATTGAAAATAGAAATAATGGTATGTCGAGCTTGTATCTGAATGCAAAATCTTCTAAAGATAGTATATGCAATATTGGTAAATCTTATGTTTTAAAACCTATTGACACTGTTGTGTCAATATTATGGCAAAAAAATTTAGACTTAAGTGTAAGGACATATTCGAAATAAAATATAATTAACGCTGCAATTTAATGTAATTTATATTCATAGGTCTAGCATCCGACCTAATTGAAACCAAATAACCATAACTAGTGGGGTACCGGCAGAATAGTCAGTAGACCAGTAGAATAGTCCCCCCCCTTGTACCAAGTTTCGTAGGAGGCGACTAAGGTACCAGAATCGACAGATGGCGGTATATCCAATCGAAACAGTGCAGCCCAAATGCACTGGGCGGGGTAGGGCAGCAGCATCCTTGTCATGAAAGCTGCGCTCTGCGATTGTCAACACGCTTACCCAGCGCGGCAAATTTGGGAAAAATTCCCCCTTCCTAGGTCCAGCAGTAGAATTCCAATGGTTCCAATTTTGTTATGATAAAACATAACAAAAATACAAATATATTATCTCTTAATTAATGAAATTTTTGTTAAGTTGTTTTGATAAAACTACATTTTAAACACTACATTTTAAAAAATTAAACGTATATGTGTTAACAGAGACTAATATTTCTTACATATTAGCAGTTATACAAATCAAAAGAAATGAAAAACATTCGACTAAGCCTTCACGGATGTAGGCTGATTTGTTTTTTTTTTTTGCGAAAGCACTTCAATGTCCATATATTTGCGTAGAAAAAGTTGTATTTGTACGCCGAAATGTTCCAAGGTAATATGTAAACTTCCTTTCTAGTAAAAAGAGATATACATCTGAAATGTAAGTTAGAGTGGTACTTCACCAAGTACTTTCGGTATAATGCTTACTTAAACAACTTTTCTCGTTATTGTTTACAGTGTTAATGACGACTGGTAAGTATCATTAATTTTAATAGCATTACCGGGGCTTGAGATTGTGCTATTCGTTACAAAAACAAATAACATCTAACTAGGAAAATCCCTAAATAATAACAGATCTCTAGTGCAATGATCATCATATTAGAGTCTGAACTCACTGTTTGACATAGACCTCCGCAAGGGATCAAACATTTTGGAGATCTATAGCATTGCGACTAATCTTGGTGGCAATCACGCAACTTGGCTTTGCCGTAAGAATCTCTTGGGTATTTCCGCCTTATTGCATTCAATCTACTCTGATTCCGATGGATATATTACATGTATTTTATTAATATACCTGAGACATCCTATAACATCTGAGGGAGGTACTATTGCACTCTATCGGTACACCACGGCCAAGTTGAATGGTGAGTTATGAGAATGAGATAGGGTTGTATTTGAAGTGTAAATAAATCTGAGAAGCAAAAGGTTAGAAAAAGCTTAATATAATAAATAATTTTATAGAGGGTTTATAATTTATTTTTATACAAAAATATTCTGTAAAAATAAACGTAAGCGTATAAACTTAAATTATAATCCCGTGCCATGTCAAAAATATACAAGAAAGTTTCTAATAAGCAAATATTAAAAAAATCAACGTGATCAGAATAACTGAAAACCGCAATTATCGCCATCGAACTTATAAGCCAGATTAGACTTTAGACAGCGAGTAATAAGCTTCATATTTTCTAGTCTTAAAATCTGCAGTGGGACCAGGTGTTTTATGCATTTTCTATGAGGTCAGGCGTTGTCCACTGTTCGTGACGCGACTTAGATTACTTTCTTTCCTTTATTTTCATCGGCGTGGGGTCATTGTGGGCGTGGAATGGACATAAAAAATATAAAAATAGAGAGCGACACGAATATCGAAGTTGTTTACAATGTTTGGACCGATGAAGCCGAAAGTTTTAAAAGAGTTTTTACAAACCGTCCTTTTGAGATTGAGTGATTAATAACAATATTATTTATTTTTAATAATAAAATTATTTATATTTTGCGCTTGAGACTTTAATCCTAAGGTCTTAACAAAATAGTGTTATTCATAGATAATCTAATCTATCAAGGCGCTGTATTAAGATGTATGCTTGATATTGAGGTGTTTACTTCGAAGAAATAATGTATACTTAATTTGAATTGCACAAAAGTGAATACTCGGTTTGAAGAAATGTATTAAGGTGATTTATTAATATATCCCTTATTAAAGGCAGGAATATCCAACAATGAAAACAAGCTGAAATAAAGATCTCTCATAGTGACTTGTTTATTTTAATATTTTATAAGTTAATGGTCGCTAGTTGATATTGTGATGACGATGATTCACTTGGTAACGTTCATTTTTAATGTGGTGTTAAAAATCGAGAATAATAAATAATAGTTATGGCGGCGTATTATTCTATTGAAATAAAATATTTGTTCATTCTGCATATCATGCGCCTACTGAAACTCTATCCTAGATACACGAACAAGCCGGATGACATCGGCGAACGGACGCCCTTGGCATATGCGTTGAAGGCACAGTCATAAACCCCGATATGAAATATCACCGGATTTTAAACCTTATACCGAAGAACGTACAAGTCAACATTGATAAACTGACAGTAGTTAATATATCAAATAAAACATAGGTATTTGAGTAGTAGCATTTAAAACATTTAAACCCTTATAAATTACCAGATCTTAATACCGCATACATTTTATATTTATGCTTAATATAAGGCAACACTTGAACATTGTAATGTGACTTTAAACTATAAACTAGAGGACTATCAATTCTTAACCAGAGAACTTTCTAGATATGGTGGTGACTAGGTCGGTTTTGGTACCTTAGTCGCCTCTTACGATACCTGGTGCAGTGGAAGGTGCTATTCTACTCTGTCGATACATCACGTCAATTCATACGGTACGGCATATGTCGGGATTACTGCTATACTTTCTTATCCAGCTGCATTCGAGCTACGCTGTACGGGTGTACAAAGTTTCATCGGTCAGTTTCGGTACCTCACTCGCTTTGGCACAGGGGAAGATATTATTTTACTCTATCGGTACAGCCCTCATATTTATATAGTATAACAATATTTATAAAAGCATTTATTGGATGCATAATTCTTGAATCTTTCGAAAGTTCTAAAAGGACTGTACTATATCTCCATACTAACCTAGTAATATTGTGCTAGATGATTCGTTGTAAATCTCTTCGATCATACCAAGTTCCCAGCTACACATCTGATAACCACATTCACTTTGAATGAGATGTTTAATTTTTTGACAGATTTTTTTTGCTGCATGGTGTGTTTAATGGGCTTGTGGAACAATTGGTATCCACTTCTTTAATAACGATTCGGGCCAGAATGTTAAAATCAAAGGCAACCCCTATAGAGCGATGAATGAGGAGTCAGCAACTCTCGTTTATCAATTGAACAAACATGATGTGCAGGAGCTGTGGTTACACAGCTCATGCCATAATTGATTTATTGATGGAAACGTTTGGTAACCGCATATTATCTCGTTTCGGACCCGTGAATTCGCCTCCAAGATTGTGCATTCTAACGCCGTTTGACTATTTTCTGTGGGGATATATGAAGTCGCTAGTCTACGCCGATAAGCCCGACCACTGATAGGATAATATTCGCCGCATTTTACCCAATATTCCCACAAATGTTGGAAAATGTCATCGAAAACTGTACGTCCAGGTTAGACTACGTCCGGGCCAGCCGTGGCAGTCATATGCCACATATTAAATCATATTTAAATTATAACGCCAGAAGATGATCGAATTCCAAAAAAATGAAATTTTATATCAATAAAGACATCACTTGATTTTATTCTATTTCAAAGTTTTATACCTCAAACAAAACACCCCTTATAAACTAGACTATCAGGAAACTATAAACTGTTTTATTTGTAACCTGTTATAATGTATATTAATGAAAGAATTATATTTTTATTTATCTAATTAATGGTTTAACAGTACATATAGATATAGTAGTTACCACGCGTTGTTATTTTTTTTTGTAGCTTAACTAATTACTCAGTATTATTTTAAAAGTAAAATTGACAAAAATAAGTTCATATTTTAAGTAGTAGCATTGTTTTTCGCTTGCCGCATTTCTCTTTTAAGCACTGGACCTCCGATTTATGTCGTGTCATTAGAGCTTACTTCCCACTGTCAAATGACGTTGCGTAGCTTCCCCGATATCGTCGGAGAGATGGTGGCAAACTTCTAATAATTTTGCATTGGTATATTAATGTTCTCTCTGTTTTTATGTCATAATAAATAAGAATCATAGTTTAGTTGTATTCAAATTGTATTTCTCGGTTATTTTTCTAATAAAGTATTGATATTTTCTATTTTTATGATTTGCAGCATGTAATTAAATGTTTTATTTTAATCTAAATCCAACAGTAATTAATATATTAAAAATTATCTAATATAAATATCCTTTTTTTCTTTTATCTAAATGTCCATATTAAAATTGAAATAACCTTAACGATGCATTGTTTATATAACGATAGACATATGTAAACTAATACTAGACAGCTAACCATGTGACGACACGTAGATTAACCAGTCAATCATACTGAAGTGATAGTTCTGTTAACTCGAGTACAGTCACGTACGTAATTGCATTCGCGGGACGCAACAATATAACACCAACGCATTGGTGAGCGTTGGCACGTTTGGGTCCAATGTTTGGTGTTTGCGCGGATCATGTCAGTTGCTTAATTAAGCGGAGTACGTTAATTGAAAACGAACTTGAATATAACTGGCAGTATTAACTAGAAATATCCATACTATTATTATATGTATACGCGACAGTGTGTGTCGGTGTGTATGTCAAGGTATAATTGGCAAAATGTTTTGATAAGTGAAAATTTTATTTTAATAGATATATGACGACCTAGGCGAACATATTTTAACCAGGTAGAAAAAGTTTCAAAGAAGGGCCAGGTCAAAAGTACCAAGGGTAAACAAACAAAGAACTAATGCGAGTAAGGCAAGCGAGAGAGGTATCCTAAGATAGCAAGTGGAGATCCATAGTCTCTGCCTCTCCCGATGCATGTATGTATATTCATCAAACATCGATATATAGGTATCAGCCAACTTATACGAAATTAAAACACCTGGAACAATGCAAGGCGTCTTATTAAATACTGTTAGCAGCTTATGGCATTCAAAATATGTACATAGGTGATTAAAAAAAATATTTATTAACAAGGTTAATAGGAGATAGAAGTAGATCTTCCCTATACGAGTACGTTGACTAATTCTTGCAACTTCATTCATCGTTTTGTGAATAAATAAAAACTTCCTGACACTCAAAAGTACTAATATAACAAATGTAAGAAAATGTCTGCCCGTTTCTTATACTTTCATGTTTTGACGGGCCTGATGGCGCAGATGGTATGGATCCTATCTTGTGAACCAAGGGTTGTGGGTTTGATCCCCACCCAGGACAAAAAATTATATGATGAATATTCGTGTTTGTTCTCTGTCTATGTAATAAATGTTTGTATTTAAGTATTATATTTGTGATTGTCTGTTGTCTGCGACTCTATTGTCTAATGTCTGCGTAGTACAAGTATTTTGTCTATCCAGGAGCTAGATCAATGTTAGAGTTGTTGAGTGAATTTGTGATTTATTATCGATGAATCGGTTTTAACGAATAAACTATATGTGATCAGTTTGAAATCTAAAAAAACGATATTTTTTTGTACCGCTAGTAAGCTCACGATAGAAAAAATAATCTTCATCTCATCTTATCAGCCATTAGAGGCTCTCCCCAATAAAGAGAAAATTTTATTCATAAATGCCGCGCTGGGCAAGCGTGTTGGCAATCGCACAGCATAGCTATGGCGACGGGATACCTGCCTGAGTAGAAGCGGTAGAGTAGAATAGTAGTCCCCCCTGTACCAGGCATAGTAAGAGGTCACAAAGTTAACCGACAGATGTCGGTATTGGATATATCGCCATTTGCCTGTCCAAAAGACAAGTAGCTCAAATGTGCAGGGCGGGGATGGGCAGCAGCATCTGGGATAAAATAATGAACCAAAAATATCTCTCCCTCTATCATCTACACCATATTGATAATATTTGCGAGAACCCTAAATCACACTTGTGAATAGTGCAAGTTTGTGTCATCGCTAATTTGATTCGGCTCTAGCTCCAATATTGCCAACATTGGCGTAACCCAACATGTTCGAAATTCCCCAGCACCAATGACGCGGGGGGATTCAACCGTTTAATGAGACCACAACTCCGCCGCAACGAATTGCTGCCACTCCGCCGCGACCGGGGCACCAGCTTAATTGAGCTGTACAGACAGAAATAAAACGTATTTTTACGATAACCCTGTGTGTGGAACTGTGCACGTTGTTAATATAGAATTTATTGCGTCGAATGATTAACAATCTATAATTATCGTAAAAGATAAAATCTAAGACATGTGGCATCTATAGAGAATCCGATTTTAGATTTAATCTTTTACACGAGCCAGGCTATGTTTGATACATCTCTACATAAAAGAGAATTCTCAGCGTGTCAAAATAGGCGTGGGTGTTTAAAAGACGTAATTAACTTAAGTTTAGTTATTTCTTTTCAATTATTTTCAAGAGTGACAAAGTTAAATAATAATAATCGGCGTTTACACGCTGAAAAATATTTTTCTTTATTATAAGTATTGAGCGTAAACATTTGATATGTGGAAATTTTAAAGTATATATATAAATTTTATAGTGCATATATTATAAGGTAATAGCATGTATATTCGTTATATACCAGTTATTCATATTTTTAACGAAAAACAATCGAAGTTAATCACATTAACGTATATTGTTTCTCTTTGGTTGTTAGTAATTATTATGTTTATAATATGAAATTAAGAGACCTCTTTTTCCCCACTGTTTATTATTGCAACTCACTTTTATCGCCGACTTTTCAATTGTCACAAAAAATCAAGATGGCGCCAATTTAAAACATTTATATCACCGAAAGCGGTGTAATCACGCAAACGATTCACATTACGAGGTAATTACATGTTTCTTTATTTACACAAAATGTTGTCATTACTTTTGAAATGCTCTTTATTATATAAGAGCTAGTAACTTTCATTAAATTATGGCCAACACTTCTACTTAACTCCATTTAGCGTCTTTTCCCGCACGATTTTTATTTAAAAACTAACGTTCATCGTTGATTTTTAATAATCCCGGATATTTTTTATCCGGACATCAAAAGCAGGTTCTACCTTAAAGCTCAAATACGTTTCCTAGATAATTCTTAAACGCTTAGCAGACAGATTTATTGCACAAGTATAAAATTGAATCAAATTTTAATCAAAATTAAAATACCTTTCACTCAATTCTAAATATATGACAATAATTTTGTGGAAAGTATCTAAGAAGCCACTTTCCCATAATATTTCATAGATATACTATGTTTATCATATTTAAAATCAGCCCTAATTAACATTTTATAATATATTGTTGGTTTTGCTTGAGCACTGAATTAAGTAATTTTAACTGCGAGTTGCGTCAATATAGGAATTAAATCTGCAAGCTTACTAATATACAGTACAGTTACGTACTGTATATTAGTAAGCTTGCAGATACTAGCCGTGAGGTACCAGCATAGTAGAATAGTACCTCCGTCTGTACCAGGTATCTTAAAAGGCGACTAAGGTACCGGACCCGACAGATAGCGGTATATCTATCCGAGAGAGTGTAGTTCAAGCGCATCGCGAAAGCTGCGCTCTGCGATTGCAACACGCTTGCCTAGCGCGGCAATTATGGGCAAAAGTCCTCCTTTTCTTGGGTAGGCCTATGTCCAGCAGTTGACTTCTAATGGCTGTAATGATAAATTATACTAAATAATTAGTACGTAACTATACTAAAAAATTTGAAAACAAGATACGTATACTCGATTTCTTTTACATATTTATTTTTGAATTCTTTTTTTTAAATGACTAATTAATATATACCTGTATAACCACAACAAAAACATTAATTAATTTAACATAAAAAAATCTAAAAGCTATTATAGTAAAATAAATCGACAGCAAATAATTCTATTAATTACTTTTTTGGTAGTAAAATACGTCGATAAATTGGAAAATGTAGCAAACTGTTTTTGTGACCGTTTATTTATACTCCGTTCATTATTTTATAGCTATAGAATACATGTATATAATGTATAGTTAGTGACTTGTATCTTACCAACGTGAATGTGTTTGTTTATGCCTGCATTTCAAATTTAAGAGGGCCAACCTTTCTTAGAGGCGACGTGAAATATTAAATGCTACGTATAAATTCTCAACTTGCCACCATAAATTCTTTTCACAATGCTATCCAGCATTCTGATTCATATATTATTTAAAAGTTTTGATCGTTACGTGAAACATAACGTGTTGATGCCTTAATAAATAGAAAAATAAAACAATAAATTTGATTTCAGGTCAAGGCAACGAATGAAATGACAGGTGTCCCCAAAACACCTAGAGTAATTGAAAGTTTAGAAAAAACAGAAAATCGTAAAACACGTCTTAGGTGACCTTACAAAATAATTTGAGATCCTTACCTAAACTGGAAATATGTAAACGGGATTTGTAATTTTGTACGTTTGTGACAAATACAAGCTAAATTTTTTTCCCATATTCTTACGGAAAAATTAACTGCTATAAAGTGGAGCTAATGTTTAAAGCGACTCGTTTTTAATTTCTCTTTAAAATATACTTCAGAAAAAATTAAATTAATACAAGTAGCATGTCTTAAGACTTAAATTAATTTCCAAAATAATTTATAAACCTCAATCTGTCTAATGTCATATAATGATTCAAATCATTTGTTTATAAACGTAGCTATAACTGACAACAAATGAGCATTGGCAGATTGTCGTAGGATTACCACCTGATTTTTTTCTAATCTAATATACCATAAACAAAATACCATATCATGTCGTCTCGCCAAACCTGTGAACTGAAGATACTATGTCACATTTCTCCGGTAAATTCACTGCCTCTCTCACCAATCAAACCGAAACGCAGAATGCGGATACTGCTATTTGGCAATAGAAATGATGAGAGTAAGGTACCAATACAGACAACCTTTTGTAACATGTCGTCCTCATGTGTATATCCCTGTGTGAATGTGAATAAAGCCCTTGCTATTATCATTTGGATACCGGTCCGATGATAAATAAAATATATGTCTTTGAATTACGTACAAACACAAACGTTTCTTTAGGTTTCGGTAGTCGTTAATCACGTTATTAACTCACCTTCGTTTAATTTTCTTACAATAACAATTTTGTAAATACTTTCGTCATTACAAAATTAAGCCTTTAACATTCTTTCATCGCAAAGGATACATAAGTAAATTGTTTTTTTTTTATTATTCTCGTCCTTGATATCAACCAACAAATTAATCACTTTATCATTAAACAATATTAAAGAACTACTTAAAACTTACTTGAACATATGTACTTGCTGGTATTAATAAAGATCCTACAACAATGCAGTTATTTCGCCTGATGAGAGACGCTATATTCTGATTGTTTTATACAAAACCAATTTTATTACACCCATCAACATATTCATACGGCTTATACGAATAATAAACATAATACTATAAATTCTGTCAAAATTAATATAAGACTGTTTATAAATGGCAACCCTCACAATCTCCGAACTAATAATAAAGTGCAACTATCAGCGCCTACAACTCGCAATGGAAAGAAGACTGTACTGTTTGGCACAGCTATTCAATAAGCTACCTAACACCATAAAAGAGTGTGAAGACATAAATATATTTAATAAGTTAAAATTGTATTTAGAGCTGTGTACTGGCTAATTTTATATTTTTGTTTGAATTATGATAATATCTCATTGTAAATAAAATTTAATTTTGTATGAGAATAAAGATCTTTAAACACAAGTTGAATACATTTTAAAATAGTTTCTGATACTAATATTGCCAACATTTTAATCACAGTATTATAAAATAAGAATAAAGTGTTACTTAGTAATAAGTAAAAAATTGATAAAACTCTACTAATATAAAAACGGGATAGGTTAGACAAGAATTACTTACTACTATAACACTTACTAAAGTTTTACATAGTCCTAGTCGACTTATTGTAGGTAATACTACAAGTAGTACTGACAGTAAAGTACTTTGTACTGCAAAGTAAAAATCATTACCGTGCTTTTCATTTCAATTTGTAATACCAAAGAGGCCAAATATAGAAATCTCCAACCTGTTTCCATTTAAAACATGCAAAGAATACCACTTATACATTATTATTCTGTTATTGATTGTTCATTCTTACACGATATTTTATTCATGACAACACATTCCCTTGATAATAAATACACGGATAGTTTATTTAAAACGCTCGGGAGCAAAAATGGGTTTCACATTTTTATCGAAAGTTATTTTTTCTTACATTATTTTGTGAGATGAATGTTTTTGGCATTTTCAGCTATTGACAATGATATTAATTTTTTTTATATTTGACACAAAATAACCAGCTTTTTTTAACAAAATTTATAGATTATAAATTTGGTTCAGTCAATAATATTTTGATATTTTTGTTTTAGCTTCGTTTCAAAAGCCCGGTTGGCAATATTTTTTAACTCACTTTTCAACTCACAATCTCATAACGATGTTTACTTATAAGTGCCCTGCAGTTTCACTCGCATGGATCTCGTTACCATGCTTATTGTAAATAATAAAAACAGCCTAAGTTACTTAAGGATGTACATGTTAATGAAAGAAATTTTCGTTAAAGTCAGATTTCTCCTCAAACAGACAGAAAATCATTTAAAAAGCTTATTGTCGAAGCATCGCTGCTGCAGAAACACATCAACTTTGTTTATATGCAGATTTAAAAAAAGATTCCTGTCAGCACCTCAAACACAACATGATAATAAACATTTAACACAACATAACAACAACAGGTTTGCAGATGGAACTTGGTAAGCGTTTGTAGCGCAAACAACGTGTTATGTTACATTTTGGGCAAATCTTTATAATATAGTATTTTATATATTACTGTAAAGTTTTAATCCATTCAGTAGTTTTTGCATGAAAAAATAACAAACATACATCCTAACATCCAATCTTATAAACTTTTGCGTTTATAATATGAGAAGTACGTAACAGTACATACGACATTGTCTCCAGCATACACAACCTTAAAACGCTTGCATAATGTTTGCGATCAAAATGCTGCTAAAAAAAACCACTTACACTAATTGACAGTGAACAATTGATCTCATAGCAACCATGACGTTATGCCTCATGTTCAGGCTTATGTGTCGGTAATATGCAAAACTGACGTAATTCCAAGTACCGTTCCACATCACGTATCAAGGCCGAGGCTGCGTCTGCTCACGATCTAATACGGATGTTATCTTGTACATATAACCTCTAGTTGTCTATTAAATAAAATAGGGAACCGATTATAGAATACAAATATTTAATCGCTATTAAATTTAAAATATATACTGATTTTATATTACACAGTAACAAAACAGTATTAAGAATTTAATTGTAATAGATGTACATCTAAGGGCAAGGAAGCAATAATTTCAATACTTATTTTCCAAGGAATAAATGTCAAAAAGAATATAATACATTTTTAATTTCAAAGATGGTTCATTTTATTTATCCTTAACTTAAACTTGTTTACTATTTTATATTTTAATTATTAAATAATCGAATCAAATCGAATAAAAAATATCTATTATATATTAGTGATTCTGATAACTCAAATTAGCTCAACAAACAAGTGGTATTACAAAAGTCGTTAGCTAAATAGGTCGTCCTATTACCTACTTTTAAACTAACTGACATTACTTGGCGGATCTAAGTTTAATTCAGGTTTGTAACGGGATTTACTAGTAAATAGCTCCAAAGAAAAACTGGCAGCGTAAGAGATTCCAGACAACCTGAGCCTTGTGATGCTTACTGGTAAGGTATTTATCAATAAATGTTTTAATTCTCGTGTTGAGCTTTGTAATGAAAAAGTTAGAGCTAAAACTAAATCTTTCTATTTTTAATTTGAGGTAATAATGTACTGTTACTTACCAAATACTAAACAAATATTACCAGAAGATAGAGAAAAGGCAGAAGTATAAAAATACTTATAAAAATTATCCGGATAAAAGAAAAGTGGTAGGTCGGGAAAGTGATAATTTCGTAAATATTATGTGATATTTAAAACTTTTTCGTCATATATAAACCAATTAAAGTTTTAATGCATCGGGTAAACTAAAATTTTAAATTAATGTTCATTGGCAGACGCCAATGGACATTTATAAGTAGTCGGTACTATATTCAGTAGCGGTACAATATCGGTGTATTCAGTAGCAAATCCTTATTACTGAACATAAAAATGTTCTACAAATTTTACGCGGTGTGCACAAATTTTGCTGAGGAAAAAGAAAAGGCAAATAAATAAATACTATTAAAATATACCCCGAGTGCCGAGAAACCAAAGGAAAATTCAAAAGTTTTGATCTTTAAAAACATTTGAACTATTATTGGATTAACTTACTTGTTATTGCAGTATTAAAATTTTACAAGTTTTAATAAGATCTATAGGCTTTTAACGACTATTGTTTGTATAGTGAATGAACATCGCGTTGCCCTATACATCAACGTAGATGAAAATTTCACTTCACTGAAAATTAAAAGCCCAACGGGACACACACACGGTGGGCGACCTCTTTGCGTAATAAATATGACATAATAAAATCTCTTTGTTCGATTTTTTGTTATGCTAAAACATGTAGGATATTTTTCAGACACGATTCTCAATTTACTTTAAATCATCTTTATAAATGGTGTGTAATGAAAATAACATATGATGTTTTGGAAAAACCGAATTGAATTTGTGTTTGGTATAAGAAGACAAAGTCCGAATGACGCAGGAGAAATAAACGAAATTCTTACTTGGTTCAGAGAATATTTAGCAAAGACATTTATTTTATTTGTTGTGAATATCCATAAATAATGTAATTTAGTCAAATAATAATAATTCTTATCAATATACGTGAAATAATTTCTACGGAACATTTACTAGTTCCACTTGCGAAGTCTGTTTGTGATCATAAAACCTCGGCCCTTGATTCACAAATCTCATTACCGATGTCCAAATTTCAATTCGCTTAATTGAGTTTTCATTTCATCTACGCTTACTGATCGTGAGTCTAATGGAAATTCAATAATGGATTTTTTTTGAACATCATTTTGTCATTTGGCTTTCATTGTATAGAAGTAGAAAGGACCATTATTATTTTGTTACGAATTTTTTTGATTTTATTACAAAACAAATAAATAAAGCAGTATCTATATTTTTTCCTTGATACTATAAAAATGTCCATGTAAAACAAGTTCAGATACCAGGTTATTTTGCTTAAAGGGATGATTACTACACTGCCACTGATTACATTAATTAAAGACGATTTTTGTTTGAATCCAAGTTGTCTGCATTTGATACACCAATTTTGACAGTTATTAGAACAGTACTTTAAATGGTTAGATCTTACGAAGATTATGTCGTACGAGAAAACATCGTTAACAAAGGAATGTAATCCCAACATGTGACATCCATAATGAAACCGCTCACTAGAATCGAAACAAGTGCAGTAGAACAAGCTGTCCATGGGTGTTTATAACGGAGACCGTTGCAGTAACTACACTGGTCGAGACCGCTTGCACTATTAGAACTTGAGGAACAGTAGCGGTTCTTCACAAATTCCAACCAATACAACTTGATCTCTTCAGTCCCTCCCAAACTCAACTAAACAAGAAGCCGTAGACGAATGTGATGAATATGTCGAAGATCTCGCGAAAATGGCAGTGAAAGACATTAAGAATCGTCGGGATCGCTATACGGCCTTGATGCAATCTTATAAATTGCTGCGGTCGCACTACAACCGTGTGATAGCGGACCGAATCTGGGTTTTACAAATTAACTTGGAATTGAAATATTTATATGTGGGCACTTCCAACTCAGTTTTATCTTATTTACTAGATGCGATATTTTTTACAGGTTCTAATGAATTATGATTGACAATCAAACAAAGAAATTTAGGTATTGTAACGGAAGCCAATTATTTAAATTCATACGTGTAATTTACTGTACGCTTTAGTATTCTATTCAAACCTTCCTAATGTTATGCGTTCTCACAGTAAATTTTCCGGAATATTCCTCATTCCCGACTCGATCACGCCGTTGAGCGCTCGTCACGTATTTTTTACCCAATTCCCGTGACAGTAAGTAGGTATTATCTTTTTCCAAACAGCCGGCACATACGTGGGGTGTGTGTGAAAACGCTTATGTTTTCAGTCTTAGCTTATTCATCGGAAGATATCTATTAAACATAGATATCTTTTTTATAAAGGTATGATTATCAATATTGTTAGACTCTGTTCCAAAATTATTATTGGCCAATATGGTGTTAATGAATAAAATGGTTTAACAATCACGAATGTTTTATGTTATATTGATTTGTGAGCTTGTAATTATATATAAAAGGTAATCCATATTAAATGAAACAACTGCATAAAACGAAGATAGTATATAAAAAGAAAACACAAAGATCTATTGAACAGTAAAATAAGGCTTGTTATATCCTTCAATCCACACTCAGCAAGCTTAAGCTCCGTAGAGATTCAAAGAGCTCCGGACGGAGCAATGGAATAAAGACGTAGATATAAAACCATGTACTTTATTGGAATTACTATATTTTACTTTGTATTAAAAATATACATATAAAATTTCAATTTGGTTATATCATTTTAGTACGCAAGAGAGGAAAGGTATTCGTAATTTTAATACTATCAAAAACTTCGTTCATAAGGTTTTAGATAATATTCAAAGGTAAAGATGCGGCAAAGTTTGCTGAGAGATCCCCGAAAATTAAAAAAAAAACTGCCAAATTTTAACTCCGGGGTGAGATTTCAAATAATACAACACTGTAAAACCTACTTTAACATAATTGACATTAATACGAAATTCAAGCGTAATAAAATCGTTTGACTCAATGGAGTAAGTACTTGCATCCTGCGTATCGGTCATCAAACTTCAGCCTGAGTAATGGGATTGAGTGCCCTAAAAATAGGACGCAGCTTGCGCTTGCATACTTATGAAATTGAAAACGGATTGTTGTGTTATTTGTATTCGGTGTATTGATACATCTTGAGGCCAATGCAATAATAAACATTATTAATTCAAATTAATTTTCTAATTCAATGTATACGTTTAAGGAAATTGCGCGAACGAATCAACGGAAAATTTGACAAGAGACAATAAAGTTTTCTCTACGTTAGCATGATGCTATTTCTTTAAAACAAAATACACTAGAAATACATTACATTTATTAAATTTGCCAATTCATACTACTGTTTTAATGAATATTGATATAAATGAAGTAAACATTTTTTTTTTTTGAATGTCAAGCAAATGTTAAAAGAGCTTTAAAAATAGTTAATAGATTATTGTCGAATTTCAATCACCAGACAATCGTTAATATTCATAAATTTTCTGTTGCATTAGACAACAGAAAATTTGTACAATAAATGATTTAAGCTTTTTATTTCATTGTCTTGTACGAGATGTCTTGTGAATTATCATGTGTTACTTCAGTTGCACCATATTTTCAACAAAAAAATAATAATTATACGTTGGTAATGTTGTATGCATTCGTCAGACATTACAACTCAAAATGTCTAAAGTTTTTAGTCCCAATTTCTGCAGATTACTTTCAATCTCACTCATGAACAAATTTATACGGAAAGCGACAGTCGTCTACCGGATTAAGTAAAAAGATTCCATTAAATTTATCAGTCATTCGAGTCGTGGGTCGCCTTAAAGCACAATCGTATTGGTTACAACGAAGTAATGATTCCGGGATCCCAAAACTCGGACCCTCACTTTTCATTCGTGGGGTCAATTGATTGAGTCAACAATAGGGCTGCCTTTCATGAACTATATAGTAATACCGAGTAAAATTTTAAATGTTGATATTAAACATCCAGAAAGAAAAACACGAGTTTCGCACCAGGTTTATTTTTATTGTATACAAATACTACAAAGGTATTCATTTCCGGAAAAGATCTTACGATGCCGATGCCTCATACTAAAAAGATACTTCCAAGAATCATAATACTTTCTCCTAGATATTTAATTGGAAACAAAGCGGTTAATAGCTACATAGGTCATTCGAAACAAATAAATAAATAGAAAATGTTCATTTGTCTTGCAATATTTTATATTAAAAGTAAATATCAAATTTATTAGTATATATTACTGTTTAATTTGTTTGAATGCAATACATACTCAAAACTTAAGGAAAGAAAACAAAAAAAGAAAAAATAAAGGACTTGGTTCGCCTGGTCTTAATGGAACACTTTTATACCAAAATGTTGCTAGCCCTGCGTCAAACCATCGTGGTGCGTCACTCACAAAAGCGGAATTAATGACTGAAAGAAATGTCGGCAACCGGGAACTTTCATTGAAAAAATGGATGATATATTTTTCGCAGGTTTTGTTAAAAAAAAACCAAATATTACCTTTAATGTTGCGTTTTAACTGTGAGCTCGAGATCTGTGAACAAATAAATAATTAAATGTAAATCTTCCAATTAGGCGATTTTATTAAAAAATAGTGTTTTATTTAAACTACATTTTATTTAATGTAAAAACGTGAAATCAATAATAGCCTATTGTTAAGAGTACTTAAATAGTACTCGTTTATTGTTTGGAACTATTACATATACTGACAAGCAAAATAATTATAATTTTACCCGAAAATCCAAGTCAAGAGTAGCAGATAAATAATAAACAAATCCGGTACGATTTGTAGATAAAATACCATAATAAAGCAAGAACCAAACGTTGAACAAAACGAAATTCAATTACAACAAGTGAATCAGCTTAACCCATCTCATCGGGGCCAAAAATCATAGACCACTCAAAGAACGATCTCTCAAGGGCCCTTGACACACACAACTCGCTTTAGGACTTGGCGTTACGTCGGCCTCGGCCCGCGTCGAGTGCGCTCTCGGCCTTCGTTATACCGACCGCGAATCCGCCAAGAATTGTTTCATCGAATTTTCCACGTATCAGTAAACATTGGGGCATATAAATTATGTTACGTAACTTGCAGTGGCCCGCGGTTTCACCCGAGCAAAATTTTAGAAATTTCAAACTAACTTTACACCCTCTTTAAGGGAGGATTAGAAAAAATACACTTATTCTATGAAATTCAATGAAGAACTTTTAAGCCTAATTTCATTTAAATAACATCAAATACAACAAAGTTTAATACTATATTTGTACCCCTGTTGTACCCCCCAAGAAAATGCATTTTTAAAAATCCTTTCCCCCTACATTATAAAAGGTAACCTTGTGCAAAATATAGTTTCTAACCCTTATAGTTTCGGCTTGGATTGATATGTCAGCCAGTCAATTAGCTTCTCCTTTTATATACGGATACAGATTTGTTTTATTTGAGCACGCGAATCCTATTCCCATGCCACCTATCTATAGATACATGACACGGTAAGTAGATTCGAATATACATTGAAAAGTAACCCAGCAGCCCTAAGAGGCACCCATTAGACCAAGGGCGCAAACCGCGATGCGATTTGAGTTTCCAACCCGTCGCGCACTCGAGCACTTATATCCGCGCGTATCCGCCTATATCCGTGCTTAATAAGGGACTCGACGGCTAATTGACTTAACGTTGGATTAATAACGGTTTAGGACTGAAATATGTTTACCGATGAATATTAAAGGGTTTATTTTTAAGACCTCTTTGATATACCTGCGCGGTACAAAGGGGATGCTGAGTTTTAATTTGCCCGCGGGTTATTAAGGTTTAACGGTGTCGTTGACCTTGCGATTTTCAAACGCAAATAAGGAGATTTAATAAGACTTTTAACGTCTCGCGTGCTATTTGATTCACGGAGGTAAGGTGTATGAAAGTCTAATTCATCGCTGTATAAATGAAAGCGTAGAATAACCGGAGTGTGTAATAAAATATCAATAAACGGTACTGTAACCCGATACAATGGCATATAATTGAATAAAACCGACATCTAACACTATCTCACTGAGCCATAACGAAGGCACTAACTACCGCGGAACAGACTGAAATCCAGTAAATTTATCACGTCGTAAACTAAAGCCAGATAGAAGCGAAGTTTCGAGCAAATCTAGAATTTTCCGGCGCTTAGTTTTTAATTGACCGTCAGTTATTGAACGGTACGTCCGCAGAACTCGAGGTGAACACTTTGCAAAATTGATCTCGAATACGGCTGTTAAATTGTTCCCAATAAGACTGGGGACTTCTCAAATTAAATCCGGACTAAAGTTCGCTGAATAGGTGCCAATAATTCTGACATCCGTGGTATAATTGGGTTCGACGATTTAATAATCGTAATATTTAGGTCATAGCGATTAGATAACAAAACTGTCCTAACCTTCTCTATACATAAAAAGACATTAAAATATATGACGAATTTATTCCGACTTTTTAAGTTCGATACTGATCCAATGGCATAAATATATATGTATTTTTTAATCTGTCTTAGAAACATAGTAACACACTAGACCTAGCACCTACCGAAGAGATACCGGCAGGGTAAAATAAAAACTCCGCTTGTATCTGGTGTCATACAAGGCGATTGAGATATCGTAACTGATAGATGGCGGTATATCTATCCAAAACACCATTAAATAAAACAGGGCGGGGACAATCAGTAGTATTTCTGTAGCAAAGCTACGCTTTGCGATCACCATCACGCCTGCCCAGCGCGACATTTGTGGACAAAAATTCCTCGCTCGATCGCGCTAGATACAGGCTACATACAGTGATAATGATACAATAAATGCAATATTATTAATTCATCTTTGTACAAAACATAAAATTAACGAATTAAAAAAAAGTCTATTACATACCCAGAATTTGTATTCGCATTTGTAAACGCTTCTCATAGGCACATTATACATAGTAAGTTCTCTAGACGTGAGTCCTACTCAAACTTGGTCTAATTTTATACATTTCACGTTCATCGAATTGAAAGGTGAAACTGGACTTTCATAAGATCCAAAGTTTTTGTCTGGCCCTTTAGCAACTTTTTGACACCGGCAGGCGTGAAGAGCATTAATGAAAGAAAATTGAGGTGAGAATTTTGGATAAAATAGCCTTTTTTATACAATATTAGATGTAGCCTGGATGGTATATGGTGCTTTGCGAGGTATCAGCAGTCCAACTCTTCTCTGTCACGGTCTTCAGAAGAAATAAAATAAATCTGCACAGTATTTTAATTTATGATATTTTATATAGATAAGATATGCAATATAATTATTTGTGTAAAATTTAAGTATTTACAGTAGAAAATTACAGGTATCAACAAATTTGTCCTGAAAATACCTTCATATACGGAACATGTTCCACTCAGCAACAATATCAGGGAAATACACCCGTAACTAACGCTTTACGGGTAATCCGGGAACCACCCGAGCATTATCCCCCACTTGGCGCCCCCTACGACCTCCTAACATCCTCTTCTGGATTCATCAATTAAAACTTTTACGCTTTTAACGAAATAACTTGAATTTATCTTGGCAACGCTCAGCGTTACAACTTTTATCTCACCTGGTTTTTAAGGTGTCGCGCTTCAAAGGGAAAAGTGAATTTGTTGTAACACAATTTTCTATCTGCATTTACACCAGTGACAATTGGAAAATACTGATATCAGCATATAAATAATAATCATCTTCATAAATTCACACATCTCCTACGTTGGCCTGATTCTGAGATATGTAGCTTAAAGTACTTGTGATTCGTATAACAGAGTTATTATGAATATAACATAATAATACATATGTCTATATACATACATATATCTATAAACATACATATATACATCACGCCGTGACCCATCGGGGTAGACAGAGACTATGAATCTCCACTTGCTACGATCTTGGCAAACCTCTCTCGCTTTTCTTACTCGCTACTATACTAAGAATAAACGAGCATGTATGAATAAACTAATCTATTTATACATACTCATTTATTCTTGGTATTTGTGACCTAGTTCTTTTTTATACCTCTTTTACCATTAAACCTCTTTTACCGGTTAAAATATGTTTACTTCGGTCGTCCTATACCAACTTTTTCATTCACTTCCGCTCCATATATTTGTGCAGTCATTCTATTTTCATCTGTCCTTTCTACATGTCCGGTTTGAACATCTTTACATTCTTTTACGGAACAAACACCAATTTTCACCACATAAATGTTGGTAGGGTTCGAACCTATGATCCGTAACACTTCCGATTGCGCACGGTAATATCTAAAAAAATATTTATTAACTAAAAGCATGTCAATATGTACTTATTTTATAAATGCCGAAATTTTGTTTGTCTCATAATAAGGCCTCCATATTTTTTTTAATTACACCTTTTTAGTTCGACGTTTTGATTACCGTGCACTAACTGTGTTCAAGATGAAGATTCAATGTTTTTATAACAGATAGTCCTATAAGAATAGGAAACATGTAAATGTTATAAAATATTATATATGTCTGTTACGCTTTTATAGCTATACTGGTACTGATTTTAAAGGCTATTGAAAAAAAATGTATTCAATTAGTTCAAATAGCTTATGCTACACAAATCAACTACGGGATGTTTACAGAGAACAAAAGTAACCTATTGCTTATGATCTCGGAAAAAATTCGATCCGGGTGAATGTGTATTGACAAATACTAACAGAGTGCTGAAATGAAATGCTTATATTTTATAACGAGTTGTGTATTTTAAATACCTTTTTTAGAGTGATTGGTATTAGACAGAAAAATATTAACATCTATGAAACCCCATACAAATATGTATCTAACCAGGTGGCTATATTATTTTTTTTGTGGCAAGTCTGCTCACACTTCTCTATTTTTATACCTTTCCCGTGCCGTCGAATTGTTAGGTAAAACTGGACTTTCAAAAGGTCTAAAGTTTTCGTCTGCCCTTTTGGCAAACTGTCTGACACCGGGAGGTGTGAAAAGCCTCCTCATTTGTTAAACGAAGGGAAATTGAAAGGATGGGGAATTATGAATGAGAAAACCTTTTCTTTTTCTGCAATTATTTCGGTTCACATTTGAAAGATTTTTGCACGCCTTATATGCCTGATATGATGATGATGACTAGTAAATACATCAACATCATATCAGCTACAAGACGCCTACCGCTAGAAATGTCTCTCCAAGTAATCTTGAACAGGACTGGTTATATGCGCGATCCTGCGGTTTTGGTCAGATCGTTTGTCCATCTTGTAAGTGCGCTCACGCCCTACGCTTAGCTTGCCGGTACGTGGTCTCCATTCCAGAACCCGAGGACACCATCAGTCATCGGTTCTGCGTAACCTGCCCACTGCCATCTCAACTTACTAATCTACCGCGCTGTCTGTTACTTTAATACTTTACTATCATATTTTACACTCAGTGCAACTAAAAAAAAATACCGCTATCTGGTAGTTTTGGTACTTTATTTATATGCCTGTAGCAAACAGTACACCCCCCACGAAATAATTAATCTAAAGCAAAGCTTTTTGATAGGATTTGTAACATATGGCCAAGATTAGTCTCACAATAAAATCAGACAAAAAAGAAACATTTTCTTAATTTTAACTTAAATTAAACAGATTTATGTAAAATTTTTGAACCTACATCTTATATTACATAATAACTATGAACCGAAACTATGAAAAATAAAATCAGGGCTCATCTTTTTTGAAGTACTTCATTTGAAAGGAATTATTTAAATTGAAACCAGCGACCTGAGAAAATCTTTTTACTAAATACTTTCCGGGTAACTTACTGTCTTTGTCATTTTTTTCTTGGAAACGATTCTTTATCTCCATCCGACATCATTAATCTTCTCAAACAAGGAACGTCAGTATCAAGTGTTTTTACTTTACCATCGTAATTTTGTGAAATACCAAAGCCAAACCGAACTGTTTTTCTATTAAAATAAATTTTCAACATATCCTACCATAATAACTTAGATAAACAAACGCTGTTTTGAAGACATGTCTTGGATAATAATCTTGTTTTTATAATTTAGTCATAAATCACTCTAAATGATTGTATCTTTTCATAAAAAATATAAATCTATTAAATTAAATTTTATTAGTCTTCGAAGCTTTGTATTTAAAAAGCGTGTATTATCATAACTTTTTTTATTGTGTACTACTTTATGTGATCCATACGTACAAAATTCTTCTAAATGCGTACTTCTGCGTTCACCTAAACCCACTGACTAATACTGCCATCGGTACTGTCACTTAACAAAGCTCGCATAGGAATGCAGCAGCATCAACAAGTATTTTACCACTATCATGTTTTGTATCATGTACATTACATATATAATGTGAGATATTTCAATGTTACAATACATCCTTATATTACTAAATTAACGGCATCATGCGTCTGTACGATGACGAAATTATTTTTTAGGATACGGTAATCACTAACATTCTTACTTTGGCACTGGTATCGTATCATTATCTCTAATACAAATAATGAAAAAAATACACATACTATACACACCCATTGTTAGGACTAAAGTTGCTTAAATTGAAATTTAGTATTTCATTCAAAAAAGTACTTTTACGTAAATATATCTATCTACATTCCTCAATCTGTTTAAGTCAGATTAAAGTTTAGATTTCTATTTCTGATTTAATGTGCAAAAGTAAAAAATATATGCGATACCACATGAGCTTGCCTGCACAGTGACATCTTTGTGATGTTTAATGAAGATACTTAACTAATTTTAAAGATTATAATCGACAAATTAACTATATTGTGGAATACAAGACATTAACGGCAATGATTTTCTAGCATTACGAAATTAAAAATTGTTTAGATTACAATGAACTAAAATCTGAACATAATCAAGAACAAGAAGTACCAACTTCAATAGGAAATATACAAAAAAAACGTTAAATTTCATTCAGTCACAAACTTTTAACAATTAAATCGTACAAAGGTTAATTAGTAAGTGGAATTCTATTAAGGCCAAGTACTTCAAAAATTCTATCATGTGTGCTATCTTGCAATTCATAGATATTCCAGCGAAACCAAAAAATAGCTAATTGCCCAGTGTCCTAACGCCTGCTCACACAGCATTGCTAAATGTATCGGAAGTAATTTTATTTTAGCCACAGTAAAATAAAATGCGCAAAAATGAAAAAAAAGTGTGATAAAAATTATCACATTTATAATTATGGACGAAGTGAATTGTACCGGATAACTTTTTATACTTTTTTGGCTTGTTCAAAGACAGACTTATCTCTTTCGAAATACATTGACTCGGCTCAATAATATATTGATTTAATTTATAAAGCATAAAGTATTACATTTATCATGGCTTTATCGACCCACATTAACTTCACCGAAGTTAATTTAGCCACAGTTTTTATTACTGAGAATATTTGCTAGGTATATAATCAAGATCTTGGTAACAGCTTATTACGACTAGATAACTTATTAGGTTAAATATATTTCGAGCGTCTTGATAATAGTTGAACTCATTCTTCTCAGACTCATTCTTTTTCAGCATTTCTATTTTGCTCTGGATCTAATTCGATCAGTAATAACTTGGCAAATAAATGTAGAAATCTATATCTTGTTTTTAGCCTTTAGTTTGTTGTACACGCAAATCACATATAGAAGTATTGATCTTGAAAATTCAGATACGAGTCTCTTGAAGATAAAAGATTCTTAAGATTATGTATAGAGTTAGATATAAGATTTATCTAGTAAGTCTTTAAACCTATAACATTATTTTACATCACCATACAAAACTGACACGTCATTTAATACAAATCCCCAGGGTTAACAGAAACAACTAACACTAAAATATTTTACTTTCAGCAAAGTGGTACTTATATCGTAGTCGTGAAAATTCGAGGCATGGATAGAGATGGAATGATTATTACTTATTATCATCATTTCATCTCAAAACAACAGATTCCTATTTAAGACTGAATGTTGAGAAAACAGTGAAAAAGGGATATTTACATTATATGTGGTATCTTTATATAGACAAATTAATGTCACGGTGTTTGTCCAGGATGACTTCTAAACTACTGAACTGATTATAATCATTTTGCTTACTTACTCTTTATGAATAACATGAACATATTTAAGACGTAACAACGTCTCTCGGGTCAGGTCTGATCTAGAAACCAATGGCAATATGTTATATTCACCACTGACAACAATACTAAAGAAATTCAAAAGCATACACATTTGATTTTAGAACTTTCCAAAATATTTCAATACGTTGACGCTGAAATGCAACATTTCAAATTCCAAATTCACTTATTGACCATCCGTTTCCTTGGGCCAGCATGAATTTTCCAGTTTCGTTTCTCCCAGTCACCGTTCTGTAATATTTAGGTCAGAACACGTACGAACGTTGCAATTTTAAAAATGAAATGAAAGAACAAAAAGTGTGAAAATGTTCATTTGCGCTCTAGTTCCCTGTAAGTACTTACTTGGCGCGGTAAGAATTCGCCTGATAATTGAACGTGATAAATTTTATTACAACACGTGTTGGTATGAGCGGGCATGCATTACATATTAAGTCCCAAGCAATATTGGGAAGAGCGTGGAGTGCTAGTGAACTAGTTCAAAAATATAGCTCTCAGAAAATTGTTTTAAGTGAATATTGGAAAGGATGCGTGGTAATAAACAACCACGAGCTTTACATGAGTCAGCAAATAGAACTGCTGCTTATGTTTGTATTATTAATTTAATTTCAAACACTACTAATTACACAGGAGTTGCATTAAAAAACAATACTTTAAAATCTAACACAAATATTAAGTTTTTGGTGGCTCAAAAAAAGTTTAAGCCTTTACGAATATATAAAACATTAATAAAAAAAGCTCGTTAAAAACAGAATACCCAAAAATCACTCTTATTACTAGTAAGAATATATTATATCTATTTTCCTACTCTTTCATATGATAGAATTATAAAGGGGTTCCTTTCATAGTTATTTATTTTGTATAATTTATTTATAGTTATTTTAAATATTATTTGATTACGTAACGTATGTTATTGTTTAAATAGTATTTGATTACATAACGTATGTTATTGTTTAAATGCTCTTTGATGTTCTTCACCCATGCTAACCAAAACGGTTTAAGTTAAAATTGAAATAACTCTTTGATAAAAAAAACTACGCCGTAACTAGCCAGTTCACTACAATAAAGCGACAGTGAAACGCTTAGCATAAATCTTACGAAGATCCGCCAATGATAGATTCCCGAACGCGAGACTTCAGCGTTTTCCAGTAAATATTTTTGAATTTCCATGAAAAGAGCCTTCAGAGCGCGTCTCATATCCGCCGAGACGCGCGCCCGATAAATCAGCGTGGGCCCGGAGTAAGCACTTTCGTCTTTTGACCGGACGATGCCAGCCGACTTCCATTTCTAAAAGAGCCCCTTGAATTCTGATTTCACTGTATTACATTGAAGCATGATATATACTATTTTTATCATCACTTCTTGTATGACGTTGTGGTTAAAATTACTATATTTAAATGAAAATCATCAGCCATTGGGAAGTCCACTGCTGAAGAAAAGCTTCTCCTAGAAAGGAGGTCTTTTTTACCCATAATTACCAGGCTGGCCAAGCATGTTGGCAATCGCAGAGCGCAGCTTTCACGTCGGGGATGTTGCTGCCCATCCCTACCCTGTACATTTAAGCTGTACTGTTTTGGATGGCTGTACCGCCATGTTTCGTTAAGATTTTGTATTAATTAACTATGCAAAGACGTTTCCAACATTACATTACGTCATCACGGTTAATAGTGTAATTATATATATTAAACCCATCACCTTAAAAAGAAAAATAATTTTAAAAAAGAAATACCCTAAAAAGAATATTCAATCATCTTCCAATGAGTTGACGACAACATTTAACAAACAAAACAACTGAGACTTAGGTATATAACGTATTTATTATCTTCTTTTCTTCAATGAAAGTTAAAGTAAGCAGAAACTGGAGGGAATTTATCGTGGCACAAAAACCTGCCCATATTTTTCCCCGGGACCATTAGAGTTCCGTCTTCAGTTTTTGTACAAAATATTGATGCGACCTTCCAAGTTACCTTATCGGCTTGGCGCTGCTTGTTGCCTGAGTTTATGTAAGCACTAATAAATCCATCCTGTCTTTCGATAAATCAGACTACGATACCCAGTATACTAAGAGTTTTACGAGCCTAACAAAACTAAGTAAGTGCTTGTCTATGTAAGTTATAAGGATATAATTATAAAGATACTTTGAAAATATATATAAGATTATATTTGTATCTAACTATATTATTTACGTTAAATTAAGCTAGGAGTATCGTACTTAATAATAATAATATTAATATTATCTTTATTGTACACCTAAATTTAAAAACCATATTATAGTATGTAATACATAGTGAAGTACAATTGGCGGCCTTATTGCATAAAGCGATTTCTTCCAGGCATCCTTTGCATGGAAAATGTGTGGAAAACATATTTATATTAGTGAAATGGAATGAATTCGGATACCAGGTACTAGCACGTACCGCACGTATATTTACAAAAAGAATCTAGACACAGATTAATATATAAAGTGGGTATTAAAAAATATATCAGTAAATTTGATGTGTATAATTATTACATAAGAGGACATCAAGATATTTAAATGAGACAATCACACAATAAAATGTGCAGCTTAAATTTTGACTAGATTTGTATGATAACAAAGATGACACGGAACACAGAGTAACCTTCGTTGTTACATTCAAATCGTGATCTTAAAATATATAGTTAAATTCACCAACGAGATCCGCATCGTTTGTAACTAAAGGACATCAGTTGCACGATTCATATTAACGAAAACAACACTTAGCCTCTCTTTTAATAATAACGATATCACAGACAATCTAAGGACTCATTAGCAAATACTAATTTGTCCTTTTTACTAACAAAGATATATTAACTTTTGTTTTCGGCGTCGTTAAGAATCTCATCCTATGCAGAATTAAAAAGCGATAAAGCAGCGACATGATAAAGGCAGACGCGGGATCCGCTACCATCCACGAACTCACCCGCCCACATTTCCAAATAAATTATACAGTAGCATAGCGCAAAGGAAGATAGCATCTAAAATTCTCTGACTGTCGCAGAGTTAATATAAATCCCAAGCTGATTCCAAAAGATTTATTGCCCATACTGATAGTGCTCTATTAAAAAAACCCATTTGGATTTAGATTTGATGTTTACGTATAGACCGATGTCGTGCTTGTAATTTAGAGTCGGGGCTCGACTTATTGAATATGAATTGAACATATTTCATCAAATGTCTGACGTTTCACGAAATGTCTGTGGCTGAAGTTTGCGAGTGTTTGGTGACCTTAGTGATTTACGTGAAATCGAAATACATCTAGTAGTTTAAGCAGTTACTGAGTTTTAAGGAACTTAAGCGCAAAATGACAAAGACTTTACACAGGGACTTTTTTCAAGAGTTAATAAAATTGTATTCAAGCCTTATAAAGGTATATGTATGTAAAAGTTCCAAAAATATGTTTTTGGTGCCCGTAATGAACAATGAATTCAGTATTCTCTTTTAGAAATACCCTGCTATTTAAACAACAACAGCCCACCTGATGTTAAGTAATCTTAAAAGCGTCCTCGGCCTTAACGACTACGAAGTAATACCTCCCATCCGTCTAATTACACTGCAGCTTTTGTCCTTCCAAATGAAATACGGTACTTCTGTGAATTAGAAATACTCAAAAGAGAGAGACGTGTTCATGAAAACTTATAAAGCTAAGCAAGAACTGAAATGAATTTTGTAATCTTTGCACTTAGACTGTTAAAGACAAACACTTCTTGCAAATCTACATTCCGTTGCCTATCTCTTTTTTATGAACCCGCAAATCGTGTTGAGCCGGTTTCACATAGAGAACATATACAAAAACCGTGCCCTATTGTGGCGGTTGTCAACTTCGGATCACACTGTATCAAGTTTAGTGTACGGTACAATGAGTGCAGAGTCTACTTGACTTGTTCCAATTTAGTGTACCCTTGAACTTTATAGAGGTTCTAAGGCCTTATATTGTTGTTGTTGGTGGGTTGTTTATTATGTTACTCTTTTTGGCATATGCCTTCGAGCATAATAACGCACATCGATAAAATACATTGAGTGTATTCACAACAAAATTAAACTCGTCACTTCATTGTTATTTTTACCCAGCCTAAGAAATTATCTTCGGGACTTCTGTTATGTAAAAATGAAATTAAAATCGGTTTAACAAATTATTTCACCTTAAACCAAATTGGTTCAAAAAATAATAGAAAACAACCCGTACTGCCCTAAATTTATATGAACTACGGCGACTTTTTACTACTTGATATTCCGAACCTGATTCCACTTTATCGAACCACAAAGCACGTCCTACAAGTTCGAGAGTGCGTTAGCAAAAAGCGGTACTATTGTAAGGATTGTCAAGCTGGCGGGTCGTGTAGTGATCGGCACAATATTGTCACAGGCCGAAACTGGTTTCAATTTCTTATATTCTTGAACTTTGAAGTAGATTACAAGGACACCCATATAAGCTAAGATTCTTAAAATTAATATACATTATGAATAAATTAATTAACATCTCAGTATTTGTCCTAATGTTTGAGGAATGACTACACACCACTTAATTAAATTCATTTCTTCGAAATAGCCAATCCAGTTAAAATTACTTGTAAAAGCTTGTTACTCATTGTGATCTATCTCGTTATTGGTAATAAGTTGTATAATCAGTTAAATATTTATTATCACTTAAGTCTATTATTGTCTGACTTGTTATAGACCGATTATTATTTATTGCAAAAACAAGTCCATAGATATGAAATACTTTATGACACAACATAAGTTAAAATTACTGTACCGTGTAAGTAAAGGTATATGCATATAGAAAACACATGCCTATACGATTTAAGTATACACCAGTATGCTTTTTTGTCGACATATACGAGGTCGACAAACAAGCATACAGTTTGCGTGTTAGTAAGGATCACCGAAGCCTATAGACGCTGGTAATATCACAAGGATTTCACTATCGTATTGCCAACCTTGAAGATGATTTGAAGATGTCACTTTACCCGGCAATTTCACCACCTCTCTCACCCTTAAAATCGGAACACATCAATGCGACCAGTAATACTTGGTAGAAATAGGTGAGTTTGAGGTACTTACGCAGACGATTGTATGAGGTCTATTATAGTGATTCTTTTGAAAACGGTAGCCGAAAAGTATTCGAAACTTTAAAAAAGTAAAACGCAAAGGAAATGTACCTAAAAGTCAAATAAAGCGCATTTTAACGTAAAGCATTAAAACTACCGTTCCAACGAGTAGCCGAGCCGTGTAAATGTTATTAGATATTGCTATTAACACTAAAAAGTTACTCCTAATGAAATTGATACTGCAAAATAACTTCACCTATCGCAACTTTTGCACAGCACCGTCCGCTTAAATCCCAGTTAGGACTACCGTCACAACTACAAAACGCAGACGGCGTTAATGAAACATTATTACTGCAGTAACTGCAGTTTCGTACTTTTCTACTGGCTCCACAACTGTTAGTTAGACGATCCTAACCCCAATTTATAAGCACGAATGGCAGAAGTCACTCCGTCGAGCCCGCAACGACTAATATCATAACTTCAAACGACCACCCCCATACATTATCATTTAGTCATTTAGGCGGTTTAATGTACCAAGTTTCAATTAAAAAGCCATCGGTGTACAGTGTACGGACCATTACAGTCGTTTAATGGAGGACGCTTGTGATCTACATGTTATCAGGTTCAACTTTAATTTTGAATATGAATAAATAATTAAGATTAACTCGTCTATTGATTTTGTTAACACATAAAGGCACATTCGTTCGCACATGTTTTGATTATCTTATAATAACATGTTGGTTCATGTACAAAGTTTCATTGATCATCCAACAAGTAAATTAAAAATTAGATATCATCATACTCAACTCAATCATAAGAACAAGCTGTTGAAAGAAATAAAAACTGTTATTATTCTGTGTGCTATCTATTTTAATCATATGGTTAATTCTTTTTTATTATTACACCAGGTCAACAAACAAGTATATAGTTCGCGTGACAGTAAACGTCAATAGCGCGTTGTCAACCTTGTGACATGAAGAAATTATGTCATATTACCTCTCACCCTTCAAACCGGAAATAGTAATGTGAACGTTGCGTTACTACTTGCAGTAGAACAGCAATAGGTGAAAGTGAGGTACCAACACAAACGACCTTTGTATGAGGTACCTCATTTACCTCCCTCAAAATAAAGAGCGGAGTGGTTGAAATAGGTGCTTGCTTACTCATATTTTTTAATACGTAGTATGTGGTGCCCGTGTTAAAATTATAATCCTTATTTGTCGTTATTATTATGTAATATAGCCATGAGGTACCGGCAGAGTAGAGTAGTACCTCTCACTGTACCAGTTGTCGTAAGAGGCAACTAAGGTACCAGACCTGACAGATAGCGGTATATCCATGCAAAAAATTCGCTCAAATGTACAGGGCAGCAGCTTCCCCGTCGCGAAAGCTGCGCTCTGCGATTGCCAACACGCTTGCCCAGCGCGGACTTTTAATGGCTGGTATGATTATGTTTTAATTTTGTCTATACGGCATTGAAACCACATTTTAATCTGTATAAATTCAAAAAAACCTACCAAAGACGTAAGATCGAAGTCACTCAAACTTTTCAAAATATGAATTTAGCAATATTTAATTAAAAATAAAAAAAATTGTTGAAGGTAATATTAAAAAAAAAACGAAACCGCTGTCTGTAATATGATCTCCTTTCATCGCACGTATATAATACTAAAATAATAAAACAAAAGACTGCTCACGATTTCAAGAAACAATCGTGAGATCGCGCCATGGTCCCAGTTCACAAGAAGAGCATTAGGTACTACCTCTCTTTTTAATTGAATAGATTCGAAGGAGACGTAAATCTTTGCTTATCATCTCATAGGGTAATATTTCGCAGATATTTATCGGCTGCAACTTAATTTATATTTTTGTGATGAGAATTTAATTAATAACAAACCACATATAATATTCTAATTTTGTAATCTGATAAGAAAAGAGTTTTGTACTGCACGTTTACTTATAAAAAACGTTGCAAAAGAACATGGATACAAGAAACAAGAACCAGTATTTTTACAAACATTACGAGAGTAAACGTTAGGTGCCACGATGAGCAAGGCAACGATATAAAAAGCGAAATATTTGCGGCAGCGGATCATAAATCATCCAGGAACATATCCCACTCGTCGACAAACACAGTTTCGGTAATATTTCATTGTTGGCTTAGCGATTACGAAAGTTACGGAAAAAGGGGTAACACGAAACGACTTTTTCCAAATACACATACGTTTTTAATTCTGTTAGGCTTGTGATCTAAATTAAAAAAGTAATTCTTGTGTAAGCAGTTAAAATTAAATTGTTAGAAAATTAAACAAATAAGGAACGTAATATATACTTACAGAGCTACAAAAGATAAAACTAAGTATTAGAAGTTAGAATTGTTAAAATAGACTGACATTTAAAAAGAAAACACTAACAATTGATTGTCTGTCTGTCGGAATGTCACTTGCAAGCGTAAATGTAGCTTAAACTAGTTTATATAAACTAGATGTAGTTTCTACCATTGTACTGTCAAAAGATGAACATTATTTGAAAATATTGCATAACTTTACAGCAGGGAAGTAAATAAATAAATGTGAAAATGTTTCGCGGGACTTATGAACCCGGGTAAAGAATTCCCCGTGTGATAGGTAATAATGTGACGTAGATGGAGTATCGAGTCCATGAAAACGAGAACGAAAAAAAAAACCAGCAAATAAAACGAAAAATTGAATTATTGAAAACAACAATAACAATTCAAAAACTATAAGGAAGAAAAATATAATTGATAGATATGGAAAAGTTTAAGCGTCTTTATCAAAGATAATCTAGTTAACTCAACTTAAATTAACTGACTGGAACTAACTTATAACAAAAGTGGTCCTGTGGCATGAAATAGAATTAAACTTCTTGAACAACTTTAATATAACAACATTTTCCGAACTCGAAAAGAAGAAAAGTTCGTTGTAACAGGTACAACATTAATCAGTCTGAATTGTATAGTTTTGACAGAACTACATAAGAGTTACTTAGAGTTATGATCATTTACCAACCCTTAAAAAGGTGTAGGGTTAGACAAAATATATTTTTTTTGTTTTCTGCTTAGTAAGATGTTAATTTATTTAAAACAGAGCGGAAACATGGTTTTTCAATTTATCCAAATAATATTTTTCACGTAAAAACAAAATATCAAAAAAAAAATTAAATACCAAACCAAGTTCGATTTGCAGTATAAGTTTTCAATTCTAGTAATAAAATTGGTATGTGAAGATTTTGACAAAAAAGACCTTATCCAGAACTAGGAATTTGTTATATAGTGTACTTATTAGCTTCATACTGATTTATCTTCCTGAGGCAGTCGGAAAGCTAAAATAATATGTATGTGTAATGTTTTTTAACCACCTCAATCAATTGCATCTCATATTGTAATAAATAACTTGGACATATGAAATAAAAATAAAAAGGAAATAACTATAAAGTACATAGAATAAATGCTATTGAAATAAGAGCACTTCGAAGGATGTATGGTGTGAGTTTAACAGATAGATAAAACAAATTGTGTAATAAGAGATTGATGTGATGTAAAAGATGATATTGTGACAACAATAGAGAAATGAATGTTAAGATGGTATGTATGGACATGAACAAAGGATGGATGAGAATATAATGACTGTACAAATATATAGAGCGAAAGTAAATGGACGGGTTGGTATAGGACGACCGAGGCGAACATATCTTAACCAGGTAGAAGAGGTATTATAGAAGGGCCAGGTCAGACGTACCAATAATAAACGAGCGTGTATGAATAGACTAATTCAAGTAAGGGAAGCGAGAGAGGTTTGCCAAAATTGTAACAAGTGGAGATCCATATTCTCTGCCTGCCCCTGTGGGGCACAAGCGTGATATATGTAACATATAATTAATCTACACAAACAAGACTCCATATACTTTTCCTTGTAATTCCAAAACGACAAAACGTTACACAGTTAGCGGAGCCATCGGCAACATCTAATGAAACCAGACAAAAACAAGGGATCCCTTACATCCACGTCATACGCACATTAACTGGTGTTATTAGAAGGGTATGTTCCGATATTTTCTTTCCTAACGGCGAAAGATATTTTTTTGGCTTTAATAAACAGAAACTAATGATCGGCTCAAATAACACTAACAATTGTTCTGGGACGGGACAAGGAAACCATTATTATTTTACTTCTACTTAAATACTCAAATAACCGAATATCAGATCAAGAAATACGAGCGTAAAAACCTTTTTTCTCAAATAACCTCAATAGAACAAAATGATTGATGCCAAGTACTGAAAAAAGAGAAAATAAGCGACAATTCCCCGAACGCGGAAAATTTCCAAATGTGAATATATCAATACATCGAAATATCTGACAAAGGAAAAACTCCCATTGTGTTAACTTTTCGTAATAACCTTCAAGTTTGATCGAACTTCTTGTCTTATCGAATCAAACTAGCACCCAGGAGAATCAAGTTTCACATAGTTCGTATTACTTACTTTTGTAATTACTTTTGACTTAACATGTCATTGAATTGTACGTGATAAATAATACATCAGTAAATTATAAATTTATTATTTTATTTCGCAAATGATATTCTACATTTTTTATAATGAGTTTTTTTAGAACATAACATATTTACGCTTTATGTTAACGTAATATTGAATTTATTTTTGCAATGAAATTATTATTTATTCTAAGAAATAGGTTGTGTGTGCTAGCTTATTATTAAATAAATCACAATTATTTTTTTAACTTCTTTCATTGAAAATGATTCGAAGAATTTAAATTTACCAAGAAAACATTTTGGTAATCAAATATTTAAAAAATCACCACTAATCAATTATATCGAAAAGATTTAAAGACATAACAACTTCCGAGTACCACTACAAGATCGGTTTCTTCTGCTTGTATTATTCACCAAGTATCTACAGCTTCCTCCAATCCAATCACCTGCCTCCATTACTTTGTTCTTCCTTTTTATAATACACGAACAAATCGACAAACTCATCGTGCCATTTCGGGACGAGTTCACAAAAGGTTGTTTTAGACTCTGTATCTTTCAAGACGTTTCCGCAACTTTAGCTGTTCGGCCTTATTTATGAGCATCTCATGGAACAGGTGCGTCGCTAAGGCCGTTCCAACCAGCTGCAATCTACACCGCAGTATATTCTCATTTGGCTTTCTTTTCTGGCTCAGTGCGGTATTTTGTTTTCATTTTCTTTTGGGTTTCTTGAAACGGTTATTCGACAGGCGTGATGCAAGTCTGGTTAAATTAGAAATAAATTGTTAGTATAAATAAACATAAACGCAAAAGTGATGAAATGACCGAATGAAATTCTTATAATTTATAAAACATATTATAATTCATACAATAGCTTGACACATATGAAAACACCTAAGAAACAATCATCAGCGTCATCATCATCCCAAGTAATCCCAAATAGGACCGGTTGAATGTGGCCTGTGTCTATTGCGATCCTGCGGTTTTAGTCAGATCAACTATCTATCCTGTAGGTGAAATAAGAAGAAATAACAAAAAATCAAAAAAAAAGAACAAGAAACAGCAGTCGAGCGTAAATCTATTTTAAAATTCTTAGTAATAGAAAAGCTCAGCTAGAGCCACTTTATATATCTAGTCAGCAAAATTAACTTTTCCTGATAATATATCAGGAAAATATAATTTAACTTACAACATTTAATATAAGGCAATATTTAAGTATCTTATTACTCTATCTACTGGTTAACTTAAACTACAATTTAATATTCTACAAGCTAATAGGACTGGGTACAGGTAAGGTTGATATGATTAGTTAGCTTGATTACTATCATCTTTTAGTTCTATCACTAGGTGAATATTTTCAATAGGTCGGTTTACGGTCCCTATAATATAAATTAAATGATTTTTTATAGAAAGTACAATGCAAGTTTGTATTTATGTGTCCTATATATGTATATATGTGTATACCTAGGAATCAGAACGATTTTATCATACGGCTATGCAAAAAACATTACATGGTCTTGTAAGCAAACCCTTCTTCCAGCATTTACCCGAAAAATAGCATTAGACCCGACTGACACTTTGAAACACATCAACATAAATCGACAGAACCTCCTCACTTCCAATATTGAATCCAATGCTTGTCTACCGGCCCACAATACCTCTACTGAATTCTCGCCTCGTGGACGTCGGAGTTAATCTTTTCCACATAGCCACCTTTTTGGCACTTAATGGTGTGAGACCTTCCGGGAATGTATTGAGGTCTATTCTGGCTCACTGATACAGAAATCGTGCGTGAAATAGTAGTTGACAAAAATGTTTATTGAAACATGAGGCGATTCTTAAACTCTTGCAAAAACTTCTTTTTAATCATTATATTTGGTCTCACCAAGAGATTTAACATACAGCACTATCTTCAACTCTAATAGGTATTTATGTATTTTTATCAAGCCGGATAATATCATTATAGCAAATGTTTTAAGCTAATTGTAATGTGATTAATACATTATATTCTATGTCATAAAAGTCAAGAGTCAGATTGCATGAGAATATATTTGTTTTAGCAGAAGTTAAGTTTGTATCCATTTCCAGCTGTCTGTAGTCAGAATCACGAGAGTATACTATAAAAGCAGCGGTGGACGATAATTTCTTCCATCCGATCGCTCTTTTTGTGTTAAATGGTGCGGGCGCACCGTCCTGTGATCGCGACACTGTTCACGTCTCGCAAAAGAAAGTTAGTACTTATTTTTGTGTGCTAGGTTATAACAAAAATATATAATTTACATTAGAAAACCTAATTGTTGTAAAAAATATTGCGTTCGTCCTATTTATTTGTTATTAGTTTTAATTATATACATATACTTACTTACTACCTTTAAAATAATGCCGCGTCCATAAGTATTTGCAGTTTCATTGTAAATTTGGGGATATCACTCTTTTATTATTATACAAGGAAACCAAATCCAATGCTGTGTATTATGCTGCATAGTTACATACAATACATTAAAAAGCTGCGCAGAGCAGTAATCTATCTCAACCGATCTGATCGGCCTTTTTAATGATGCAAGAGTTAGCATCAAGTCGCTCGCGTCTTCGCTGTCTCACATTCATCTCTTTTTACATATATACAATACTTTGCAATACATTGTTACTCATGGTTAATTCTGACATGTATCTACATGAATATATTTATTTTAAAAATATTTAACAATAAATCACAGAGGGTAAACCATTTCTGTTCCAGATTAGTATTAGGGGTGGCATTTGTGCCAATTTTTCGTAATGGCCCATTTCCATTGCCGGCTGCATTTTCCTAGCGCCCTGAAAGCATCGCATGAACGCTGTGGTGTACGTTAATCTCTTCCATCCGATCGCATCGCTCCTTTCACGCTTAATGGCGTGAAGGCTCGCACCACTTGCGATCATGACGCCGCTCACGTTCCATACCGCTGTCCCAGGCCAAGTTAAGACTTTACTTTGAGACACCTCTTGATTAGGGAAGTTTTGTAACTTTCCTTGGTATTTTTAAGGAAAACTTCGATTATTTCATTACTTAGAATACATCAACTGATTTTTTTTTCAATTTTGACTCTCTATTACTATAATTAAAGAAACCTCAAACCGGGCTTCTAGTGCTTTTCTAATCTTTTAAAATGCGATAACTTTCAGCTAGCTTCCACGAACATATTAGCTGTTTTTGTAATTCACTTCTAAACTTTATAGTTGAAGAAAATCAAGCTACTCTCAAGGATATAAATGGCTAAGGGTAGGAAACCGTTACCAATGCTAGGGAAAATGATTTTGCCAGCTGCAAGCTGGTGCTTAAGTAACGAACTTTGAGAATTTGCAACCAGTGAATTTATATTAGAGAAAGCCAGGTGTTACATAATTTTAATATGAAAATATTTTTTTTATAAATTATTCGAGTAAAAAAACAATAGCGCTCTCAGTAAATTCATGTGATATATATATATGCTAATTCAAATTAAAACGGCACATTGTTATTAAAAAATAAAAACAGATGTTTAAAATAACTTATAAAACTAAATATTTAAAAATATCATTTATGTATATAAATTATTATCAATAAATATTCTATTTTGCGGATCATAAATATGATCACCCAAACAATTTTCAAACAAAAACCAGTGTACCTACAATTTACAATGAACTAGCAACACTCAGCAATTTAGTTAAGAAATGCTTGCAAGCTTTCAAGAGCGTCTGCTATCCGACCCGCATTAAGTTACACTGGAATAAAACAAAACAGAGATGTATGTATAACATAAGAAATAACAAGTAAGCTTGTGAGGGTATTACATTCTCAGGCAACAGACCGCGCTGACCGCAAGCGGTGGCGGGTGACAAATTAAATACATTTACTGTCCGCAACTTAGCTAAAACTTGCGAGCTGAAATAAAATCATATTAGTGTTACAGTACTGCAAAATATTTCAGTTGAGTTCATTAGGCACTACAAATTATTTTCAATAATAAATATAAATATTAAGCGGTATATGAAACCAATCAGTATTGCTATATTGGAGATAATAGCTGCATCCTGAACTCACAATATAGTTTTAAATATAATTATTTAAAAAATTTTGACCCAGTGCAAATTCAATGCAATCATTTTTTATCTTATTTGAACAAAACATAAATATTTTATGAAAACGAACGATTGCGGTCTGATATCACAGGCAATGAGTCTTCCGTGATAAATATGCCGTTTTCAGCAGGCATAGAAGCGCAAATTCGCCGAGTGCCAAGGCATATTTCAACCGAGCGACGTTTCACCAATGTTGCGGTGTGCTCCTTTGAAATACCGTCCACACGTTCGAACCAGGAAACCGAATTCGTTTCAAATAATATATTATAGAACTCGACTGCAGCGTATATTTTTAGACTATCTTAACCCAGGTTTTCTTGAAAGAAACCTGCGTATGAAAGTCTTTATTTTGAATTGAATCGAAGGAAACGACAATCGGCATATACATATATATATGCAGCATTTGTTTGACAATAAAAAATACAATAAGAATAAAAAAATGATAAATTGAAAACAGTATATCGAGTTCATAACGAAATCACCTTCCAGCCGACCTTAACTTAACAGGGAATACCGTTGGAGACTTACAAAATAAGTCAATAAATTCAAAAAATTGCTCACAAAAGCTTATTTTATAACGGCTTTGATTTGACACATCACCGGCTTAGGCCCAACCATTAGGCTCATTAAACTAAATTGCCTAAGATCCATATTCAAATTGGCTTTTCGGTCCAGGCAGATTTCAAAGCGACGCACCCACCTCAAAATTTGGACGAGATAAGTCAATCGCTTACTCAGGGATGCCGAGCATAATTTTTAATTAAACACATTCTACGTCTAATGTGTACATATATAAATATTTTTATTTGTTAATTAAGAGTCATTAAACACTAATATTGCAAAAAATTGAAGTAAATACATAAAAAGATGCTTACATCAAATTTGTCAATTTTAATATATTTTTTATATTTAAGATATCACAGAATTTTTCATTAATTGTTTAAGTAATGATTGAGAAATATGTATAGTGCTGAAATTGGTGCAATCTGAAGTCAATATTAGCAACCCTAGTTTTATCCCTTCGACTTTGCTTAGCAAGCTCTAATCAAGGAGTCGTGAGGATTTGAAAAGAGCATCAAGGCGATTAACTGTGAACGGTCTGATTGAAAGGGAATGGATTAACCTTAGAATTTACATTGAGGAAACGTCATTAGCGGTCAATTAAGTTGCCGTTAATGTCAAAGTCAGGTTTGTCTTTAATTATTGTTATTACAAAAACAAGAAGATTTGTTTAGAATTCAACAGTAAATAAATAATAATAATGCAATACATTTTAGGTTTACGCTATAAAAAGGATTATTATTATAAAATAATATTTATAATTAAACCGATTAACCCAAACAGAAAGATAGGTAGGTATCAAACAAAGTTGAAAATTAATTACTTTATAAAATATATGGTTCATACTAATTTTATATTTGTATAGATATACACGTGGGTGTATCTATACAAAAATGTAGGTTAAAAAAATAAAACTAATGATACTTTATAAAAGGTATATTGGGTTAAAAAAATATTGTTAGAAAGTTAGATTGTTAGCTCTATACTTTTTTAAGTTTGAAAATCATTGTTTGGAATCTTGAAGGGGACAATAGCTATACGGTTTATATGTAATAATGATCAACAACAACACAAAACAGACGCCAATAGAAAAACATCGTAAGCATCCAAATAAAATATCAACGTTACCAAATACGTTATGCGCCAAGAGCTAATTGCAGTATTAAAAAAAAGAATCAGCTCCGATTTGTCGATAAAAAAACGCAATCACTCAAAATATTTATGACACAATGCTGGTGAAAATTTCACAGAAAAATCATGCGGCACATTGTCAAAGTACGAATAAATGGAAATCCAATTTAACACTATCGCAACGCATCCGGTGAACAATCGATATTCCTGATTCACGCGACGGAAAAAAAAATCTAACCGCTGCAGAACTTCATTGGCAAACAATTCAGCCGAATAGCGGGGTGCTACCGATACTGCCTATGGAAAAAAATTACAGGCCACTCGACAATGCAGGAGCCGTGTGCTGTTCAGGGCGAAATAAAATAGCCAGTGTACATCCATGCGTTTGATTCGACTTTTTCGGTTGTATTGATGTAACATGTTCGCGACTATTTCATAAATAGCAGAGCTTCGCGATTTCACCTGCGTTTAATTGTAGAACGTTCATACTAACCTGTTTCTCGACATTCAATTGACCTTTATGCTGTATTTCAATCGAATAACTTCAAAAAGAGCAAAATTTCAAATTTACTTTACACCCCCGTTTTACCCCTTTAGGGGATGAATTTCCAAAAATCCTTTCTTAGTGCTTCTGTTCCGTTATAAAAGAAACACCTGTGATAAATTTCAAGTTTCTTAGCCTTATAGGCCTAAGGCCCTGAGTTGATAAGTCAGTCTGTTAGTCCTTTTATACATATATAAATGGAATTCCATCTTAAAATAGAAATGATATACGGACTTATTTTAGAATTATTACCCAGGTTGCTATGTTTTTAGTGATTGCCATCATCCCAGCGTCTAATATGATATCTAATTTTACAGCGATATAGTATTCTGCTTGTGGCATTATAGATACATCAATGTCAGGTGATACTATCAATAAGCTTTTTCTAAAATCACTTTTGAAGTTATATGTAAGAATAAGTACAAAAATAAAAACAATGTATTTTAATCAAGATATTTACCTATGCTTTAATAAGAATTATTAGAACATACTATTTAGGAATGAGTTACAACGCAATTGTTCAAAATATATGATTTCAAAATCTATGAAATTAAAATACGATGTGATACTATGATTAAAAGAAAAAAGTTAAGTTGGTTCTGTCATATAAAACAGATAGATAGTTGGAAACGTGAAATTAAAAATGCATATTTAAAGAAAATGTAGTGGCATTGTTTATCATAAGTTTAAATCAATACCAATGAACTATCGATCGAACCGATCCAAATCGAACTTTAAGAAACACCGATTGCTTCTGAGTTATATTGGTATTGCACTGAAGCAATCGGTGGGCTAAAACACTGTACTCCATCTAATTACTTTCAACAAATTACTACAAATAAGCCATACTGAAGTACCATAATTGCTTCAAAAAATTATAAGACTCGATTGTGTGGCAAACTTTATCGAAACAGAGTTATATTTCATGTACCTATCCAATTATGAGAAGGAAACTTCTATTAAATTAACGGGTTGTATAAAATTAGAAACTGTGATGGATTACTTCATAAGTTTTGATGAATTACAAGATAATACCAGGAAAGTAGAAGAGAAAATTTAATGACACAATTAAAAACGAATAAAACATAACGTTTGGCATCGGCTTCTACCACAATATCATTTGTATATTACTTATTGATACATGACCAAGTCAAATAAAGCTAAAAGAAAAAATGACAATCGGAAAAATACCTTAAATACATCTAGCATAATATTTAGTTAAACCAAATTTTTCTTCATACAAAAATAAATGTTCAATCACAAAGTCTTAACTAGCACGACTTTTTACCATATTTCTCATATTATCTGCAGCGGCGTTGCGTACGAGTCTGTTTTTGATAATATTATTTACATCCCAATTTTGCTTATGTGCACAACACGGGGGTAGCAAGCCCTGCGTTTTATAGCCGCCATGTATCAAACTTTTGTACCCGTTCGGAATATCAGCGAGGTGGGAGCTCGCAGCGTTTCGGAACTCTGATAAATATTATAATAAATTTAATAGTCGCTCCTGAAATATACGGAATTATGTTCTTATCGCCTTTTTATTCAATACTAGCTACTGCGCGTGGCTTGTCTCGTCTGCGTACATAGTGCGTAATAGACGTGTCTATAAGCGTTCATGGATTTGATTTTATATGATAATATTTGTTTGTTCTGTGATTGGGTGTTAAATGTATTTAAGTATAGGGTGAGGTGAGGGTAAGGTAAACCGACATATGGCATATATGTGTCATATTTGTGATTCCTCTGTTGTCTGATGTCATAATATGCATCCATATAAATATAAGTAAGTTGTAAAAATGAAATAATTTTTCGCCTGATAGTATATAAATAAATGTAGGTGAGGGGAAGAAGTATTTTCATATATTTTCTTTTTACAATTCATGACATCTGTTTTCCGTGTAAAAACTGAACATTCGAAATATATTGCAGGGATATAGGAATGGTTACCATGATATTTAAATTTTCATACAAAGGCTTCAAATATTTGGTTTTGAAAATATAGTCCATCCGAAATATCTCCGTGCTGTATGCAAAGCTAACATTCGCTACAAAACTTGTAAACCTTGATTCACCACACAAATCTTTTATTCTCTACTATATATCCAACCTGATAATTATACCAAAAGTTTCATGGACTGTTTTTTCAGCTTCATGTATCAAAGTTCAACACCGGTTGAGAATAACAGCAGGACTTCACACAATGTGGGCTCAACTTTGCTGCGAAAATTCGAAAACTTTGTTTAAAATTAGTTTTGTATTCGCTTGTATCAAGGGCTTGCTGTAAGATATAGCGGGCTATTGCGTTCTAATTTTTGAAATTGAAAAAGTAGAATAATAACCTCTGCACGGAGCGTTGAAAAAGGTGAACCGACATATGGCATATATGTGTCATATAAATATATTTATAAAGTTTAATTGTCGTTTCTTTATTTACAGGTAAGATTTTTGATTAGTTGTGTAAATATTATGATTGTGTCACATGTACTCGATATAATCAAATAAAATTGTTATCTTTATTTACAGAGAAACAAATTGGGGTTTTATTTTACTTCTGAGATTAAATTACAATAAATTGTCTTATACCACATTAATCCCAATACGAGACAGCTAACTAACAACAGTAGCTTTAATGCAACATGGCAAGGAAACAGTAACTCGTCATGAAGTTATCCATAGCGATTGTCATCATATATTTAAATATTTTAAGGAGGCCATACTTGGGCTGATTTGTGATGTGATAAATCTGGTTTATTAACGGTAAAGGAAGTCCTAAAATAGAGCCCAAAACTTTTCTTTTTAATCACATCGTTATTTTAAACAATAATCACAAATTTTGATAGACTATATAATGTATAATAGATTTTAAAGCCAATGTATTCGCCTACCGTTAAAAATCACGCATCATAATTTTCCTCTTACAGCTTAGAATCTTTTTTTACGAGTATACACAAAGAACATTGAATAATTTTATATAAAACATCGTTAATATAAGCTGATTTAATGAACACTTTTAACAACTGCATTTTATTACCAGAAATAATAATAATTTCATATAACATTACGTACATTGCAATTGAAATTACTCTATGATAAATCGCTTAAAGCACTTGTGTTACGAATATATAGCATTACTAATAAATATCTAAGTATACACATACAGACCCAAATATATACATAAATACACATGCTTGACACATAGACAAAGAAGAAACACAAATGTCACATTAATTTATTATTGATCTGAGCGTTTCAATCTACAATCCTTGGCGCACGGGAAAAAGGGACGCCACAGAATGCACCATCAAGCCCGTCACATCACATTTTTAGAACAAAAGTGAACCAGAAATACGACCGAAATATTTTCATTTTCTTCGCCTATTTTCGTCATTTCGACGGGCACGACGGCGCAGATGGTAGTGATAATGTCTTGTGCGCCAACAGTTGTGGGTTCGATCCTTACCCAGGACAAATATTTATATGATAATTTTAATGTTTCTTCTGTGTGTGGGAGTCACATATATATATTTAATTAGTATATTTATGATCCCTCTGTTGTCTGATGTCTGTAACACAAGTCCTTTAAGGTACTTACAATGGATTTAGGTCAATGTATGAGATGTTATGGAAATTTATTTTCATTTTATTTTGTTTCCGTCAATTTGAAATAAATGGCAGTAGAAAATGTTTTCGTTACACGAATTTCGTTACGGAAGGTAATTTCCTAATTTGTCTTTCGTCAAAACAACTTCGCCTGACCAAGTTTATCCGCCGCTAAACTTCACTTTGGGCTGTTAGCAAATTGTGCCTTCAGCTTGAAGAGTTTGAACACCAATCTCCGCTAGTTCTCGCATACTTTTGAGTCGCCACTATCTTCAAAGGTATTTTGAGTTCTCGAACTTTCAAGGGTAGTTTAAATCATCAATCTTGTTATTATTTAAACATTACAGCGCCTAAAATAGTACTCGTACTAACCCATTTCTTCCCTCAGATAACCGCTTAATTAATAACAAACATAAAATAAAAAGACATTGTGTTTACAACTGATTAGTTAAAGCTGTAAAGTACCGACAGAGTAGTATAGTATGCCCCCTCTTTATCCCCACTTGTCGTAAGAGGCGGAACCTATAGATGACGGAATATCCACCCGAAACAATAAAACTTAAATGCAACACGACGAGAATTGGCAGCAGCATTCTGCAAGCTACGTTCTGCGATTGCCACCACAACTACCCAGCGGCAATAATGGGCAAAACTTCCTCTTTCTTGAGGGCTACATCCCCTAGTCGACGTTTTACGACTGCTATGATGAAGTAGGTATAAAGCCAAATAACTTTTCACGACTTCAGAACAACTGTTTGAAGCTCAATAAATCTATAGTGCAATAATTTTCACATTTTTAGGAAGGGATTTTATATATACATATCTTATCCTGTGTAAGCAAGTAGGCAGTTTTACCGGAACTGGCGGTAGAATGGCAGATGGTGGTATTAATTTGAAAAAGAATAGTGAGTATGGACAACAGCATTCCCAACTACATGGTACGATCTACAATATGTTGCCTCATTTGTGAAACGTAACTATAAAAATTACTAATACAATTTTTACAGCGTAACTGTAAAAATCGTGGCCAAAGAACTTCATTGAACTCACACTCATTGAATAAAAGACGTCATATGGTTCTGATGATGATGAGAAGAATTTTTAAATATAAAAAGTAAAAACTGTTCTCGTAACAATTTTTATAAAAAACGGTCACAATCTTAAGAATATTATTTTAAAACTTATGTCATGGTATATTAATTTACACCATACAACATAGTTACACTATGCAGTAATTACATTTCTTACAAACATTTCCTCTTTCTAAGCCAGCGAAACTTGTATAGCGCACTTTAACTTGGGAAAACCGAACGAGAACTTGTGTGATTTTCCTAGAGCACCAGATTATTTGTAAGGTATAAAATCAAACAGTAGAATAAGACTGCTAACGTCCAGCGTGAATACGTTTGAGATCATAAACATACAGTTGCCTAGACAGTTTTATGGGCTGGTATAAGAAAACTAACACCTACATACTGCATGCGTCAAAGTTTGCTTTGAATATGCTTAATCCGCAAAGAATAAGGTTGAAAATCGCATGAACATAAATAGAGGAATTTTCCGAAACGGTGCAAGCTGTAAAACCCGCATGCTCGTATCACCATGAAGTGAAACACTAACTCCCCGCTATATAAAATGAATCTTTGTTATGCAGGAAACGAACAACAATTTTGGTCGTGCGTTGGTTTGATTTTATTTTTATCAGTAATAAAATGTTGATGTTCAATCAAACTTGATAGGTAAACAAAAAACTCGGCAGAAAATGAAACGAACGAGACAGCCATTCGATAAAATCGTTATTGTTATTTGTATGTATATGTACTTTTAATATTTATATATTCTACAATTCTCAATGATGTATTTGAAACTAATATATTTTATTTTATAAAAATTAAACAAAATATTGTCTCAGTTGTGAAGAGATGAATAACTAATTTAAGAATTGTAAATTAAAGCAGACAAGTCAAGTCAAATATAATTGTTACTCAAAAATAATTGTATAAAAAACAGATTCTGAACTGGGATTTTTTGTGCCTAGTACGACACTCAGTATTCATATCCAAACAAGGCAGAAAATAAATAAAAATAATGACAACTATTGGCACTGGATATTTGTTGTTGACAATTGAATGCGATAAGGTTTATATGACAAGGAAGAAATTTAAATCAAATATTGATCTTAAACCACAAAAACAAGTTAACTTTACAAGAAATGTATTTAAAAATATGATCAATAAGATATTAATTCTAATTATTTAAAATAAAGTATGTGATTGTTATAAGTTCAAGTTTCAAATGTGTTCTTTTTTAAAAATAATCATTTAACCAAACTGTGAGAAAACACCAACAACACGATTTTGACAACAACACGATGCTTAATCTATGTGCATAATAATCTATGAAAATCGACAATCGAAACAAGTTTTAACATAAAATCGCTTAACGTTCAAGTTACAACTGTTCAATAGACATGAAACCCCTGCGTGTTTTCTTTGTGCTCCTAATCGGTTCCACGTAAAGGGTATTCTTTTGATCCCGATAGCTATAAAGGGCAGTGGCAACAATCTAAACTATTCGAATAATGGAACTAAAGCAGATACAACGTGATACGTAATGAAAGTCTTCCATTCCCCATGTGAGATTTTCATCACATAAAACCTGGATAAGCTTCTTAATTAAATACCCTTTTATTATACTTTTTAACGAGTTAACAGTTTCGTAAATGTCCTTTAAATTATAACCAAAAAGTCAATTAACCAAAGTAATTTCTTCAATACGTATAAATTCTTTTTAGAATCCACAAACATCACTAACTCCACAAACTCCAGTAGCTGCCAACAGCGTTTGACTAACACGTCGCTTTTGTAAATGTCCTTTCAATTATATGATGACCAAAAAGTCAATGAACCAAAGTAATTTCTTCAATACGTATGAATGCTCTTTAAGAAACTTAATATTTCCACAAACTTCAGTAGCTGCCAACAGCGTTTGACTTATACCTGGGAACACATAAAGAACTGCATAGCCAAGAAGAGTATTATGAAAACTAGAACAAAACGAAGCATCGGAAAGGCTTCCAGCAGCATATTCATTAATGAATCCTTACATAACGTAAGCTGATTATGTCGGTGCCCTAAATAAAATTTCAGTAAAAGCAGTGAGCATTTTGCCCGGTTACTAGCACAATAAATAGGCGAAAGTGCTTCCCGCAGGCTGATTTTAATAGTACCCGTTGTGTGCAGCGCCAGTTTTTAGTAACTTCTTACTAACAAAGCTCACTGGCGGTTTGTTGTAGCAAAAAAAAGAAACGCAAAAATAGTGGAGCTAACATCCACTTATCGTTTTTGTCAAAACTACGTCAGATAATAAGTGCAATTTATTTAAATATATATTTATATATTTAAAATTTTAAATATATATATGTGTGTATATATTTATATATGTATATAATTTGAAGTAGAAATAACTAGATAATATTAATCTAATTATTCATTTTATTGTGGATATCAAAATTACATACGACATCAAAATTTTATACCAACCATCGTAAGTCCACTTTTGGACTTAGACCTCCCTAAGAAAGGGGAAATTTGCCCATAATTACCGTGCTGGCAAGCGTGTTGGCAATTGCGGACAGCAGCTTTCGTAGCGGGGATGTTGCTGCCTATCCCTGCCCTGTGCATTTAAGCTACACTGTGAGATGGCGGTATCGCCATCTATCGGTTCTAGTAATTGCCTCTTACGACAGCCGGTACAGGAGAGGCCCTATTCTACTCTGCCGGTACTACAAGGCTAAAATACATCTGAACAGGGTTGTAAAATACTTAATAGATATCCAAATAATAAACTTGTAGGAATCAAATTTGACACTTACTACAACATGTAGGTACCTACTGATACTTACACCAATTTTTTAATAATCCTAATTATAATGTAAACATACTTTTAATATAATGTCTGTTTAGTGTCCAAAAGATGGAAATAACACTACAGTAACAAAAATCATACAAGATTCCATGTTCCCGTTAATAGTAGCGAACACGATCATCAAACCAAAACCTATTCTAAAAGTTTACACACTACGGTATACAAAGTTGTAATCCACAGAGTAGTAATTAACTGCTCCAGCCAAAGAGTTACCAAACCCTACAAGCGTTGCTCGGTGATTACGCTTAAGTGACATATTTACTCTGCGGCTAAACTTACTCCTTGACTAAGCATATTTGCTCCTGCGAAATTGATGTTCCCAAAATCTTGTTTAGGCACCCGTTTCACTTTAATTATCGGCAGATTAAATTTCGAGCAGATAATAACGTAAACTATAATTATTAGAACAGTTTGTCGACATTTACGTTGACTGCCGTTGAAAACTTACGCGTTTAACAATCCAAAAAGCCTATGAATGCATTTGCTTGTCCCCTTGCAAGGACTCATAGGATTTTTGTAAGGCTTGTATATTCGTTAATACACATACATATACATACTACGGATTATATTTTATAATTATAATAAATGACAAATATTAACCAGAAAAGGAAATGTGTCAGTCTGCCTAATTGTCAACAGTATATATTGTACGCACTGCAATTTCCACCACGATCAAGCGTGGTAATTATGTGCAAACTCCCTCTTGGGGAGGCCAATAAAGAACTATTAAAGAATTATAGAAATATACCTATCAAAAATGGTTTAATATTGACAAAAAATAATATTGAGAGTGTTAATTTTTTTTTACAATTATTTTATAAATACATGAAGATATATCGTAGTTAAAAATATTATAATAATCTTTTGAAAACAAAATAATGATTGATTTGTATTTTAGTTAGAATTTGTAGTTTGAGAGCACGAGTTTATCTTATATATGAATTTTTTCAGATTTGTCAAGGTTTAAACGAATATCTCATAAAATCCGTGGCTTCATTGCAAATTTTATTGGGTAAGTGACATGGCAAATGAGTTATGAAACGGCAGATGAAAATTGTTTTATGAAACATGGCGTCGGGCAATTACTGTATAATCTTGTTAACACGATGGTAAGGGACGCTATAATTTTATTATACGCTTAATTTTCATAATTTTCACTCAAACAGCTTCTTTTTAATTTCCGGTACGTCCTTTCCATATCCCTCGAGTAATCAAAGTGCGTTGATTGCCGTTCATTTTTCTTTTTTTGTTGGGCCAGATTTTTCGGCAGTTTTTATCACCGTTCACTTTTACCAGGGTTATTGGCAAATGGAAAACTCAACATGTGTAGTTTTATAGACATTTTTGATAACAATAATGTCGAACATATAAATCGGACATGTAAATATAAATATTAAAAACCTTTAATGTATTCGAGTTTATTCTCACAATCACAATTCACAACATCTCATACATTGACCAGACTCCGTTGTAAGTCACTTAAAGCACTTGTGTAACGGACATCACCCAACAGAGAAATCATAAATACAATTCTAAATACATATTTTTAACACCCAGATACGGGACAAACACAAATATCATGCTATAAATATTATCCTGATTGGGGATCAAACCCGAACGAAAGATGCGGAGAATAAGAAAAAATTATTAAATTTTGTACAGCGTACACAAAAGCTGACTAAAATAGTACCGAAATATTTAATTAAAGTATAATATCATTAAAAGGTATAAATAACAGGATCTTGGAAATAACTCATAGGTGGGTTTGGAAAATAGTTGCAAAATCAACGTTATCTATCCATACAAATAATATAAATTTGTCTAATACACGTTTTTCAAACTTAAAAATAAAAACCCACACAATGTAAAGTGAATGAACATTTATAATAAAGACATTTTGTATTTGAAAAGAAAGATATTTTTGTATTTGTATGACTCGCATATTTATTCAGAAAGAATACTTTTCTAAACATGTTGTCAGTTAAAATCTTCCAGAAGGAATTGGTTCGTGAAGGATTCGATTTAAACCAAATAAATTTGCGAATAAATGGCGATGTTTATAATATTGTAGAGAGTGTATTATTTTAAGATTATGCTGTTTTCATTTAGGTTTGCGATATGTTACTTTAATATAAAAAAAAAACGTACTCAATAGGGAAGTTAGTACATATAAATAATAGTAATCTGATGTTACTCGTGTAAACTTACTCACCTAACAGTAAAACAGCGTCCAGACGATACCTGTAAACAAAATAGTCCTCATTAGGGTCGGTTTACAACAAACAATAACACGGCTGACGCACACGAGACCAATAAACGGTGGAAAGCACAAACAATTGGCTGGAGGCAAACATACAGTGCAGCGTGAGGAGTATATCGTGTTGAGATATTTCGTTGGCGTATTATCTGCTACACTTGCAGCGACGAAAAATATTTAGTTAGCTGGTTGGCAGAAATTAGGATTTTTTTACTTCATAAATAAAAAAAAATTAGGTCTACAAATTTATAGTTTCACTCATAACCAAATACAATATATTTAGACCAGTTACATGAATTTGATTAAATTCAATATTAGAAGAACTATTATTGCTGTTCGTAAATTACTGTAATAAAAAACAGTTTTTAAGAGTAAATAGTAATTTCACTTCTTTGATAAATTTGATTTTGTAGTGAAATCTTTCTGTAATGACATCAGGTTTACATAGAACTTCAATGATAAAAAAAATTTAAGGTTTTCAAAAACACAAGATCATTAAAACATGTATTTTATAAAAATAGGATATAAAACCCACGGCATGCGTTTTTATTATGGTACGATTTTTAAAAACCTTTTCAATTGAAATTATCTAGAATAAAAACTACTACATTAAATGTGCCAAATAAAGCAAGCGAATTGTTCCTACTACTATTCTTTTACTACGGTAAACACAGTTAAGTTGGACTGCGCACGTCTATTGACACTTGTTTTTATGAAATACTTCAAATCCTATTGGAGTCGTCAATCTTGTAAGTGCAAGAGTGGCGCAAGATATGTGCACAATAAACATTAGCCTTATATCTTAGGCTTCACCTCTTACGGAATATGACCTTGCCTTCCTACTCCTGAACCGAGCGATAGACATAAATATTTAAATTCTGACTGTAACTTATTCAAAAATTGTTTTAATAGGCTTTGTAAACTAAAAATGTGAATATCCCAATTCACAATTTATTATGAGAGACGTTCAAATAAAAATGTAAAAATTACTTTATGCCTTAATGGATTATCTCTTTCTTTAAGATAAGACATCGAATAAACATGCTATTGCCAGATATGCCATAAACCTCACAGATCACAAAACATAACATTCTCATATGTAATCATATTATGGTAATGTTATGTATAGACACCTACTTACACAATACACATATCAGTGAATGTTTCCGTTGAATATAAATTTTTACGATCAATCGTTTGGTCGATCTTTCGTACTGGCATACTAAATCGGTAATATCTAACTGTGAAGATGTAAGTAAAAAATAATGAAAATCTATCGACACAAATATGGTTTAGAGTCACGCTAACAATATTTAAATATCCACTACGTAAGTATTTGGGACACTAATATAATTAATATATAACTATAAACTATAATAAAGCACTTGTGTGACAAAGGAATCACAAATACACTACTTTAATATATATATTTAACACCCAGACTCAGAACAAACACAAATATCATCATATAAATATTTGCTCTGGGTGGGAATCGACCTCACACGACCCTTGGCGCACAAGGCAGGATCACTACCATTTACGCCATCGGGCCGGTCGTATATAATAGATCCATCTAAACACTTAAATTTAATTATTACCTTAATCTTTTTCTAGTAAGCTTCATTTACAAGTTAACATACTGGCAATATTCACACAACATATTATTTATTGATGTGACTCCGTGATTAGACATCAGATAACGATGAATCACATATATAATACATAAATAACTATTTAACACTCATAGATTTTTCTCTATTCTACCACATTAGTTTCAATCCTAGTTTTTAATAATTCCTTGTAATTTTGAAATCAAAGCAAACCTGCCTACATAACCTACACGGTCGATGACATAGCCATTCAATACCTCACGCCAAAACAAGGTCATCCTCACACGATGACTCTAGCAAAGCCTCCTACCTCTATTATGCAAAACAGTGTAACGGTGAGATATTGGTATGGTCAGCGTGTGTTATTTTTTTTGTTCCATTATCAACCGTACCGTGCATGGAATAAGGTTTTGGAGTAACAGCGATGTGTACAAATCCGTGATGAGATGGCACCAGTTTACGACGGGCAAGCCGTTCCCGATCCGACTGGATTCCTTCGACGCACGTAACAAGATGCTTTGGTGTTGTGATTTTACTGTTGGTACTTTTCATTCTAGTTTTTACGATTGTAGTTTTATAACCTTTAACCATCTACCGTTGATTGTCTAAAGTAATTTCATTAGTGCCACACAAATAAATCAGATTTAAAATCAAAATCAGAAAAGCCTAAAATAATAATAAACAAGATAAAGATCGAAAACAAATAGTTAATAAATACAAAGGTCTTTTAAATCAATAATTCGGCAAATTAATTTTTATTTAAAAAAATATAACTAGAACAAAATAATAACACAGAATGCCTTTTATGTGAACGTGTAATTTTAACTGTACGTATGTACTAACAAAATAAGAAAAATCTAGAATATTAATGAATATGAAAAATATCAGCGACATAGTTTATAATTATCACAGGTTTCTCTATCTTTATAATTCGGCAAAAAAATTAATCTACAAAAAAAATCTAGGACAATAAAAAACAAAATTTTTAGCAACGTGTAATTCAAACTGTAATTATGTACTAATAACTATGAAGATAGACGAATACATATACCATATATGTATACCACTACTGTACTGGAAACGTCACAAAAATAACTTTTATCGTAGTTCTATAAAGAATGAACATTTCTTACGTAATTGACACTAATGTAATAAAAACAATAAAACTAAAAGTGAATATATAAAATTAAACCACCTGCAACCAACAGTCGTTTGAAGTTATTTTATTGTCTCTAATTGTACCTTACAGTTTTTATCGCATACAGAGAAAACTTTAACCAAAATTAACAGCAATATAAGTCTGTGCAAATGTATAATGAAGGAAAATGCAAAATCAAATCCTGTAAAGGCAGAAGCGTATAGTCAGTGACGGTTGAGGACGGAACACGTTTACAGTAGTGCGCCTTCCCGGATATTACAATCAGATTACGGTTTATCGAACCGGAGGAGCATCAAACATAGCACAAGTTGATATCCACGACGTACCGTTAACAACCTCTCTAAACGGAAGGTCTGAAGTTCCTATACTATTTGCTCTCTAATCAGATAGTTTAGCGATTCTATACTACTTGTATAATAATACCACATCTTCGCATACATTGACTTGAACCAACAGCATTTGAATAAGGTCCATTTTCTGTGAGTATAATGTGAGAATATAAACCGCGTTAGAATTAAGAGTACGCCTTACTTATACGAGTGTTACTACCTCCAGTTAATAATAATTAGATTTTTTGTATTTATTATCATACTAGCTACTGAAAGTCTACTGCTGGACATGGGCCTCTCCAGGAAAGGAGGTGTTTTGCCTATATATATATATATATTATAGGCAAAACTGCCTAGTGCGGCAATTATAGAATGGATGCTCAACGGGGATGCTGCTGTCCATACTTGCCCTGTGTATTTGGGCTGCACTGTTTCGGATGGATACACCACCAGTTGTCGGTTTTGGTCGCCCCTTACGATACCTAGTGCAGTGGGAGGTACTATTCTACACCACCGGTGCTCCACGGCAAATTTTTGTATTACAAAGTATTTAAATAACCTTCACTTTTTTACATATTCCGTGCGATATAGACAGACTAAAGTAGTACACCTGGTGTACCAGCCAATAAAATATTGCTCAAACATCACGGAACAGGAATAAACAGCTGCATTTCTGTCGCATAGCTGAGCTCTGCAATTGCCCCTACGCCTGTCTAACGCGGCAACTATAGGCAATATATCCTTAACTTGAGGAAGCCATGTCCAGTACTGGCAGTTCTACGTCTGCTATGATGGTGGTGAACTTTAATAATATCAAAGATTTCTCCCACTCTATCACCATCAGATATTGACGCGCCAGATCCCAATTCGATAAACAAATAGCCGTGCCTGAATACTGACACCAAATTTCCGGACCTATGGCAATCTAGTTCCGGAACTGCACGGCACCATCCGGCCGATATTGCGGATCGTGTCCTTAACTTATTTTGTACTAGCTGTGCCCGCAACTTGTTCCGCGCGGAAGTGTGACTTTGGGTAGAAAAACTATTCCGCCTAGAGTCAACAACCTGACTGAGCCTCGCTGATGTACCCGCGGCAACGCGACGGCCGGCTAATCGTGAAGCAGCAAGTAATTACTACTAAATTGGTTGAAATCAAATTATGTTGCCAATGGTGTATAAATTATTTATTTTTGATTAAAATTAATATTAAAATATATATATATATTAATATCAATGAAAAAAAAAAACTCTCTTACCTTAGTTTATAATTTCAGCCGTTTGCGCAACGCACGCAACGAAAACTCTCCAAACGTATACTTTGAAAACGTTTTACCAAAATTTTTAGACAAATCTTGGAGTATTTGTTTTATATTCTATAGAAAAGATAAATGACTGTTTTATATGAATGCCAGAATGCTACGTAAGTAATGTGTGCTCACAATTGAAGTCTTACATATCGAATTAGACAAAAGTTATTTATTACCATTTCCTTCAATCCGGACATACTTCCATCGTTTGCCCACAATACATTAGAACTGAATGTTATAACATATTACTTGATTTTTATTCGCTATTATTTTCCCATGCTTCTTCTGATATTCAAATATATCATACATTAGTGAGGAAACTAGATCTGCTCTAACAGAGCTAGCCTCTATCAAAGCAACTTAAAGATCAAACATGTTTATTACATTTCCTATCCCTTGTAAACTGCATGCATAAAATAGGTGCACCTTTTTTCAATATTAATTTCAATATTATATTACATTACAACCTAATATATCTACCTGACCTTTTGCAATACACAAAGTTGTATATTTACTGTGCCATCTCACAGCGAGAACCAAACACTATCATACAAGTCGACACATTGAATCCCAACTCGAGAAACAAATAGCCGTGCCTAAATTCCAACGCCACGTTCAGGGCAGACGCCAATTTAGTTAGGGAACTGTACGGCAGCGTCCGGTCGATATTACGGACCGCGCTACACCTGTGCCGTATGGACGGTGCCTAATCTTATTTTTGCTAACTCGATTGAACGTATGTTCGCCGATCTGTTCTGCCGTACTGTTGCATTATCACGCATATCGATTTTGGATTAATCGATTTCGTTGTTCGATGGGTTTTCTTTCCTTATTGCTACTAAGTAAACAACAGACGGCAGGGTATTGCTTCTATTTGTTTAATTCTTAAGTATAACAACGTTCAGCAACGTAACAATCCAAGTTTAGCGTTATTATTAAGTTAATGTATGTATATACAAGTCTTATAAAATAATGAAGCTTTTGCATTAAATCCAATTTGATGTATCGAAATCGGAATTTCAGCAAAAGTCATTCTGATAGAAGGGGATTCTGCCAATATCTCCATATCCATGACACAAACATGTTCCGTCGCTCAATCCGAATACTTTGACGTTTATGAATTAATCTGTCAAATTGAAACCGAGCTACGAATATCAATCGATAAAACTCACTTCACTCGGATATTCGTCCTCTGAATATTTCATAATACATTTCGTCGATGAAAACCCAAAAGGTGAAAAACCTGCTACATTTTTATTTTATTTAAAAGGTGACACACACTTAAATTATTCAGAGTAGGAATGATACTTTTACATTTAAATTTTCGAAACGAAAAGTTTATTCGAGTGTTCAGTTAGACCCGGTATATTCGCAGCATAATATTATTTCTTGTGATTTAACAAAGTTACACCGAAACATCTTTTATATCTTAACAGCAGTTTTATGCTGAAATCTCATTTTATTGTACTCCAGGGATCATTATTAAGGAAAATGGATAAAAGTTTCCAGAAAATCTCTGGGTGTACTTGACGCCACAGCGTTATTTGTGGAATACATAATATCATAAACAGTTTTATTATAAAAAAATGAAAATACTTATTTTCTCAGTTTAATTAAATGTTATTAATATAACATATTGGGGTAGATTGATTCAATAAAGCTATGTATGTAAATAAAAGACGTATTCTTTGAAATAAATAAAAGAGCGATTGTTTATCCAGTGAGCCAACTTATAGTTTTTGCAAAAAATTAGACACACTGTACTTCAAGCCAACAAAGAGCTTAAGTAAAGTAAAATATTTGGGAAATATAAAATGTATATAATGAATCGTATGTGTAAATAGAAAAGATCAATATGAATTATGATTTATGTTAAAGACAACAAATGTAGAATGCGATATTTAATAAATATGATAAACACATTCAGTATTCAGATACACGTCAAGATTTTATTACTCAGATTTTTTTTATTAGACAGGTCTACCAACAAGCGCACAATCCGCGTAATAGTAAGCGTCACCGCAGCCTGTAGACTAATCACAAGGGTGTTACTATCACGTCGCCAACGCAGCAAAGTCACCGGTGACTTCAAGATCTTATGTCACATTACCCAGGTATTTCACTACCTTCCCTTCAAACCGAAACAAAGCAATGCGAACACTGATATTTGGCGGTAGAAATAGGTGAGAGTGAGGTACCGTTGCAGACGACCATTGTGAGATATTTATTTATTTAACTTTATTGCACAAAATGTTACAAAATGTACATATGGCGGACTTAATGCCAGATGGCATTATCTCCCAGTCAACCATTACACAAAACAGAAAAAAAAATATAAATTGTTAGAAAATTCATGTAGTACAATAGACACTATTTACGAAGCAACAGACAAAAAACTAAGAAACACGAACCGCACTTATCTAATAAAAGCTTATGTTATTACTCCAACAACACAGATAAAGTTTAACACTGCGCAAACCACGAAATCTTCCCCGACACTTATGAGTTGGGAAGTTGTAAGTTACGCACATATTTGAAGAGGCGACAGGCGGCCGCGTGTTGCTCTCAATATTGCCGTGTGTTACCCGAACTGAGGGCTGTGGGAATTACACACGGTGAACTGTCTCGCATTTATTACGTCCAGCCGTGGTTGTATACTTCGGAATAGTAGCAGCAACTTACGATGTGTTCTTCAAAGTCATAACATTATGGACATCAGTCAAATAAAGAATATAAAACACAATATTCAAAATACATATTAGTACTCCCGGACATACTCACTACAATAAACATATTCACTACTTCTTGTAACTTAGCGCAGAAGATAGGATTACTAGGAAATGAGCCAATAATACATGTCTTGTTCAGTTTATATCGTATACTGCTATTTCAATCTCTCGATAACTATTGTAGAAATAAAATTTAAAACAAACTGAACAATAAAAAAAAGAACAGACTTACGCAGATGGTAGTGATCCTATCTCATGTGCCAAGGATCGTAGGTTCTATCCCCACCAAACAATTTTATGATGATAATTGTGTTTGTTCTGTATCTGGCAGTGTCTGGCTATTAAATATGTTTTTAAGAGTTATATCTGTGATTCCTCTGTTGTCTAATGTCCGTAACACTTAACCCACTTAGCTCGGAGCCAGGTCAATGTATGATATTATATTATATTGTATGTGGTGTGAATAATATTATTGTTATAATAAAAGACAATCATAGCCAGCCAATTGTTTAGGATGTGCAAAAATAATATTTACAAGGAGTTAGCACCAATAGTTCTTTCTGTTGGCCTATAGTTCTTTCAGACAATACTTGCCAGTAATAGCGTGTAGCTTTATAATAGGTTATTACAACAACTCATTTCATGAAACGATCATACTGCTGCCCAAAGATTCCACTCAACAACTCTCTGTACAACAAATATAGTTAAATATAGTTGGACGTCTGATTCCACATGACTGGCATTATTTTATGTTTTCCTTGCACGCCTGCGTTCGTTTAGGTTAATATGCCAAAACCGGTAGGATTTTACACCCATTGGTGTTTATGACATTAAGTTATTACTGAAGTCACGTGCATACTTTACATTATATTAAACTAAATATAGTTGTAACTAAGTAATTGCTATACTAGCTGCAAGTTTTATCCAACCTGTTATTATATCGTTCTGTAATGTGCAGCATAAAAACAGGTAGGAAAACGAAAGTTACGGAGTAACTTTTACGAAGTATCTTTAGACATAAAAGTATGATAATAAATTAAAAGCTTTACTATGTAATGTTTAGTCACAGAGTTTAAGAATTGCCCACTGTCTAAACTAAATTTAAAATTTCTTATAATTTTTTTGAACAGATATGTTACATGCATTGTACGTTTATGCACAATGCATGTAACTGCCTGTATTACCTTTATTTACCTCTCAACCTATCTTCTTGAAATATTTCACAGTTACAGTTAAAAGTACCGAAAATTAAATAACTACCTTTCATCTCAATACATACCGAAGATTCCTGAGGAATTAATAATGATAAACAATAAATTTTAGTACTACAAAAAGTCGATATAGTACACTGAGCGATTCCAAACCGTTCTATCGGGTAAAATATTATATATATTATATTCCAATTTGATACATTTTTTTCTATCTCAACTTACAAATGTTATAAATGTTTAATTAAATATTTTAGTTTCCACTGGTATAAGCTTATCGATAAGGTCCGGGACCATAAACACAGTACGAGATAAAACTATTATGAGAGCAATATTGAGTTAGACCGACCAAATTGCTTAAATAATTGATTCAAAACTGTTTCCTACTTATAAAGGAAACCTTGACTCACTCACGATTCAAACACGTAACCATATTTTTACTACAAACTAAATTACAATCAACAATATTCGGGTGCTCACTTCCGATCTCCAAAACTGTTAACTATTACACCGATTGAAAATTAAAACGAAAAGTTATTGCATTCTTGTTTCAGCTACACGGGTTTCTGATACTTAAATGTACAAGTAAATATTAAGAGCCTGCGCCGACCATTGTATCGATCGATAAATATTTCTTATAAACGCAGACGAAGAACTAAAAGCACCTTGTTACAAAAGAGAGAGACCTCATACAAATGTCGTCTCCATTGCTACCTCTTTCTCGGCATTGCAGTGTTCCGAATTAAAGGGTGAGAGAGGCAGTGAAATTAGTGGGTAATGTGACATTATGTCTTTAAGTCACTAAGAAGGCAACTTAGTGATATTATGAGCGTCTACAGGCTTTGGTGACGTTTTCTATTACTACTATAGACGCCGAGAATCTGGACTGGACTGGTCATTGAAAAACATAGAGATAACAAACTAGGCGCAACAACGCACACAAAGAACTCTAGTCTGCGATGAGTGTTCGATAGTGATGTACCTCAAACTTCAACCAGTTTTAACATTATTTCTATCCAAAGGTTACCTGTAAGAAATTGCATTTAGCGATAAAGCCTCTTGTACCTACTATTCCATGTTGTTGTGATGTTCTTGTGTTGTTTTCATTGGTGTACAATAAAGATTATATTATTATTATAACGTACGCACATAGAATCGGGCAACAAATCACCGCTATCATTACCATATGCGTAAAGTCTGACAAGTGCTTGGTAGACATTTTTTGTCCCATGGACATAAGACCCTCGTCTTCGCCGGCTCTAATAAAAAGTAGTTAAAACAGATACGAGACACGCAGTGCGCACAATGGACTTCGATATAATGTAGCTAATTATGGGTTTTGCTAGAGCACCAGGATAGTTTAGTATGTCCCTTTAAATTAATTCGTGACAAGAATGGGCAGCTGCAGAACATCACGTGATTCGATGGCGGATTGACGTTAAGATTCCAATTCGTATTTTGATATTATAAAATATTTAAATAATACGAATATATATATATATATATATATAAAGTTTACTTATATATGAGTGAACTTTAAATGCCGTTTCTTTTTATTTTCATGTAAGGTCTACAATTTAGCTGCGCCGTACCGGCAGAGTACAATATTACCTCCCTCTGTAGGTGTCGTAAGAGGTGCCTAAGGTATCGAAACCGACAGACGGCGGGTTGGGCAGCAGTATCTTTGTCACGAAAGCTGCGATCTGCGATTGCCAACACGCTTACCCAGCGCGACAATTATGGGCCAAATTACCCCTTTCTTGGGGAGGCCTAAGTCCAGCAGTAGACTTCCAATGGCTGGTATGATGATGATATGATAAGGGTCAGTAATTAGCACAGTTGAATAATATATGTTGTAATATTGTAATGAGCGTGATAAATTAAAAACTTTGAACTTTTACGGAAACAATGTGTTGTTTATTTTGGAAATCCTCAATGATATTTATTATATTGCATACAAATAATATTGAAAGTAAAATATTTTACACATCAACAAACTTCTAATCATCTCACGATATTTTCTTAAACTTAACCTTAACTTGTGTTGAAACTAAAATGTAAATAGTGGACTTATCGTCAATGACCTTATATTACAGAAACGCATCATCTATTTTTAAATGTACTTAAAACGTGTTTCAACAACCTCGAACTGACTCATCACCCGCACATAATACAAATTAGTACGCCGTGATCACATCAAATCGTTTTAAATTGGAAGTAATACGCATATTATAAGCAATATATTTTGCCCGAGCAACCTTACTAGTTAATTTGAAATTACTATAATCGTGATGACTTCATTTATCCTTGTAAAAGTTTAACAGATCGTTGGTGAGAATCAATCACAAAATGATTAAAATATTGGTTCTTGTTATTAAAAACTTGTATAAAAAAACAAATGATAACAAATAGTTCACATAATATCTAATACAGAGACCTGACTACGTGAGAAGATGCTTAGAGCTCTGGAGTAAGCAGAGGAATCATTAAAGAGGAATATATATATAATTAAATACATATTATCAATACCAGATTTAAAACAAATTTTCATCATTCATATAAATAGTTGTCCTGTAGGGGGATCGAACCTACGAACCGTAAGATAGAGACACTAACGAGTGCATCACCTGCCTTGTCAAATTACAATGATTAAGATAACAGAAATATTTCAATAAAGTAATGTAAATAATTACAACATCCTGAAACAATAATAGAATGTAATATTTTATACAATACCTTTCAACAAATAAATCAGCTACTGGGAAAATATAAGCTCTTTGTATCTTTAGAACGCGATGCGAGTGGCGAAACATATTACCTACCCCTAAGAACACTCTGTTCCATAGCCAATTGTAACAATGATGTTTTTGCTTGGAAGTCTATTAACTGTGCAATAAATTAATAAACAAGCGACGGGACTCCTTCGTAAGCACCAAATGAATCGTGGAATCTCCTTGACCTACTAACTCCTCTACAATAACTTCGCTTAATGCGCATGGCACTTCTATTTACGTGACAATAGTGGTTATGGGTCCAATATAGGGTTGACGGTTGTTGGTCCTTCGAAACAGGATGTGTTTTACATTTCCTCGTAAGTATATATCAAAATAATCGCTATTTCTCATAATACACAGCTTCATTCGTAAACAGCTGGTAGAATTTATCTAATAATCTTTTTGTTGTGTTCGGTATTCTAAGGAAAATGTCCTTGTGTAAGAAACATTGTGTGAAACATTAGAAAGTTAAGGAAAATTTAACGACCATATACTACTATATACACCAACTCGAATATAATATAAAAAATACATAGGTGATACAGGACGATAGATGTTCTTTTAGGGCAGTTAGTTTCACATAATTTATCGGTCTCAAATTGAACTTAAAGCAATATGATTATGTACGCTTCGCTTATTGACGCTGAGATTGACGTCAGAGTCAACCAGCATTAGGTTTGTCAAGAAAAAATCATAAGTAAGCTGTTTCAAATAAACATAAGAAAGCAGTCTACGGCTCAGAAGCTGGGAATACTAAATCGTATAGACACATCGATTTTATATGTCAACTTCTACCATATAACATGTAAATACTGGATTATGAATTTTCTGAAAAAGATAGCATAAAAGTAAAATATTTTTAAATTAATGATTAAACTAAATATTTGGCTCAGGCCTTTTTGATATTTCAAAACTATTTATTCAATAAAACATTAAAAACGATTAATATATCCATATTAATAATAAAGTACATAAAGTTTGTTGTACATGTTTTTACATATTGTGTAGTTTTCTCTTTTGCGATTGTTTGAATTTAGCTGCTCCTTTTTGAAGTAAGATGCTAATAAAGGTTTATTTTTTTATTTTCATACAATTCTTCTGCTTCTTGTTATATAAAATACAATTTATTTATAATTGATATATAAGTGGGAACCCTATATTCGCATAAAACCTACCGAGTTGTGGGCGTTAGACAATTCAACTTGACATGGCGAAGACCGACTTAGAACGACAAAGTAAATGCCTATAAAACTCGGGCTAGCATTAAAATGTCGTATATATGCGATATAATGGAAATTTTATGTATTACTATTTGATTGCCACTGGAGACAATATTATTGTTATGATAGATAATTATATTAGTAAATTGTTCATTCTGTCACAGTCTAATATATAATATTTATTATATATGTATTTTGCAGATGATATACCTGCAAGTATCAAAAGAAGTTTGTAATTACTTGGATTTTTTTTATACATTATGGGAGGCATACCTAATGTCTAATTAGCGTTTCGCACACTTGCAACACCAACACCAAAGAAATCACATAATTTTTTTTTTGAAAATGAGGAAGAAGACTTTTGCCTCTAGAGTCTTACGAAAAGTACTCATCCAAATAATTGACGTATCTGTATCTGGAGAAGACCTGATGATTCTGAAAGGCAAAAAAATTACACTAGAACCGATCACCGACTGAATCAACTGATCAAGGCGAAAAATTGGTGTACAAAGTTTGTAGGTTGCCTGGAAGAAATCGCTCTATGCGATAAGGCCGCCAATTGTACTTCACTATGTATTATAATATTAATAATTGTTTGACTACTCAGACGTCAATTCCAGCGACACCGAAAAAAAGAGGGCGGGGCCTATCATAGATGAGAAGTTTGATGACCGTATCCACCCTGCGTACCCCGCGGCCACGACGGCGTGCCTGCAAAGTTCACGAGATTTGAGCGGGGCCGACGGCGATCGCCCGAGGGCGCCTCTAGAGGCTCGACCTAGGCTCGGGCTGCCATCGTTGGGGGTGAATTTAAATTGAAAAATTCAGCAAAAGAGAACGGACAGAGAGTGAGCTCGACAGCTAGGGTGCGAAATACGAAAGCATGTGCAGTGGTAATAATCGTGTTGGGCCAGTGAGAAGGGCTACGATGTCGTACGTGAATTAGGTGTACAATAGTTTTATTAATTGTATTATTATAGCTGACTCCAGTTATCCTACAACTTTACTAACTCTCTCACCTTCAAACAACTCTTCTCTCTTTCTCTTTGTAAACTCTACTGTTGGGCAGCTGAAACAATAGAGTTTAACGTATCCACTGCAGATGACCTTTGTGATGTTTGTCTAGCTAATTTATATGAGGCTGTCCCAGCAAACGTTGTTCTGTCGTATAAATTATAAAAAAGGGTTAAATTAATAAAATTGTCGTTAAAAAATAGGAGTTGGTGATAGTAGGCTAAAAAATTAAGGTGGTTAGTATTATTTAATGCGACATAATAAAAAATTAACAAATGTTAGGGATGTCAAAAAAGATAGTAGCCAATTCTCAGTCCTATATATAATAATATGACTTTAAAAATACATGAAAATCGGTCAAGGCATTTCGGAGAAGCATGTTCAGTAACATAGTGATACGAAAATTTTATATATAAGATTTTATTCATAAATCATCGCAAAAAAAATACTAATTCATGGTGAAATATGTTTTCTCTTTACTTAACTCTGAAAACTAAAACTCACATTATACAAGTTAACATCAGTTAGTAACTCAGCCATTGCTATGTAGCGTGGGAGATCATCAATAAATCAGTGAGCGTACTGCGCTTCTTTTGTTATATTGTGCAATCACTTTCAAATATAATTAGATCTTCTTCACTTACGCAACTCCACAATAAGTCAAGTGGTTCGATAAGTTCATTAATTATCGTTCCGTAATATTAAAACTGAGTTTTAATACACAATGAAGGATATTTGGTTACATACATGTGCAATGAATAAAAAATACGAGCACAATACGTTGCATAATAAGAAACAGTCGAGTTGAGAAATAGTTGCGTCGCATTATATCGAACATTTTTAAAAAGTAACACCGGACTCGCGTTTTTCTAAAATTTTAACGGGATACTTTCCCATGTAGGAACAAGTAAATATACATGTTAAGAATATTATTCCATCACTTCTACTATTTAGATGGTCAAAATACATATCGAGTTATGTGACATTATTAAACTAATTATTAATTCGGTCCCTTAATATTACTTGAAAAACTAAATCATGTCCGAAAATTAACCGTGTTATGTAAACGTGACACTTAACGCGTGATAAATAAACAGAGCGAATAAAATTATTAATTAAAACTCATTCTCATAGGGTTCAATAGCCAGTATCAATGCGAATGCATAAATAAAGATTTTACGATAGGATCTCGTTGAATAAATTGCACAGAGACGGATGTTGCAATTGCAATTACAGGCAAATTGCCCTGATTAATACCAATTCATTGTATGATTTCATAATGGATGTAGTTTAAGGACTATACGTAAAACCATGCTCTATTTTACCTAGACCATACGTTGAAATAGACGTTGATGTATAGATGTTTTGAATACTAGAGATTTTTTTTTAGTAAACTGTGTGATACCGGCATAACAAAAAAGTACCTCTCCCTATACCAGGTGTCTTAAGAGATGGCTGAGTTACCGGAACGGACAGATGGCGGTAAATCCACCCGAAGCAGTGTAGCTCAAATGCAACAGAGTAAGGATGGGCAACAGCACTCCAGTCTGCCTAGCGCGGCAATTATGGGTAAATTCCTCCTTTCTTGGGGAGGCCTATATCTAACAGTGGACGTTTAACGTTTAAAATCACCATTATCATAGGATAATGGTGATTTTTTTCAAAGAATATTATTAATTCCACTGAGATGAATATTATTTATTGACATCCCAGTACTAGCTTTACGAGTGTTACATTTTTTTTTACAAAACGACCGTAGTCGTCTGCAACTTAATTCCGAGAGGTTTGACAAGGTCAAACCTATGCTAATATTAAACTATACGTATGCTCGGCTTGCTATATTAAAAATAATGTTTTCTTCTGCATGTCTTATCAGGTGTCTCACGTAGAGTATTCCGAACAAATAGTTCGGAATACTCTACGTGATTGATTTGTTGCGTATTTACACGAATCAATATTTGTCACCAACATATTTAGGCTTGAAAATTCTCAACATTTGGCCTCAGTGTCATCATTTCACTATTACTAAATTACTGCTCATTAGATTTTACTAATTACCATTGCTACAAGCATTTTTAGAAAAATCATCTTCATCATATCAGCAACATATCTGTTGATATGATAATGCTGCTGATGCTACAGCTTGACTGCCTTCCGAAGGGATTTCCAACAGTAAGATCTAAAAATTTTAAATAAAATAAATCTACATTATTAAAAAAATCCAAGTAATACTAACGCTACATACCTCCTGGACATGCAGAATTATATATTAAAAGTACTGTTATTTCATTAATTTGCTTGTGTAGACTACAATTTCATAACAACGTTTAACAATTGACAATAGCACCACAAAAAGATTTGGTAATTTTTGTGACACACAAGAAGAGAATAAAGTATGCGTGTATGTATTAATAAGTTTACAATACTCAAGTCTGTTTTATTCTAAACTACTAATTATTTTGCTTGTTATAAATTAGGCATAATTAAAGACCAAGTTTGTAGAAAGCCACAAGAAATTCGCCTTCCGACATATTTCCAATCGGTAAATAAATTTCCAATTAGCTAATAGCCATAAATTTCAGCTGGGCAAGCGTGGTGGCAATTGTAGAGCGTAGTTCAATAATGGAGAAGCTGCGTTACATCCCTAACCTGGCGTATAAGATAAGCAAATTGCTCTCAGGCTTCTTGAAATTATTATTGGAGAAACATAAAATCATAAGCTTTTTCATGTATTATAAACTATATTTCATATTTAATTAACGCATTAATTAATTTAAAAAAATAATTCTAATAACCAAAATTTTACTATTTTTGAATAACGAGAAATTGAACATGAACATTTAATATTGCTTATTAATATAAATATGAACATATTTATATTAATAAGCAATATTAAATGTATTCCAACTTCCAGAATACGCAACGAATTACAATTATACATAAAGTCTTTGATTTTATAGGCTTCACATTCCATTAGTCACTATCGATTAACGATTTGTTCATATTACGGACAATTTTATCTCTCTATTCGTTTACCCGTCAACAATCATCCATTTGTTTTAATAGTGCAAAAAAACAATAAAAATTTGACCTTGAACTTTAATTGCGGAATCAGAGTCTTAAATACCACTTCAGGGTCAATTAGGCTTGTTTCCAAGCAATAAAACGTCTTCTCTAAAGCTCCTCTTAATTACTGCCGTCTTTACTTCAAAAACGAAATTTAAATGGCCGAACGAAATAAATAATAACAAAAAAATAAGAATATTCACACTTTCAATAAGAAAAAAATATTAACACTTTATTATTATGCGGCTATATAGGATATTCTGACATTTACGCGTTGGGTTGACCAGTGGGTCATAATGAAACTTCTTTGGAACGGTTTTAAAACGCGTTTCATTTCATCGTTTTATTTTAAATGTTTCACTTACATTATGGAAAATATTATAAACAGCACTATAAAGCCGTCAAACAGTAGCTTTATTATTATGCGACTAATATTCGCGACTAATATATATAACTATGTCAACTTTCATAGCAATATTATATAATTTGTAAATGTGTATATGTTTGTTACCCGTTTAGATTAACCAAATTTTGAATAAATTGAGCCTTAAAAACGGACACAGACTACTTTCACCCTTAAAAATATATACGTTTGGACGTGGTATTAACTACCGCGCGGACAGAGGGTCGAAAGCTTACCCTCATATATTTTAGTTATAACACATTACATTTCAGTCTAATTAGAAATTTATACTTGAAAAGCGTTTGACTGAGAAACTTTCAAAACTGTTTCCCACGGGATTGTGAATCTCACGCGTACTTCTATATGTCGGCACAACATAACTATACTACTGTAATAATAATAATAAATTATAAACTGCATATGGCAACTGTTAGGCTAGTACTATGTATATTAGGATACTAGATCAGATTTCTTCATTCGGATATAGTGACCCTTCAATTTCTTTCACTTTCTTTTGACCAACGAGCATACGGCCCGCGTGATAAAAAGCGTCACCGCAACTTACGCGTTGACTTAAACATGTTATGTATTTTATGCTTAACGTCTTGCCAGTCGATTGTGAAGAGCAAAACTCTGTTTCCTGACTATCTAGAGAAGCCCAAGGTTCCATTAGAGAAGTAAAAAAAGTCATAACAAAAAAAATACTGTGTTCAGCCGTAAACAGCAGTTCATATTAATTAGGACCACTTGTGTACATGTACACACGAATAGCTAAAAAAACCGCTTCTTGAACATAAATTGAAGAGTTCTAATGAGCTGTTATGAAATCACCCGCAATCGTGACAGTAATGGAACGCGGTTACACATTTTGACCTGACATAACAAAACAAAGTGTTGTTAGTGCACTTCAAGTTTGGTTCCGCTGCGTGCTCTGTAGCCGGGGCACACAAATGAGCATGAATATATTACCGGAGTTGATCATGGCTTATTAATTATTGATGCATCTCATGTGGTTGAATTAATCATGTCGTTGGAATTGGTGCAGTGGGCCCATGAAAATTTTGAGCATGCTTGATATCGGTGGGAGGAATATAATTATTAAGCCTTCGAGTGTTTAATAAAAAATGGTGACAACCGAAAGTTCGTCACCTATGCTGTTAAAACTGTCCTACAGTTGCAATTATCATCAAGAATTTGTTAATATTTATCCTGCTGGGTACTGCTGAGCTAAGGCTTCCCCAAAGGACTTTTTCAGTTCTCCTGTTGTTCTAATCGACCTCCACAATTGACTTTCAACGATACGCTAGCCGCTAAGTGGTCTCCATTCTAGATATTTACTGTTTTGTTTTTTCTCCTATTGTATATAGGAAAAAAAAATGGAAATTTCATGCTTACGTTAGGTACGCAAATTAAATTAAAGTTTATTTAAACTATACTAATATTATAAATGCAAAAGTTTTTCTATCTGTCTGGGTACTTTCACGGATTACCCGATTATATGAAATGCGGGGAAAGATTGATGTCGCTAACAGGAAATTAGAACTAAAATATTACTCTAGGAATGGCACCATTTAAAATGAGTATCAACACTTTGAAAAGCACAATCAATGAACACAATCTGATGAAGACATTCCAGCCGATTGCCCCAAATAACGAGTGACATCCCTACTTATTGTAATTACATAATTCAACGGTCATTCCCGCCCATCTATAATGGTGTGTGGCGTAAATGGCGTATATTCCTTCCCGATCGGCGTTATTATGGCGTATTCGACATATTGGTCGAACGCCAAACGCCTCGAGGGAATCCGCGCTGTTCCGTTTCAAATTTATTGACTTGCAAATGCTTTGTTGTGTTGTGCTCTGATAATATTGTACTTGTGTGTTTTATTAAAAATTTCCGCTTTCAAAACATTTGCGTCCATTACGCTGTAGTAAGTAGTTGCAAACGGCGCGGTGATATTGTCGGATGTGTATTGAAAAATTTAAAATTAAGTAGGTAGATAATTGATCAAAACACACATTTAAAAAAAGAGACCATTTCTAACTGAATGGTGTACAGAAACGTTTCAAAACAATATACGTCAATGCTGACACATTGCTAGTAATATTATTGTAGAGGGTTTTAATAAACACTGACACATTTAATATCACAAGTATTGTTTCCAAACTAAAATTAAATTAACAAATACTCTGTCACATGGGTACCATGAAGAATCCAAAACATGCCTTTTATCTAACTTTGCACGTCCAAAATTACATAAAAAATTTATATAAAACCACAAGCACGAGTTTCGACTAAATTTATGGTTTCTACCCTTGATCCCCTTTACGACCGGAGTCCTTACGAGAGAGAAAGTAGAATGAAACAAAACATGAAGTAATCAGTCACAAATCCAAGCGGAGTCGTGTTCTTGTGTGAGTGCTGGGGCAGGAAGAGGGACGGCGTGAATCAATATTTTGCACGATCGATATGATACATCAAAATCAGTTTTAAATTTATGGGAACCTTCGATTCTATTAAATAAATCAAATCAGTATCAACATATCAGCCGTATAATATTCATTGCTACACAGGTCACCCTAAGAAAGAGGGAATTTTGCCCATTATTTCCGCGCTGGGCAAGCATGGTAGCAGTCGCAAAGAGAAACTTCGCGATAGGAATTCTACTGCCCAACTAATCTTGTTGCATTTGAGCTACGCTGTTTCGGGTACTGTCCTTCTGTCCTACCTGTACTTCTGCTGTACCCCAGAAAATTTTTGTCTTATTGATTGCATTATTACGAGCATATTATTAACAAATGTCGTAAAAATTAGCGGTTTATGTAAACTATAACGGAACTGCTGTTAGCAACAAATTTTATGATAAATACAATATAACATTGTATACGGACAAAACAATAGATAAAACTAAAAATCCCCAATGATTGTTCTTTTGTGAGAGCCATAGAAGTGGATGTCCGACGGCGTAATATGATGTTGATGTTTTTTTTTGAGATTAAGTCATGACACTTAGCGAAGCTATATATATCGTCTAACCTGGTCCGCGTATTTCAAAGTTGGCAACTTAATAGTTAAGCCCAATGATAACACGATATTACATTTCTAACGCTGCAGCAAACGTTTTATACCGTGTATTGTTTAAACGAAATCTATTTTGCACCAACTAAATGCACAAGGAATCAGTTTAAAATGATTTTATGAAACGTGAGCATTGTTTTCCCAATTGTACAAAGTGGCAACATTTTGACTTACGCGGTGTTAAAACTTAAACGACGATATATTATTTTGTCAGTCAATCTGGATTATAATTATTCTTAATGGGACTTAATGGGTTTGCAACGATATACCAACTAAAGTTGCATCGTTAGTAATCTCTCTGTCAATGCTATTACATCCAGCGAAACTATTATTACGACTTATAACGAGACCCACAAGAGGCTACCGATAGACTTGATTTATTAACAGCACTATACCTTAAAGGTTGTAACTATTTGGGTCAAAGTAATAAGTTTGTGAATCTCAACAAGGAGGCACTATTTCTTGAGGTATAAGAGGAAAGGTCGACAGGTCATTTCTCGTGTCGTGAGTCGTATTACAGGGCGGTTGCATATACGGGAGACCTCGCTATTTAAATACATATAATATTTATTTAATTTATTTATTCAGCACTTTTACTAAACCTTACTATTCATAAATCAAATTAAAGTTTAACTTTCCTATAGAAAATAAAGTTTATATTCAGGGAAGAATACCCGCCACATAATAAATAATTCCTACAACATCTCATATATTGACCTGATTCCGTGATAAATCGCTTAAAGCGCTTGTGCTACGGACATCAGACAACAGAGGAATTACAAATGTACAAAATATATTTAATACTCAGATACAGAACAAACATAAATATGTTCATATTAATATTAGTTCTGGGAGGGGATCAAACCCACGGACCTTTTGCGCAAAAGACAAGATCACTACCATCTGCGCCATTGGGCCCGTCAATATAATTTTACGCGGTAAAATTATAATTTTTTTAGAGTTGAGTCTATTTTGCTTTTGCTTTAAGCTGAAAATTTTAAACAATCACATATTAACAAGTAGCTCTTAAGAGTCTCCAGACTTATGTATATTTTTACTATTCAAGGGTTGGTTAGGTTTAATAAAATAAAGTTATTATTTATTAAGTAAATATAAAATATTATTCTAAATTTAGTAATAAGTGAATACCATATAATAAAATAAAATAATATTGTGATAAAAACGATCTTAGTGCGCCTAGCGTGGAGGTATACACAAGCGTAAATGTTTCACAAGGCAAAAACTTGTATATAAATCGAAATAACTCAATTATTTTGTTTCTTCTCAAACCGGTTAGCTAGATGATAAAATCTTTTTACTTTTTATTTATTCGCTATTCCCATTTAAGTTTAGTGTATACCTAGCCTTAAAAGTGACCTTAAAACTGGCCTATGCCAATCAGACACAACCAAGGGTCTCTTACAGAATTGCTTTCTAAAACCTAACTTATATACCATACTAATCGAAGATTAAGATATGTATCCGGACAGGTTTAGAAAATAATAATAATATTCACACAATTTTTCATACATTAACCTGGCTCCTAGGTAAGTAGCTTACATAATCACAAATATAGTACTTACATACATGTATTTATCACACAAACAGAAAAAACTCAAATATTATCATATAAACGTTCGTCCCGGGAGGTGATCGAATCCACGACCCTTGGCGTTTAACATAGGATCATACCATTTGTATCATAGGGCCCGTCGATTGTATTTTTTTATATTGTACTTAAAAAATATGTCCCTCAGCTTCTGAGTCCCAAGACAATGGTAAAAATCTAATCAACAATAACATATAAACTGCGTCACACTTTGTACGTATATACGGTCTATGTACATATGTACCTAAAATTAATAAACCATCTTATCATTTGTATATAATAAGACAGAATATTCAATTTGAAATTTATAACCTTATTTTCAATGTTTTAGTTAACCTTTCAGACATAATAGACCGATATTTTTTTAAATTTCCAACATTGTCATAATTTAACAAAAAATAATGAAGTCTTGACTGGACATAATTAACCTAGTCATTGAAATTGATCGCTGTCTATAAAAACCTTTTAACGATAATAACATCTATTAGACGCATCGTGAGTGCCTGTCATTGCATTATATTACATCAAGGCTTTTAAAAAAATTAACAAATATTAATACGCTTCTTGTAGTTCAAAGCTTAAAATATAATTATATATATGTGCCTTATTAGTCCAGATTACAGGTATTTAATTCTTACATAATATAATAATCATATATAAATGGCTGAGGTAGTACCGGGTATCCATCTCAAATATTCCGTATATATTTATCTGGAGATTGCCTCCACACTTGCCAAGTACGGCAATTATAGGCAAAATTCATTTTCTTAATATCTAAGTCCAACAGCGAACTGTTAACGGCTGGTGTGATGACGCTGACAACAATTTTTTAATTTTTCCTAGATACATTTATTAATTTGAGTGGTTTAATGGTACATTTGCGATTTATAGGTTCAGAGATTTACGGGACGTATTTACAGGTCTTGGTGACCGCTGGAGACTTGAGTCTCTGATCCTTAATGGGCACTGGCAGTTTCCTACGAACGATATATATATTTGTATGTACCAAATATTTGCTATATTTTTATTTTTGGATAGGAAAAAAGAATTAAAATAAATCAAATGTATCTAATAAACTTCATAAATAAAATTACTGAACGTATTCATAGAGCTTAATAACCTTTGCTATATAGATCCATCCTTTCACCGAACGCATTCACACAATCTTCAACTTTCAAAAGGCTGAATTGGATTAGTAATTATTGTTCTTTTTTTCTCTTCCAAGCGATCTTAATCCAGGTCATCTGTCCCATTCTAGAATGAATAGAAACCTCGATTGTTGAGAGCTTCAGAACAATAGAGGAATACGGTTTGATGTAGTTCAAAGTATTTCAATTAACCGGAAGGCTCGTTGTTGGCTAAACTAATTTTAGAATGAAAATGCGAATATTTCACCTATACAAAGTTGCAAACAAGTATACTTTATGGTTTATTCCTTAAAATTATATCAGTAGTACATATTTATATACTATACCTTATATTATACCTTATATATTATACCTTATATATTATACCTTATATATTATATATTATACCTTAACAAGCAACATTAAAGCTAACAGATATTTAATATTCTCTAGAGTACGGGTTGACAGCCTCGATGACGCAATCAATGGTAGTGATCGTATCTTATGCGTCAAGGATCGTGGCTTTGATAACCAATCAGGACCAACATTGATATGATGATATTTGTGTTTCTTCTTTGTCTTCTTTTCTTAGTTATTCCTCTGTTATCTGATGTCTGTAATATAAGTGCTCTAGGCGCCTATTGCGGAGCCAAGTTAATATTTGAGATGTTGTGTAAATTTATTATAAAACAAGTAAAATCAAATATCTTTTGACAATGAAAGTGCAGTATAGAATTCCCTGAGGTTTCTTATTTATCTTGAATTAATTTCTTTCTCATTTCAACTATAAAACTGGTCACTAAAGACATACTACTTAATTACTTACTATTTTATTAAAAATATAGTAACAATATTTACAAAATTATAATACGTATAAATGAGCTAAGCCTGCGATGACCGTACCTGCAACAACAGATAAAATAAATAACTGATTTATCATTTAAAATATTTTTAACATTCATAATATTTTTTTATTCAATTCAACACTTGAAAATAGATGTCTATTATATATTTATTTGTATAATAATTCATCATTATGAGAACGCACGATCTGGCGGTTTTTTATCAGATCCTTAGTCCATTTTAAACTTCCTACGCTGTGCTTACCGGTATGTGGACTCCATTCAAGAATTAATGGCGTAAACTAACATCAATTTCGTACAGTTTATGCATTCAACTTTTCAATTCGTAATTTAATTCTTAAATCCCGACTCCACCTGGTTACTTCAAACATTGTCACCTAGATGACATAACTCATCCGTGAGTTACTGGCAGAGCAGAAAAGTACCTCCCCTTGTACCAATGTCGTAAAAAGTGAATGAGATACCGGAATCGATAGATAGTATATCCGTCAGAAACATTGCATTCCCGTCGCAAACCTTGGCTCTGCCATTGCCACCACACCTTACCAGCGTGGCAATTATAGGAAAAATGCCCTCCGTTCAGGGAAGGCCTATATCCATCAGTAGACTTTATACGGCTACCACAATGGCAATCATCATAACTTAGCGCTAAAATACTAACCCATCTACCACCTAGTGGTATGATATTATAATTTTTACTGGCCACGAGTGATGAGTCGAAGCATTGCCTCACCTACGCGTTTACAAACGATGTAACACACACGGATTGATTTTTTGATAATGTTATATAATTAATGTCATTACCTTTGCACTATTTATATTTCATCAATGATATACATTAAGCTGAACGGTTGAATCGTGATGGGTCGCAGAAATTAAACTCTTGTATTTCAAAATTGATAGCAATTACTTCAAATTTAATTACTAACTATTTCGCCATTTAAATAAAAATATAAACCTCTTACGAATTGTTATTTAAAAGGTCACTTTAATTATTACATTGATTATGACTCACGGACTGTCAAAAAGTGAAAGCTTATTTTACAATAAAAGCGAAAAATGCATAGCTCACAAACATTCATAAATAGTACATTAAAACGAAAATATAATGCATACACATTAATTACGCGCAATAATAGAGCACAGTTTGAATATTATTAATACGAATCTGTGAATATTTTAATTATTAGTTTCAGTCTACTAACTCTGACCAGTTCGTCTATACATTTCAGTTAATCTATGAATTGAATTAAATAATTATATTATAAATATCTAGGAGCTGTCAAAAATATGCACAGCAGAGTTCGAAGATGAAATAGAAAATTCATATAAAAAATATATATATATTATAACAATATTTTTTCCCTTCTAATATTATAAAATATGCAGCATGAGATAATATTTGAATATTTTATATATATATATATATATACCAGAATAAAGTAAAGTAATAAAAACAGTTTTAGGCTTATGTCAGCAATGTAATTTTTAATGAATTTGGCGTTAACGGTTACTTTTTAATTAATTTTAAAAATTAAAAATGCATTACTAGTATATAATTATAATACTTTAGCCATTTTAATAATAGGCATTCCTTGCGGTACAGTGCAGAGGACAGTACATATCCAAAGATGTACTTTCCTCTGGACTCGATAACGTCGTATAAAGTAACAGAGCATAAAATGGCGAATTCATCTGAAACACCTTAGTTCAAATGCAAAACAGGCCGAGGTTGAACAGCAACATCCCAGCTGCGGCAATTATATTTAAAACCCCTTTTTTATAGAAGGTGTCTATAATGCTTAAAAATCCAGCACTGCGTGTCTATCACTTGATATAATGATTTGTCTATACAAGTCCTGTGGTACAAGTGTCGCAAGAGGCAATTTTGGAACCAACAGGCGGTATATCCATCCAAAACAGCGGTGCTCAATTGCAACAGCGCGGGGTTGGGCCTTAATGCCTGCCCAGTGATTTTAATTATGGGTAAGTACTAGTCTCAAAACGGCTTACGGCTTAAAAACGGAATTTAATAACTCTCATTGTCAGTCACACAAAAGTTGTGCAAATCCGAAACTTTACAGGCGTGCTCATAAATTGAGTTGTAAGGACACACAAAACTTAATTACGCGTAAATTGAATCAATCAATTATCCAAACAGCCGAAACCGGCCCATTCGAATCGAATTATAACGCAAAGCAAAGGGATTATATGCAATTTGGGGTTCAGCGTAGGCGATCCAGTCGGATTACGTCCCGTTTCGGGCATCAATCACACGGAATCAATGCTAAACTCCTTAGCCGGTATCGGAGCGACAGCATATCTGTGTCTATATTAGATGTTGTATTTAGATGGATATTGTCTCCAGGATGCTGTTACGCAACAGTCAATGGAATATGAATTACGCAAACAATGGGTAAGTGTCGTATTACTACAGTCCCTACAAAGCGATAGCATTGCAATAATAATAGTTTTACATTATGGGAAAGATATAAAATACACATTTTCAATTACTTTTTCAATGTAAACTACTTTTTAACGGTTTAAACGGAGTATATTTACTTAAACTTAAATTGGCATACATAATACGATTGAATCGAAAATACGTTACTCCTAAGTTTCGATTAGTTGGATAGAAATAAACCAATGATTTCACTTTGAAGATTTACTTCATTTACTAAGTAAAATTAATGATGCAGGTGAATGAGTCGCAAATGTATGCCATGAACAGCTTTACGAGAGTTTTAGCGTGTCCATTGCAGCCGCACCATGGCGCAGCATGTTTTTATTGATGTAAATTATCCGATGAGCTTTTTATTAAATAGGTCTCTATAATGATATTTTTTTCTCGTCAGTTATCTTTGATATATCATATTGTAAGATATTAACACAGTGAACATGCACTTATATATATATTATATTGACTAAAATACAACGTCATTCATATTGCACAATCGGCCTAAAGCAAAAATGGCGTAACAAATGTAATTACGCTGGGTAATAGTAATTTAACTAACTTCAACTTGTTTATATATAAAAATTTCATGATACGTTTGCCCGCTATGAACTTCTTAACTACTAAATCTATTTTTATTAAGTTTTGCTGACTGTGTGCAGTTTGATCCAACTTGAGAGAAAGTATAATTTGTGTCTTACTTTGTAGTCACAATAGTTTTATTATATAAATTATTATAGTTGGGGCAGCTAGAATTATATTAAATTTTTAATGATTGAATTATATGGTAGATTTAAATCTATAAGCCATGAATGTTTTATGTAAATTATTAAAAATATAATGATGTAGATTCCATCAAGATATTACAATATTTCCTGGAAATCTTAATTATGAATGAATAAAATTCCAAAATACAACCTGATATATGAAAATAAAAATGATGTAAAAAGTTAAGACATTATTATATTAACTATTTATATCATTATAATTTTCCGCTGTATCGTCTATTTATTGTCATGGTGTCTATTATTAAATAATAATAAAGAATATGCAATAAGTATGTACAATCCATGCGATGCCGGAAGGGTGGTAGCAATTTAATATATAAAATTCTCGTGTCATAGTGTTAGTTGTCATACTCAATTTACATACTTTATGTCTGAAAACCGAAAATCGGCTACTATCTATTTTTCATACCCTACAGGCGGTAAGGATTATCCAACCCTAACATTCGTTGCTTTTTTTAATGTAATGTTGCATTAAAAACTACTTACAACTCTAAATTTTCACCCGTCTTTAACCAACCCCTATTTTCTAATAGTTGTTGTTATAATTACTAACAATTGCATCATTTTATATTATTTATACGGCAGAACAACGTTTGCCGGGACAGCTATTCTATAAATAATAAGTATAACGTAAGATAAACAACATTCTATCAGGTGTGAACCTCATGCACTGCATAATAGGATCGTGACAGTCAACATCGCCAGAGACGCCATTAGCATCACTCATGGCGGACAATTATTGAATACAAACGTTCCACTCCGATTGTCTATTGGCATATTTGTTATTTAAATACGCTTTAAATAAAAAAATATATAGCAATATCGCGGTTTTACTCGTGCATGTTTCTATATTCGCATGTGCTAAATAATGCTATAGCTTTTTATTTTTGTTTTTAATTTAAACATACAATCCACGTGGTAATAAGTGTCACTGGAGCGTATAGACGCTCATAATATCACTAGAGCATTGCCAAGCTTGTGACTTGTAGATGTCACATTACCTATAAAAACAAAATATTATCATAATCAAGGAATTTAAAACAATATATTTTATAGATATGGATGTTTGCTTTAACTAAATTTATTTTTCAATTTAATAGAGGAAGGAAGCTGTATAACACAAAGCGGGAACCTGTTACAGGTCATTACAAGATAACTACAAATGTCATTAATGCTCGATAATGCTATGACTTAACCTTTGAGACACAAATAGTAAATGCAGATTATTACTATATTTCCAGCATTGTTAGTTTAAGTGCATACGTTTACATTCAAGCTTTATCTACACTCATATAATAAAGCTGAAGAGTTTGATTAAACGCGCCTTAGCGCGAGATTAGCTAAGATTACTCAGGAACTACTCGTTTGGACTGAAAACATATTTTTGTGAGGAGTAGTCTATTTATCCAGGAAGGCTTTATGCAATTTATCATTAATCTGCGAGCAATAGGAGCGAACCATCGATAGAAACTGTTGCTAAAATGGAAGAGACTATTCATTTTTGGGCGCCCCCATTTCGCACGCTGCATAAACGTTTTAAGTTATGCAAAAATCTTCATCGTAGCATAGATGTATTCCTCTTCAAAAGTTCTTTTAAGATCTTTTTTATATTCCAATTTAGTGTATAATTTGCAAAGGTGTCTTATCGACATAATATTAATCCTTATCGAAGTAAATACAATAACCGACCTAAGTAATTATTTGCGAATAAAATTGCCCTTGACATAGCTTTATTTCAATCAACATCCTAGGAATTATCATTATTTTAAAATAACTCCGCAAAAAAATCGCGCATAACTTGAGAGGTAGGCGACGGAAAACGAAAAAAAAAGAACGACTATTTAGAATGATATTCTTTGGCTAGAGATGAAGTTAAACTTAAATACCAGTCTAATTAATTAACATTTATAAGTAAATTTTATGTGAACCGGTAGAACTCGTTTCATATTATTTTATCAAACTAGTTATAAGGCAAACTATCTTATATATTCAGCTAATACACATTACGCAAGAGGTCTATGCTAAAACTACCAATGTGAAAACGCAAGTCCCTCAGGGCCAAGCTACAAACGACAGTAGCGAAATAAGGGACTGACACATCTCTTGAGACAACCCTACTCGACGATGGGTATGATAATCGAGTACATTGCAGAAGTGTAAATGTATATTTGAAAAATAATATAAATATATACACACAAATGTATTTTCACGATTCTTTTGTATATCATCATCATCATAGCAGCCGTAAAACGTCCTCTGTTTGACATAGGCCTCCCAAGAAAGGGGGAATTCGCCCATAATTGCCGCGCTTAGTAAGCGTGTTGACAATCGCAGAGCGCAGTTTTCACGACGGGGATAATATATAATAATAATTACTGTTTCGGATGGATGTACCGCCATCTAAGTTGCCTCTTAAGAACAAAGGGAGGTATTATTCTACTCTACCGGTACCTCACGGCTAAAAGTTTACCTACTAAATACTTATCCATTTCTGCCCACGTTCACATTACCCGGTGATATCACAAAATAGTCTTACAACATAAGGTTGACGGCGCACTGGCACGCCTGTCCTGCGCTATATCGCGAGCGTCTACAGGACGCTTCCCGATTTCCATAAGTGCATGTTTACATAACTTGTCTAGTACTAGCGGCACGCCTCGGCTTTTTTTTACCTGTGATTTTTACAAAAAATATATATATTAACACGCACTTACCCACAAATCGACATATACACTGCTTTCTATATCGGATTACTAAAAAAGGCTAAAATTATAATAAGTAAGAATAAGTTTCGACATTACTAAATTAACATTTTTTTAAAGATTAAATTGTTTTATTATTTGTATAAATTGTCATTAAAACAGATTTTCATATTAACCTATATTTTACACCCTTATGAATTGAATTATAATAAACCAAAACATATAAGTAATGAAATGATTTATCCAAATCTTTGCTAATATAACGATTTATCCGTACTGACTTGTACCCGTGATTTCACTTCCCTGGGGTTACATTTCATACAAAATAATAAAATAAAATTTATTTCACACCACAAAAAAAATTACCATTAATAATTGCTGCATTGTATTAAATTCAGCATCTAAAAAATAAGTAAAATAGATATTAAGTATGATATAACAAGCCAAAGGGCTACTCTTTCAAGTCCGCAATCCTAGAAAATAGTTCTTAAACAACTGCTCAATTCCATTTCAAACAGCAAAATCAATAAGAAAAGTTTCTTCGGACTAATTTAGAAACTGTAAACTAATTGAAGAGAATGCAAGTTGTTTTTTTAAAAAATGTATTGCAAATAAACGAATTTCTAACATAAAATACAAGTAACATTTTAGAACTATTAAAAAATTGATCATACGATAGTGGTACCCAATATTTGGGGTCGCGGGTTCATTTATAGGATGAATATTGAACCTAAAATGAATATTTGTAAATAATGAATGCGTTTGTTGTGTACCTGGGTATAAAAGATGTATTTAAAACAACAGCGGATTTACAAATAAAATGTGATTCCTCTGCTGTTTGGTGTCCATAGCAGCAGAAGTGCTTTAAGCGACTTATCTGTATGACACAGACAAGATTTTATTTTTCTCAAACTTCGCAAAGCGTAAATTTTTATATTGAAATATATTACGTGAGTTTAACTCAAACATCAGAGGTAAATATTGATAACATCAAATAAGTGGACGTTATATATTTGCTGCACTGTCTATAACTGAACGCAAATTCATGCACTATTTCCGGTAACAGGAAGAGCGATAAAAAACTGTGCAAACTACCAAATTCAATAACAACATTTGATTGAACAATGCACATTACTGGAAATCTACTAAAAGCGACCAGCACTTTGGTTTAGTGGTAGTGGGATTCTGCTCAAATTACGTTGACAATTACGTCGTAAAGTTGAAACTGCTCCTTTGAATATTAATGAAGTACTAGTTAATCCAATCCTCACTAAAATTGGATAGAGTAAATTGTTGTGTTGTGTGTATTAATGTGGACAAAATACGTGAAAGTCGCACTACAATTTTATTTTCTATTTAATATATAAGTGACTAAATAACTAATATTATTAAAATAATATTACAACTACAAATTGAGATATAAACTATGTTATTCCTCAAGTTGGATCAAATTGTACAAAGTACAAGGAAATATATATTAAAATCGTTTTAGCAGGTTAGAAGTCCTTTCCAAACAAACAACGTAACATGATTTTTTTAATAAAAAATAAACTCTATTTTTATAGGCTCCGAGCTTACACGCGAACGGCTGGACTGATTTCATTTATATTTTGTCGTTGTGTTTGTTATTATCAACAAACAGTACTTATGAAGAAAAGAAAATCAACAAATTGCGCAAAGCAATAAAGAATTTAAAATAACTGAACGACCATATTATTATTACTAACGCAACCTTAGCGATTTCGACATTACAAACTTTTCTAATGTAACCTTATGGCATGTGATATAACATGACATGACAAAAGACTTATAAAAATGCATAGACAAGATAGAAAAACATCTGTCGAGTAAGCTAGTAACATATAACTTTACGCATTTGCAATTTCTTTAAAAAGTTTTTTTTACTGCTCTGGATAAACGTCTTCATCTTAAAAGTGAAAAAAGTAGTTTTTATTTAACTATCTATGATTGTTTACTAAACAATAATTACCTAATTCTAGTAGGGATCTAATTTTATTCAACAAAAGTTTCTTAAATACTTTTGTTATATAAATAATATATAGTATTGTAGTATAAAAACGTAACTAGATACATAAAAAGATACAGCAGTGTTTGCATTGCTGTGTTCCGGTTTGAACGGTGAGAGAGAGGCAATGAAATTACTGGGTATTGTGACATGATATCTTCAAGTCACTGAGTTGGTGATGCGCTGGTGATATATCCTTGTGATGACACGAGCGTCTATAAGCATCGGAGACGCTTACAATCACGCAGGATGTATGCTTGTTTATAAACTTAGTTTAATAACAGAAGAAAAAACTACACACTAACGTAACTTTCAATTTAGAACCGTCTGCATTTGTTTAAATCCGTGGCCCAATTGATTTCAAACCAACCAAAAACGGCATCACAAAGTAGGCAATGAATCATGAAGTGACACAACAGAAAAAAGCCACAAAAATCTATCAACGGAGAGCACTCAAATCCGACACGAATATCAATATTGGCGATATCTCGACAGACCCGGGACCGTAACAAGCTGGCTTGCTGACAAAACAAATTTACATAAATCCCGGGGAATCCGTAAAAATGACGCGCGACAACCGTGCCGATAAGCCTCGGATATCATTAGCCCGCGCGGACCAAAATGTTTCGGTGCTTGCTCGGACAAACAAACAAATGTATATGTATTGCGGGTATATTCGGTGCTTTTTAATAAAAAGTAAAAGTCAAATAATACTTATATGAACTGCTTAAAAGTATCTTTACTTCTATAAGAGAAAAGATTCTAACTTTCGTTTGAAACGAATATGTTCCCAAACTACTGTACCGATTTTGGCATTATTTCTGAAATCGAAAGCAACATTCTTGTTTATTATATGTTTATATTTACAAAAAAAATAGCCCCCTACCCAAAATTAAAACACGTAAACGAAATATACATTTTTGAACGCATGTAACAAATAAATTCAAAAACTGCTTGATTTATATATTTTTATTTGCATATAAAAAGTTATATTATGAACAAATTTTAAAATCAATATTTTAACCCTGTTTTCAACGAAAAAGGGAATTATGCAAGTGAATGTCTCATTGTTAGGTCCTTACATATGAAATTAGCGTTTTTTTGTACTGACAACTTAGATCTGAAATATCTCCTGTTTCATTAAGAATTACAAATTCAAATTTTCAAATTAATTTAGCTGGTGCGTTTGAATTTAGAAAACAGGCGTATATGCCTGTTTTCTAAATTCAAACGCATAAGCTAAATAATTGTTTTTTCCTCATATTATTCCTTGGTGCCGCTTATTGCCGCACAATGGAAAATATAAAATGTCAGTATATTTAGTACGAGTTCTACCGTGGCACTAGTACCGCAGATACAGCTCGAAGGTATAATGAAGTGCACGGCGCTGGTGTCGCAAAAGAAAGCGTGGTACGTTTTGGTTTCAATGTTTTCGTTCTAGAGATTTTGACCTTCAGAACCAACTTGGTCGGCTGGAGACCAAAGTGGAAAATAACCAAACGATTACGGCAGATCTCTATTGTCAACAGCTGCAAACCATAAAGGAAGAACTAGCTGCCAAACAACAGAGATTAGTCAATTGCTCTAGGCTACTGTTGCTTCATGACTACGGAAGATCACACACTTCTCAATAAATAACCACTTTTCAGTTCAACTCCGATGGTAGTCCTAACCGACTTTAAAGAGTTTATTGATTCCCACCCCATGATTTTTTTTGGTAAAAGGATCAATGAACTACCTATGAAATGGCAAAAGTGCATTAATAGCAACGGTGTATAATACAATCAGTTTTACCAAAATAATTGACTTTGTATTCCTTCCGTGCAACACCAATGTCATATGTAAGGACCTAATATAATGAAACACGTCATCTAATTGTATTATCAGCTTTAAAATACCGTATAAGTTAAAAATAAAAAATATCTAAGAATACAAAATCCTGAATATTAGTAATTTACTCAGAGCTAATCAGTTAATTATATAATTGATCAAAGAAGCCCATACTAATATTCTCAATGCTTTACTAATGAAATTAATTTGATTCAAAGTCTATTTTACATTTCAGGTATATAAGAGTCCTAAATGATGTGATATTAAGTAAAGTTAAAGCGAATAAAGACGGTGGCAAAAAGCTAGTATATTTAAATTTTAAACTAATGAAGTATAGTAAAACAAGCACTAAACATTTATATCTAAAAAAATTATACAAGATTTAAAATGTCTATAATGTGGATAGTCCGTTTTCATTCCGTTCATTTGAAATTAAACTCGCTTTGATTGCAAACCTACAGAGGCAAACGGTTTAGGAATTCTAAAAATAAAAGATCTGCGCGATATTAATTTAATTCCAATCATCCCTGCAACCGGAGGAAGTTCCAAAGTTCCACTGAGCTTGTAGGGATGTGCGCCTTTCGTCGTATTCTTTTATTTTATTCGAGACACAATCAAACTTGGGTTCTTTTTAGAGGATTTTCTACCATCTTTGTCGTCAAGTTGAAAGGACGCTCTGTGTATCGGAAGATTTTACTCCTCGGCACATATTGCAATGTACAATCACGTTCCCGTTTATTGGATTACCAACATTATTGAAGTTTCTATCAATTTACCTCTTCGTATTAGATGTGGAAATCTTCTGTTTGTAAGCATTTTATTTTCAAAAATGTTACCAATCCCATTATATTATTTTCTGTTCTCTTTGCTTACTTGTACGTACTCAATCAGATTTTCTTATTAATCATTGTGCGTAATAGCTAGTATTTTTAGTCATTATCCAGCAACTAAATTCTTATCACTTATTAATTTAGAAGTTACAAAGTTTTTAAAGTTCCGCTTCCACCAGAAACCATTTTAACCTTTGACATTACATTTTAGTCAGCAATCAACGCAGTTTCCAATAAATACCACGTCATGTCTAGCAAGCTTATCCACAACAAAATCTTACAGCACAAATAAAAATAAACGATCCGTTTCCAAACCTCAACTCCGTATTGAATCACCGGCATTTATAAAACCGCCGAGACCTATAGATTTCAAATCGAGAGTCGTGGTCCCCGGAGATAAGATCTCTCGAGAAACTGAATTATAATTTCAAATTTCGACTAGAGATGGCACTATAACTACGAGTTTGACCTTTAGCGGATAAACGACCTTTCTGTGTCAAGTTTCACGGAGGCTGTAGTAAAAATTTGCATCACTTTTAAATTTCTGAGATTGCTTTTGAGAGCCGTTTGCTTTCACCGAAGTTTTGTATTTGGGTTAACTTTGAATGTAAAAAGTAGTATTTTCATCGCAAAGTCGGTGAAATACGCATCTTTGTGTATGTCATGAGGTTTTTTAATATTGCTATTCGGGTAATAACTTTACGACTCTGTTTCAACTTTAAATGAAATATTCTCAAAACATTTCTCAAAATTATTTCGCGTTTATATATTTCCTCAAATCATTGATAAAGATAAAGACAGTTACGTCATGAAATTATTCATTCGTATTTTATTTGAATTCCATTTCTATGAACAGCAATGGAAGCTAAAGGATATTTAATTATTGAGTAAAATAATAATTGAGAGTTTGATAAGGTTTACTCGTTAATTATCTTGTGGTAATTACGAGTGCAGATTTTAACATTTCCATCACTTTACTGCGGTGCAAAAAATTGCTTAACATAATAGGTGGTACTTAGTAAATTAAAAAATAGACATTACAATAAAACCATTTATAACACCATATTAATTTCACCCAGCTATAAAGCCGAGGACAAAGTTAAACTGCGCGTAGACAACCATTTCTGTTATCTAAATGTTAACGTAGCATGAAGGGTGCATTTGCAAGAATTAACGTTGCGTTTTATTACTTAGTTACCACGTTTACATCCTTTCTGTCATTCATTTGGAATTAAACGATATTGTATTTTCTCACAATTACTTAAGAAATAGAGAATATCTGAGACAATATGTCTTTGGTTTTACAGTTATGTATGTAAATGTGGATTTATACTAAAGATTATTTGTGGAAAGGTTTGTGATAGAAATATTTGTATTACCAAATTAGTTGGAACGTTAAATAAAAACAATATACCTATGTACTGTATATACGATAAGGAATATCCTTATTCTTTTTGAAATTAACAATAATAAAGAAAAAATAAATATGAAGCAATTAATAGTGTTATTTCCATTTTTTTTTTCAATTATAAGGTAGGTACCGTAATGAATTAAATCGAATAGTAATTGGAAATAATGACCAATAGAGCCAAACGAACCACTCATGCAACCTTCACAAACGCAATTCAACAAAAATAGAAACATAAACGTGTATATTTAACGACCATAACTACTCATAAATCACTCATTGTTAGTTTAGCAGATGTGCTACAACAAAATGGATTCTATCACATAGTTGCAAGGCTCAAATTGTTTTGATTGTATATAAGTGCAAGCCCACAATAGGATCCAAATGGGGTAATCACCTTACGGTACATGACAAGTGGATGACCGGTGCGGAGTCGATCTACGGAGGTCAAAGGTCCGAAGGAGCACCGTGAAGATTGTAATGGAAGACGGACCGCCTTTGTATTGTAATATCGAATGCGCCGTAAGTTAAAACTTATTTAATGAATTTTAATTAGGAGTACGACGTGCTTACCACCACAAATATTTATTCTTAAATTAACAATTATTCTAAATTTAGCAATTTCGTTAATCGCATATTCGAGAAATGCAAATGACAAAACGGTTTGTAGTATTATGAAATCTATCATTTATAAAAAACATAAAAGAGAGATCGAATATTTTCAGGAAAATATGTTATATTTTGCTGCTAGAATGTAAGCGAATGAATTGGAAGACGATATATTCTTGTAAAGTAATTCTACTGATACAGCGAACGAAGGCAATGCAACTCAATTATTCACATTTTCATTCACTTTTCTATTCCCTTTACTGCATATTACACTTTCTGGTGTGAATTATTAGATTGAACTGCAGTCTAGGGATATAGGTTTTATAAATATCAAAATAAATAAAAAAAACAAATCAAAAATTATCCATTGACAAATGATGTAGGAAAAAAACGTAGGAAAAATATTTTTTTTGTTGTTTTGATTCAGGTCACATAACAACATATCTGTAGATTTGCATTTGTCCTCTTAATCTGGAATCCTACAAAGCTTGTATATAAGTACTCATATGCTGTTTAAACCATATTAAAATTACTTAAAATAATTACATTTTCTTCATTTTTTTATTATTCACCAAGCGTATTTAATCGCATCAGCTCTTTGATATAAAATACGATTAATAGTTTATTTTATTCTGCAAATAAAAATATAATAAATGATATTTAAAACGCTATTTCGAAATGTTCGATTCCCTTCCCATTGAATAATAATCAATTCACTAACTTCTATATGCCTTAGAACTCGCAATCATCAATGCAATGTTTGTCCATGGCTAATAATGGCCTGCGATATTGCATAAAATAATTTAATGTAAGAGCCGAGAGGTCGTCACATATAATGGCTGGGGAAGATCGCATAGCGGCTAGCATTCCGGTGAGGCAACCGGCTGGTTGACCTTTCCCCCCCTCCCCCCTAGACCCCCACCGGCGTCTCGGCACCGCGAGGTCGCCTCTTGGATGTGCATCGAACTTGCTAATGCCTCTTACTTGAGAATAGATGGTCATTACCCGTAGATAATGCGGTTATCTTGAATCGGCTATTTTCTTGAAGCGTGTTTCCTGAGAAACTTTAATTTGTGATTGGATTTTTGTGACATTACATATCAAGATTTATGCATCATGTCGACATTGAACAAATATTAGTTGTTTGAAATATTCACCATATCAATTTAGTTAGTCATCGCCTCCCGCCTCAAGGGGGCGGGAATGAGGAAATCCTATCGTTTGATTGATTCATCCCTAGAATCGGCTATCTAATAAATTGAGGTTCCGAAACATTGATACGGCCATCGCCCAAATTGTTTTGCTTTTGGTACAAATCCATTTCATGGATATTTCTGTCCATGGCCTGTCGTGAATGCGGAGACATATCCAATCTAATTCCGCCCTATACTGTTACCGTGGTGTACGCATCGAGATCGTTCCATTATAATTGTTGAGACGCCACGTTCCAAATGATTAACATTAATAACATAGTCCAATCAGTTGGAAGTACATAACAAGACAGATATTCCTTGTCCTTTTACTATTTACTTTGATATTTAAAAGTTCAAACATCTATGCAAATTAAATATATAAATTTACTGAAAAAGCTATTATTTAACTTTACAGTCAAAATTACAAACTATTTCAGTAAACATGTATGAAAATACTAATGAAAAAAAGTAAGTGGCTAAAATCGTACTTCAAATAATAAATACAAAGCATCAGCGTCTTTAATACAAATGTATACTGCAGATCTGACTCCTTCCCAGTGTCAACTATTCTAATATTTACATGAGGTAGACATAAAAAGGTCATTTACCTAACTATTTCAATCTCACCTATTTCTATCACCAAATAGATGTATAGAATAGAGAGAGAGAGAAATATCGCTAAATATCAGTGTCATTGCGGTGTTCCGGTTTGAAGGGTGAGAGAGACATTAAAATTACTGGGTATTGTGACATCATATCTTCAAGTCACAATGTTGGGAACGCGTCGATGCTATCTGCGATATATCGAGCATCTAGGCTGCGGTGACTGACGGATGCGGGGCTTATTTATCAATCGATCTTGTATGCTTGTTTGTCGACTTGGTCTAAAAAAACTTCTCATACGCCAAAGGTCGTGGGTTCAATCCACACCCAGGGCATTTATATGATGAATATTTGACATTGAGACTGTTCTGTGAGTGAGTGTTATTAACATACATCTAAGTATTATATTTTTATTTTCTATTTCCCGATATCTGTAACACAACTTGTGTTAAGCTACTTATCTCAGAGTTAGGTCAACGTATGAGATGTCGTGTGAATTATAACTATTATCATATTGAGAGAGTCCATGTTAGCAGTAGTGCATATATATTAGATAATTCAAAACCTGCGTCTAAACTATGCATTTCTTTATCATCATATCAGCCATAGACATATACTGGGGGAATGTTGCCCATAATTGCCGCGCCGGGCAAGCGTGTTGGCAATCGCAGAGCGCAGCTTATGCGACGGGGATGCTGCTGCCCACCCTCGCCTGTACATTTAAACTGCACTGTTTTGGATGGATATACCGCTATCGATTGGTTCTGGTACCTTAGTTGCCTCTTACGACACCTGGCACAGGGTGTGGTGCCCAAGCTGTCGGTACTTCGCGGCTTAGTATTTCTTTATGTTTATTGTCAATTTGTTCACTGAACTCGCTACTGCTATAATGTCGAAGCAGGCATATAACTTCTGCAAGTTACGGGGCATTGCCTATTTTTATACCCACCGTTGTAGGTACAACGAGATTGTTATAGATATAACGAGAGAGTCACAGATAACATGAGGAAGACCTATTTCTATCGCCAAATAGTTCGCATTACTATGTTACAGATTAAAGGATGAGAGAGACATGAATAATGTGACATAACATTTTCAGATCACAAATTTGACAACGCGCTATTGATATTCTTATAATATTACCAGTGTCTGTACCTAAACCGTTATACTTGAATCAATAACAAAGTATAATAAATTACATTACAATCATTGAATTACACACAGTACTTTACTAGCAATTACAGGCACTTTTGAACAGAAAAAAAATATGCTGACTACAATAAGCAAACAGAGTCGCATAACGAATCTGCCATTGAGTAGCAAGCCCATCTCAAACAAGACTGCCAGCACTGGATAGGACTTAATACTTTGTTTTCTGTTGGTTCATTATATGAAAAAATCCGGCAAGAAATCGATTTAGCAGGACAACAATAATTTTCACTAAATAAACGGAACTTGCAGCAAAGGGTTGTCATCTTTTTATTTTACTAGTTTTCCGCCCGTGACTTTGTCCGCGAGATTTAAACTTTTTATCTCATTCCTTAGGATCTGTTTGTTATTTCGGGAAGAAGTGTATGTCACGCTGCCTGACAGTTAAATGTGCAAAAGTTCGTGCAGATTCTATGGAGAAATATATAAAAACCAGATCTATAGGGAGCATACTGTCGGATTAAAAAGAAGTCTACATGTTACTTCATGTTCAATCAATTCTGTGCCAAGTTTCGTCCAGATCTAGTCCAGATCTATTCAGCAGTTTCGGCATGAAAGAGTAACTACATATATTCAATAATTCATACAACTAACTTACGTGTTTATAATATTAGTAAAGATTAGTACACACGACAAAGGCAGTACAGATTTTTTTCAGTTTTGACGAAAAGGAGTATCATCATATCAGTTAAAGAAAGTCCACTGTTTGACATAGGTCTGCCATGATAAGTGAATTTTTACCCTTAATTGCCACGCTCGGCAGGCGGGGTGGTAAAAGCGAGCGCAGCTTCGCGACGATGATGTTGCTGCACATCTGGGGATAGCCCCCGGTAGTATTTAAGCTGTTCTGTTTCATATTAATATACCGCCATCTATCGAACCTCAGGCGCTTCTTACAACATCTGGTACAGAGGAAGATATTATTCTACTCCACCGATACCGCACAGCCTTAAAACGGCTTAAAAGGAGTTTAAAACAGTGAACATATATCCTTATCAGCCCACCTCGTAGTAATTTGACCGCTGACAAACCATAATCTATAGGCCTAAGTGACGGTTTCCGAGAGAGCGTATCGAGTGCAGGACGTCTAATCCCATAAACTCTGGGTCGCATGACTTAGACAGAGTTTCCCAAGTACGTCTGTGTCTCAAATATCTCAGCTAAGAAATTAATTAATTTCACCGCTAGTTCTTGTATTATCTAATATTATAGAAATCGCCTAGACCAATTTTACGATCCCATCTATTTATTGAAAATAGAAATAGCGAGAGTACTACAAATACCCAATCATTCGTAGTTGTGGAAATCAAATCATATATTATAGTCAAGGACATGACAACACATTTCTTACTAGTAGAGGCCCGCGGTATCACCCGCGTTATTCCCTTTTCCATAAGAGTACAATGATATATCTTATATAACTTGCTGACATAACGTTGCTTTTGATTAATAAAAGAACTTTTGTAATCTGTATAGTATACATTTTTACTTTATTCGGTAAGAAAGTACAAAAAAAATAATGATCTTGTAGAATCCTATTTTCTTATCAAAAATAAAAGTTGCCTAAGTTACTCCATATGATCTCTATGCCAGTGAAGGTCTTTTGTACATCGGTTCAATCCCTTCACCAATTAGCTGGAAGAAATAGACAAACAACCAGACAAACATTTAATAATTGTTTAATTATGCAATATGCCTATACTTTCATATGCCTTTGTTAAAAGTTGTTAATTTGGAATTAAAAATTTGAATAAAATTTGTCTAGCGCTTTCACTATCTAATACCAAAACGAAGAAGTTTCTTTCATTTGATTATTCGTCGTAACTTTAAGTACAATATTATTACAATAGTCGAGATATTTTAAACATTGTGGTTTGAGAAACACTCGACTGGGTGACCGGATAGCTCTCTCATATTTCATTACCTGTACTTAGACTAATGGCCTGAACCCTCGCCGGTCCGCATCAGGTAGACATAAAAGCTTTATGACTGCTTCGTAGCGAAGCCCCGTTCGTATGCGCATGATAAATAAATTTCAAATTAAATTAATTCTAGTCATATAACGTTGTCGTGACTTACAAGGGTGGTAAATTTTAAATGAAACCTACACCAATACGCATGTTAAATTAAATAATTTATTTGACAACTGATGAAAGGATACATACATAAATTTATGAACGATAGGCCAGATGGTGGAAATGGTAGTTATCCTATGTTTGCGCCAAGGGTCGTAGATTCTATTGTCACTGACGGATGAAAAGCTAGTATTTATTATAAAATCAACAGTATATCTTTTCATTTCATTAAACACTTATCTTTGGGGCCCTTGTGCCAATTCAAGTAAATTATGTTAAATGAAATCATGAAATCAAAGATAGTAATGATTTTGGTAATTTAGGTACGATAATTAAATTTGATCTTATTGAATAATATTATGTAGTTCTCGTAATTTCTGAGTATACACATAATTAAAATGTATCAACAATATTTTGACGAAGTCGATAAATCTTTTTGTATTATAAAATAGTTTTGAAATAATTGTAGCTTTTGTAATTAATGAAAATAATATTCATTTAAAGTAAAGTAAGAAATCAAAGTTACAATTTATATATTCTAAAAATACTAAATTTAACTTACCAAACCAAAACAAAAAAAGACCAAAATAGTTGGGAAACAATTATCCCAATAGTTTTAAACATACACTCTTAACATGTTCAGTGCAAACTGTGCTTAGAATACTAAGATATTAAAAAACTATTATACATTTTCATGTGAGCTAAAAATTCATTTCAATGTCAAAGCTACTTTATATTTATTTATATACTCTTACTAGTAATATACAACTAGCTGCTATAAAAACAAGCACTGAATAGCGATTGCTAATACATGAACTATGCAGTTGTGACATTACAGAGACGTTGAATAAGCCTTGTAACCTTTTCTAGATAGATCCGTGTTGTCTAAGATGTAATGATAATAAAGTGAATTGTTGCTCAATTTGGTTGTGTTAAAACATATCATCATACCATATTTTAGAAATAGGCAATTCAAAAAGTTTATATTTTATTCAGTGTTTCTTGTAAAATGACATTCTATAGTAACAATATACTAGTAAATATTTATCGCGCGATTAAATCAGCAAAGTAAGGACATTCGTATAAGAAACAAAGTTACATCATCAAAGCAGCCGTATTACGTCTACTGCTGGACATAGGCCTCTCCAAGAAAGGAAAATTTGCCCATAATTGCCACGCTGGGCTAGCGTGGTGAATGGTTCTGCTTCTCCACCTTGTAGCGTTTGAGCTTCACTGTTCGGGTCTATATACCGTTATCTGTCGGTTTCAGTACCTCAGTCATGACACCTGGTACACGGGGAGGCACTAGTGTACTCTGCCGGTATCACACGGCGACGTTCTATAGCCCAAAACATTGGCAAGTTGTTGGAGCAATGGGCAGACGACGTAGTACGCAGAACTGACGATCGATGTAAGGTTCTAGAACGAAGACCACGCACGGGCAACCGGGCATAAAAGGCCCACCCATCAGGTGGACAGACGATCTAATAGAACCGCTGGTGGAAAGCTAGTAATATAATACTACTTATAGTCTTAATCGTCTAGTCGTATGTAGCAATAACTTGAGTGTATTATATAAATTGTAAATAAAGAGAAGATGCAATAGAAAAAAAGGACTAATACAAATTTTATATTCAATAATTGCTATAAAATAAGCAACTAGCGAGTAGTTCCTGTCAGAAATCTGTCTTATGCTTTAAGGGTTGTGGTTCGATCTTTACCCAGGGCAAACATTTATCTGATATTTATTTTATGGCTGGGTGTAATATAATGTATTTAAGTATTATAATTGTAATTCCTGAGTTTTATGATTTTGATAACACAAATGCAAACAAATTATTTTACTTATCACGGCGTCAGAATAATAAATGTGATGTAGTGTGAATTTATTATTATTATCATCGTCATATCAGTCGTAAGACGTAGGCATAGGCCTCCAACAGAGGTTTAAACGACACTCTGCGCAATACTGCGGTTCTAGTTATATCTTCAGTTTAGACTTACCATAGAATTATATAAAGCTTTACAATATTAACACAACAAGCATGCAAGTACACATACATGCCAGTACACATTCATGCAAGTTGACATGCATTCAAGTTTACATGCATTCAAGTTCACATGCATTCTAGTTCACATGCATTCAAGTTCACATGCATTCAAGTTCACATGCATGCAAGTTCACATGCATGCAAGAACACAAGTCTATGCAAGCGCACAAGCAGAATTGCACACCTGCGGCACTAAAAAAATACGATTTACGCCTTTCGACCTTGCGTAAAAAATTGTTTTTTAGCAGCTTCGGCTTTTTGGTCCTACCTCAGCCGTTCCAGCTCACACCAGTGGTTCACATCTATTATACCAGGCGGAGATTTCTTTCTCTCAGTGCCATTAGGGTTCAATTTAAATTGTATTCTAGAAATACGGTTGGAAAAATTAAACGGTGAGTTGATTACATGAAATCAAGCAAAATCGACAATTGCTAGCTAATAACTACTATTTATATATTATGATCGTAAATGTTCACAAGTAAATTTATGAAGTCATAGTAAAATAAATCAATATCAAGTAATAATAACGCCGATGTAGCCATCTGCAAATAAACGCTTTATGCACTATATAGCATAAACTGTCTTCTAGTATCTGTATCTTGCAGTTAATATATAGACTGCTTAAAAACAAAAGAATTTTGTTATAAAAAAAATACTATCTCTTTGTCTCCATTTTCCCTGATTGTTCTTTTTTTATTATCAATTCAACATTGTTGATTTGAAAGCCGAGAGTTACCGGCAGAGGAGTACTTCCCTCTGTACCATGTGTTTTAAGAGGCGACTCATGTACCAGAACCGACAGATGGCGGTATATTCATCCGAAACAGTGTAACTGAAATGCAGAAGGTGGGGATGGACAGCAGCATCCCCGTCGCGAAAACTGCGCTCTGCGATTGCAATCACGCTTGCCCAGCGCGGCAATTATGGGCAAAATTCCCCCTTTCTTTGGGAGGCCTATGTACAGCAGTGACTTCCGATTGATGTAATGATGATAATAAACCGCATCTACGACCGTCATATAGTCGTTACATTTTAAACTCCGATTCACAACAAGTACGAACGATATTTACTTAGAAAGTAACGACTTAAGTGTGAATGTAGGTTTTATGTGTATGGTAATGTATGCATGTGCACCTCAACGCTTCATATACCGTTTGTAATGCCAGCGTTACAAAACAGGTTATTGTACCTTTAGTCCCCTCTTTAGCACTTTGAATACCCAATACTCAATCTATTTGTACATAATCATTATGCCGTGGAGTCCTGACAGAGTATAATAGTACCCCACTCTGTACAAGGTGTTGTAAGCGTCTGAGGTACATGGATCAGCAGATAGCAGTATATATATTTTCGCGGATAGATATCCGCGAAAAAGTAGCTTGGTTCGGCAATAGGCAGCAGCATTCCCGCGAAGCTTAGCTAACGATTGCCATCATGCCTACCCAGCGGGGCAATTATGGATAAATTTCCGATCTTGGAAAGGCCTATTGTCCAGTAAACAATCTGCAGCAGATATGGTGATGATGTCTTAATCTTTAAATCTTTTTTATACTTTTCATTTCACCTTAATTTAACAAAAAATATTTCAATATAAAATGTATTGAAATATTTCATATTTGATAAAAAAAATATTTTTTGTATAAAATATGATTTGTCGCTATTATTTGGAATGAGTTAGATGTTATGAGCTGGATATTTTTCATCAAATAGCTGTACAACATAAAATAGTTGTGCACTAACTTTCAAGCATCTTGAAATTATCAAAAGAGGAAAGAATTACTTAATTTATATTTGGGCTGGTAGATAAAACTATAAAATTGAAATATTAACATATTAAAAAACTTGTATTTAGCGTCCATAACCAAGTCTTTTATAAATAATTTCAAAATATATATTACAAAGTCGGCTCGAACAATCGTCGTATTAACGTCGATTGTACATCTATAATCTCTATTCACAAGCTAGTGCAATAACCTTAATGCTCGGCGGAATGTTGGCAGCAACAGTGAATCCAAAACATGATGCGCGACTTTACAAAACGCTAAAACCGGATTCAACTGGACACACCGGATTAAACTAGCCATGTTTCGATACTTTGGAAACAGAACGGCCTGTAGGGATTAATGTGAATTGGATATAGACTGACTTATGTGTCACAAGAGAATGCATTATTATTTACTACTGACTTTACATATGTACGAACGTTTTGGGCTACTAAACTCCAGAGTATCTACGTAGACCATGCAATCTGTACACGCGTATTTCATTGCACTTTTTCTCGTACACATATTGATTCATAAACAAAATGACTCATCGTTCGGATTGCAAGTTCAAATCGATATGACTCATCGCATTTAAATTCCTTTCTCACAGATCCAGGATCCACAATACACCGTTAATTGAATCACATTCTCACAATAAGTTAATAACTAAAGGGTTTTTGTTGTTTTAAAATACAAGTGTTTGTTTCTGCCTTTGTATGCTATAATCTCAATCAACGTTACTCGTTCTCATCACAAACGAATTTCAATTACTGTACAAAACCTGCCAATCAGTATAACAAAACAATCAACTTACAAATTAGAAATATTCAATTTCAACAATGGAGAAAGCAAATCAAACATCTCCCGACCTCGCTCTCTCAATTCCCGTGTTGTTTTGTAATTACAACTCCTCGACAGCAATTCTAAGCCGCAAAATGTTCCCAAATATCCGTAGATACACACGAAGTGGTTTCTTGGAACATGCTAAAATTCAACAGTCAGATTGGAAGTTAATTAGGCTGCCAGCTTCTGCGATAGGTACGTTGAGTGTTAGCGAACTAATATAAGCGATCTGGGAAATTGAAAATACTCCATTGATACTCGCAAAATGAAGTACATGATAAATTACACACATCGTTTGTTAATTGGAGCATAAACACACGGATTGGTACGTAACATCTTGAAAACGAGATTTGATTTAATTTAAATCATGATTGAATAAAAAGAATAAAAATGTTTCTCAATAAAGGATTCAACTCATAAAGGTCAACTGCAAGGATACCGTACTGTCCCACTTTTTTTGACAAACCTAATGCTGGTCTTTGACATCATTAGGTTCGTCAAAAAGACTGACATCACCGGGGGTCTGTCCTCTATCTCGCCAAACAAAAGTGCTTGCGATACGTATTTTGGATTGAAGAGTGAGAAGATGACCCATCTTCAGATCACAAAACTCGCACCGTACTGTCAATGTATTTATTCTTCTTATACTTCTGACGCGGGCATCTCTATCCTATATCCTGTGTATTTTAGGAATAAAGATTATCATATGTTTTCAGAAAAATAATGTAACATATTTTCTATATTTAATAAACAGCTAAGCTCAATCATGGCTCGGCTCGTCTTGACTCTTAAAGATTCATCGCATCATTCAATGTATTTTCATGTCAATCAATCAATAACCACTTTACTAGAGAATCTCACAAAGAGATTAGGTCTTGTGGCCACAATCGTGACTCCCGGCGAAAGTAAGGCTAATCTAACATCAAAGACAATATACTATCACGACCTTGGTGATCAATCATTTGTATATATAAATAGCAACATTCCCATTCATTCTGCGCCGATATTGGAATGCAATTTTACAAATCTCCAAGTGACTGACTCCATGCAGTGATTCACCGCAAATTGCAATGTGAATGTCTAACTAATGATGCAATAATAAAATTGAATGCATAAGGACATTGGATTGTGCCTTGGTAATTTATTCCACCATATTGTAGCCAGAATAAGCTTTTATATTACAAAGTTATTTATTAGACAAGGTTGACAAACACATGCACAGGTTAGAGATAGGCAGCAGCATCCCCGTCACAAAAGCTGCGCTCTGCAAAGGTGAAAACGCTTGCACAGCGCGTCAATTATGGACAAAATTCCCCTTTATTGGAGAGGTCTATGTCCAGCAGTGGACTTCCAATGGCTGGTATGATGATGATGATAAGCAGTGGTGATGCTAACTATCAAGCGGATCGTATGCTTGTTTGCTGACTTCATCCCTACTAATATTATAAATGCGAAAGTAACTCTGTCTGTCTGTCTATTGATTCGATATAAACAAACGTGACATTCAAAGTTTATATAAGTTTTGGTAAAGAGGTATGGTACCCAAAAAAACTATTCCACGCGGACGAATTCGCGGACACAGCTAGTATTATATAAATATATATATATATATTATATCACATTACCCAGTAACTTTAATGCCTCTCTTACCCTTCACACCAGACCACAGCAATTCGAACACTGCTATTTAGCGGTAGAAATAGGTGAGAGTGAGGACTAATGCAAATGGCCTTTTGTCTATTTTTTATAAAGTTTTATATAGGCTAGTCATGTTACAATTCTACGGCTAATATGATAATGATTCTTGCATCGAGTAGAAATGGGCACCATTAAAAATAAACTTGACTTTTTAAATCTATGGAAAATTTTATTTTCTTGTAAAGATACACGAGTATTGTTGTATTGAGTTAGCCGACTTGAAGATTATATTCTTAACATGCTTGTTATTGAATGATTCAACGTAAACTGCAGCTACGGAATAGAAAGGAAGCGTTATGAGATCGAGTGGATAAAGAAAAACAACAAAATATGAAGATGCTAATGCCGATTTAAAAAACAGATAAGTAAGTCTCGTTCAAATCCGAAGAATATCTATGTAATGATATTTTGATTCCGTCTATTAGAAAGGCGCTCGCGGTAATCGTCGATGCCTTTTACCTCTTGCCTCTTAATTTATGAGAAAAAAAGCTGTTACATAAAAGTTGATGTTACCAAACAATTGTATTGAATAATTAATTCTTCTTATAACTAAATAAACTGTTCATGGATAAAGCGAGATGATGTTTTGGGGTCACGTTTGGTGACATTCAATTGTTCCGTTATTAGAGGTATACTGAGATATTTCCAAAGCCTACGTTCTCTCTTAATGGTAGTTGATATAGATGATCTGCTGAAAAAGGAAGGCACATTTTATAACACTGATCAAAATAGAGTTTTGAATAATTGCAATGAATTCAAATTTGATGTCTATATAATAATTGGTAGAATGATAAATTATTATGAAAATAAATACAATGGCGCAGGTGTTCCTATCTTGCGTCAAGAGTCCCAGGACTCATGTCAATCATTTTTGTGTTTGTTTTGTCTCTGGATACTATTTATTTATATTTAAGTATTATATTTATAATACCTCTATAGTCTGATACCAGTAACACAAGTGCTTATATCGGAGTCAGGTCTACGTATGAGATACTGCCAGAATTTATTATTTAATTTTTATTATATTCCATGAAACTTTCGATAACGTTGGCATGACTGAAAGTTGGTAAGTAAGAACGAGTAGTGCCATTATGTATGAACCCGGAAATGTTAAAAAATATGAAATGGAAACATATGCCTTGCCATAGACTATACTCGTATTGTGTGAAATATATACGAAATCGTCAATCAACAATTACAAAAGTTATGTACAGTGCTATACTACTGCTACACCAGCTATAACGCTGTGACAGGATTTCAAAATACGTCACTCTATTAAAAAAAAAAAGTACCCAAATAGTTTTGAAATTACGTGGCATCGCATATTTTCCCAATAGAAACAAAGTCGCCCGGTTCGGTTTAGAAGTTCAGCGCACTTTTTATGTGTTCGGATGCACATAAACTTTGTAATAGAAGTTGGTGCACTGCATCGGAACATCTGTAAGGAACAGTAAAATAACTTTGTATTTTAGTGTACGGTTGAAGCGTAACTATTTTGAGCAAACGTTCGGTATGAGTGCAAATTTACGAGAATGCATAAAAAGTCAGTAATACTCTTGCGAAGTTCTTTCAAAATCCGTTTCGCTTAACATTGAATTTAAAATGTTAAGAGACTGTAATGATTCGTAGTAACCTGAAAATTAGGGTATAGGATAGAAATAAAAAAATCTCAAGCTAATCGGAAGATAAAGTAAAAATATTTACATCATAATCGAAGAAATTTCATCTATTTAAATTTGTATTGTAGGGTAGAGAGGGTGATTAAGTTAACCTTAAACAGATTTTTGTTACTTTCTAAAAGTTAAGTATTTTTTAAGTATATATTTATTTTTCCAACCACTACTACTACTTACTTTTGTTTGTTTGTTTACTTTGACACTTATCTGCCAAATATAGTTGAAGATAATCATTGAATAAAATTCATCCCTTAATTACAAATCTGTTAGAATATATATTCCATCTCCGAGAGGCATATTGCATAAATAAACTGCAAGTAGTGAATCGACAAAAACTCTTATTATACTCCATTTCTTATTAAATAAATGAGTTCTAACTGCATTTAATGTTCGCCTCACAATTTCTTTGCCTCGAATAAAAACTTTTCACTTGCGAGGAAATGCACGGTCGCAATGCCCGTTAGTTTCTTCTCCGCTTGTGTTATAAACGAGATGTTATGAAAGAAGGCTTTACTACAAGTGGCTTTCTAAGTGTTGAATAAGAGTATACCTTTCTTAGCGTGTTATGTGAGGTATTATGCTATTGTACTTATATAATACGAGCGATATGTTTTATAATTAATCATCGCATCGATGGTCTATTTTAGGAAGCTTTTGCCTACTGAACTGTAGTAAGCCGGGCGATACCGGCTGGGCCGCAAGGGACCGGCAAAGCCGTAAGGTACTGGCATAGTAGAATAGAAACTCCCTCTGTGTCAGGTGTGGTAAGAGGCGACTAAGGTACCTAAACCGACAGATGGCAGTATATCCATCCGAATCTAAATATTAGCTCAAATTCTCATGGCGGGGGTGAGCAGAAGCATCCCCATCGCGAAAACTGCACCCTGCGATTGCCAACACACTTACCCAGTGCGTTAATTATGCCCAAAAATCTCCCCTTTTTGGGAAGGTCTATGTCCAGCGGTGGATTTTCAATAGCTAATATTATGATGATGAAACTTAAACAACAAATACATGGCTGTGACAAATACTAACAAATATCATGCTATCTAGCAAGTACAAATTAAATTAATAACCGAAACGTATTACCCACTTGTTGGCGCAGCCGCTTAAATTATTTTCAATTCCGAAATAATATTTTAGTTGCAATGTGGAAGCTATTAACAGAACGTATTTAGATAAAAACGAGAAGCGCAATTAATTTCCATTTTAACCGCAACGATGCAAGAACATTTTGTATACTTTGAAATGTAATTACATTATTGCAAATAGTGCGATTGAAGTTGGTTGCTCCGATATTATATATGATAACTAGGTCAAATTGAGGTTTTGATATAAATCATTATGAGGTTTGGTTACTTTCATAGAGAAATGAATATATTATTTAACCAGTAAGTAACACAGTAGTAAACACGTATAGAGAATGGTATATCCATCCGAAACAGTGCAGCTCATTTGCACGGGGTGGGATGGGCAGCAGCATCCATGTGGCGAAAGCAGTGCTTTGTGATATCCAACACGCTAGCCCAGTGCGGCACTTATGGGCAAAATTCCCCTTTTCTTGGCCTATATCCATCCATAGAATTCCAATGGCTGATGTGATAAAACACGTAGACATCTTCTGAAACTCGAGTGTTTGGCAAAAATCAAGGTAAATATAATATATAAAAGTATTATAATCGACTTTACTTCTGTGAATATTTTGTGAATTTACACCGCCCTTTACTTTTGTAAGACACAAAAAACGACACGAGAAAACCAGCGCTGACATCATAATAAAACTGGAAAAACGGTTGCCGCGAAGTAACCAAAATGTCGAACGAAAAATGAAAAAAGTTAAATAAATCACAACATTTAGCTGTATTATATTTTCCATATTACTGTACGTTTATCTTTAAAAATTAAAACAGTTTTTAATGGACAGTACAAGATATTAAATTCTTAAGAAAAACGACCATTCGTTGTTATTTTAATTCGATTAGAAAGAGTATATTTTTTGATTTTTTTCTCAAAAGAACTATTGTTATATAACTGTAACTTGTTTTAAAATAAATCTTTATGTAAATCATGCGTAATAAAGTAATCCTACATAAGCCCCACTGGAGTAGCGGTCGTCAACTACTCACAATAAAAATCGCAAAGCACATAGCGGAACAAACGTAAGTAATTAATTATTCCTGTGCCTCCCGAGGGTGGCACAGCTAATGGATCTTTCGCTGGTGCGAGCGTGTACGTCCAAAATAATTATAGAAACTCTCCGCAGCCCGATTTTGGGAGGGAAATTTTCAGTTATTTAACTCTTCATATTTATTCTAAAAATACGTAATTATTGAGGTGGCTCGACTCCAGATTGCTGTTTGTTATTTCAGAGACCCATTTAGAAGCTTTTCTTAATCACCGATAGATACCTTCTCTAAACTGTTTCCATAAGATAGACTTCATACAAAAGTCTTCTATATCGTTTCCTTACTTCACCTATTTCTACCGCCAATTAGCAGTGTTTGCATTTCTAATTTCCAGTTGGAAGGTTGAAAGAGGCAGGAAAATTACTGGATACTGTACCCTAATATCTTCAACTCACAAGGTCGTCGACGAAATAGTGGATAGCACTATATTGTGGTATTACGAGAATTTATAGGCTGCGGTGACGTTTTCTATCACACTGACTGTATACTTTTCTGTCGACATAGTCTAATAAAAAAAACTATTCATGTTCCGCGTATGTTGTTAGCTTATTATCATATTTTTAAGTTTAAGCATTCTATACTGATCTATAAATATGTGCTTATGTTTTAGAGAAGTAATTTTATTGACCTTCCCTCAATCATTCAGATTCTCTCAAATACATAAGTTTGAAAGAGCTGTTATAAAGTTGAGGAAAATATGTTACCCAATTTACCTTGTCCTAATAAATCGCTTTTAAGGTATATATACATAAACACAGCTCATTATGGAACGTTTATTAAGCAGAGCAACAAAAAATTATAATTGAATGATGCCTAAGAAATGTTATTTTGAAAAAATATTGTGTATATAAGTGACAAAAAGTATTGGTCAGTGACTTAAATATACATATCAGCTTTACCTTTTAAGTAATTCAACGTTCAAATTGTTCTAACAGAAATTTTCCATAATTATTTATTTTTATAAAATATTTAGGTTTATTTTTAAATGACAATTAACTAACTTTCTACTTAATTTGTTCTCTATTTTTAATTAACGTTTTAATTATATCTCTTTCATGTTGTTCTGCTGAGTTATATTAATTTGAAGTTTATTCTTTAAATTTTATACAAAGACTTTCGTATCTCTTTTTGCTTTTAAATAAATCATTTACAATTTATTATTCTATTTATATAATATACTTTTGCGTATGACAATGTTTTTTTCATTATTGTTAAAAATTACTTATGTGAAAGATTTTTACATCTTAGTTCGCCGTGGGGTAAAGGTAGACTAGATTGGTAGCTCTCTCAATACTAGGTGTTGTAAGAGGTAACTTCGATGCCCGATCAGACAGATGGCGGTATAGGTATAGTAAAAGGATAATAGGTATATTTTAGATAGTAGTTAGGATGGTACATATTTCTGTTTACATATTCCGGTAGCTGAATTAAATAGCATTAGTTCATAACAAATAGGATGCTTAATTATCATCACATTTTGTATGTCATTTGTACTTTTCAAATATAAAACAATTAAAGAGATTTGTGTATGATGTTTAATTTTCTTATAATTCGATCATCATATCGTAACAAGAAAGGGGGATTTAAGTCCATAATTTCCGCACTGAACAAGTCTGGTGACAATCGCAGAGCGCAATTTTGCGACGATGATGCGGTTGCCAAACCTCATCCTTTAGTATTTAGACAGCGCTGTTTTGGATGGATATACTGTCATCTGTCAGTTCCGGTACTTCAGTCGCCCTTTACGGCTTCTAGTACAGAGTGAGGTACTTTTCTACTCCGCCGGTATTCCATGGCCTACTACATTATAAACAAAAGGATAAATGGACTCAATTAACTTAACAACCACAAATTCATCATCAATTATAATAGATGACTATATTTGTGTCTGCGTGTCTCGTATTGCTAAAATTAAATATGTGGTTTGTAAATTTAATACCATCATTCAAGCAGCGGACCATATTTCAAACTAATTGCAATAATAATCAAGCATGTTATTAATTAGTGACAGCTAATAGATTCGATAACACGTGCCACGTTTCATAAATGTATTGTTTACAAATATACCCAATGCTTAAATCGGTATGATAAAGAACTGCACATTTGGAGGAGACTTGTTTTTTCAAAAATTATAACTGTTATTAAGGTGCAAAATAAAAAAAAATGTTTTGTTTTTTTATCATTCTCGTGCGGTGTAAAAAAGTGGGGTTAAAAAATGTAAATGGTGTAAAACAGTTCATAATAGTAGACATTACGATTTAAAAAAATATCGTAGTAGTTCCAATAATGTTTACAACGACTAGGTTGTTTCAGATAGATACCGCCATCTGTTGGCGGTATCCATCTTAGCAACTTAGAGACCTCTGACGACAACACATATATATATATAGGTACTTTTGTTCTCTACCGGTACCTCACGGCAAATATAAACTGTTTGTACCATGCTTAGGGTAACTAAGTTAAAATGCGAACATAGCCACTTGCAAAATAGTACTACATACGCTAGTTGTTTATTGCCTGTACGAATAAAAAAATAATAAGACAGGTTTTCGGATAGTCAGCCTGAAGCTCTTAGAAATATGCTTACGTCTTCATTCAGTTTCTTTTAAAGAAAAAAGGAATTCCTTTAACTGTGTAAGAGAAAAGAGAACTCCTTTAACCTTTAAAAGTTAAAAACTGCAATGAACTAGGAATTTACTCATTTACTAAGTAGCAAGGTATGCCACTCAGCCAAAGTAAAACATCAGTAAAGAGAAAAACATACCTAGATACATACAAAGTTAATGATTAGGCGTGCATATTTTATAGGAAATTCCAGCGACGCATGACCCCGTTTGACCTTTGAAAGTAAAAGCGACAATATCAACTAACCTTTGGAGACGGTTTTCTTTAAGAAAGTGTAACCTTACACCGTGGTGTCAAATACTAACCTGTAACAAAAACCATACCAATTAATAATAAGTAAATTAAATATGAAATATTGCTATGCCTTAAGGAACAATTGGAATAATGGGTAAATTTTAAATTTTCATTATTATCAAATTTTGGTCCTTGAAATTGAAGAACAGGCAGCAACAGAGAAAGAAAATTTACTTTTATAAATAGTTCTGCGTCAAAGTATTAACAAAAAACTTAATGCAGCTTGTTCGTTGTTCTTTGCTTTGTACTAAACTGGCTTAAATACATATATTTAAGAAAGCCATAGATAATATTATTTTTTGTATAAAAACAAATCATGATTTAACCATCTTCGGTTGCGTTGTGACCGAAATTTAGATCTTTCATATTAAATTGAAATACCGCTTCATTTGCTGTTGCTAACGTCGAATAAGCGATCTAAGCTAAATGATCATTGTTTAACAAACCCACATACATAACGATATTAAGAAATTGCATTCATCAGATTAATTGTTTGTCAGCAATTGCGTCACAAAGGTACACGTAACAATGCAAGGAACACTAATAACACAAACGACCGCGTCGTATGGAAACAACACAATTCATTCACACAATGTAGGTTAAAGTATGATGCTGACAATTAATTACATTGACTATTGACTGTTTATTTTTTAAATGAAAGAAAACGACAGATTTCTTTAAAACTGTGATTTTAATATTTAGATTTGTAAAAAGAAATAAATTATCTTTAAATAATTGTTACAATAGAAACAAACTGCACTGTCAAATTACATTTCATCCTAATTTCGACAATCCCTTATAAAAGATATACGCAAAAGGCACGTCATGGAGCCTTGACCAAGTATCGTAATATATGACAAAAAGCAATCACTTTCCAGAAATTGTGTGTCAAAACTTCCAAGAACCGGTCAGAAATTACACAATAAAAAAGGTCAAATTGGAACGCTGCTTCTACTTTACAGCCCAAATTCTAGAAATGCCCTGGTACTTTTTTAACTAATTTTAATTTTGAAAGTATCTAACAATATCATCAGTATTCTTTACTTCCCATTAAGAATGTAATAAGTCAATCAAATTAATAGCAATAGCTATTAATTTGACTAATAAATCTAAATCTGAATGCTTTAAGTTAATACTCATCAATATTAATAAAAGTGAATGTTGCGAAGTGCAAATCTCGAGAACGGCTTGACCAATTTGGTTGACAATTGTTATCGTATTGTCCTTAAGGCACACGGAAAGGTTTGCCGTTGAGTACATTAGTGATAACTAATATAAACTTTGCGTGGGGGTTCTTGTTTTTTATTTTTGTATTCTAACTTCTTTTAAATAACACCTTTTTTCTGTAGACATCAATATCTAAACAAAACCTGTAACATGATAACAACTAAATTAGTCAGAGCGAGTCGCTAGTTTTAAATAAAAGTTCTAAATAATATGCGATGGGTACCAAATGTGCCATTTTAAATTAACAACACCTTACCGCACCGTTGGAGGCCAAGCAATCACACAAAGGTGTCAACTGTTTCTTAGAAAGTGACAAATGCATGTTGCCTTGAGTACGCTAATTATATTTATGTAAAGGAAACCAGAGAAAGTAAAAACGAGATAGGTGTAGACTACCATATCTTACGTTATCTGATAATTTTAGCTGAATGATAACGGTCAATATGTATGTTATGGCATTCTGAACTCTAAACCTAGGAAATAGTGGCGACAATTGTGTGGCACACGTTACTTCTGGTTTGTAGACCAGACCCGTCTTCTGTCAAAGGTCGTGAGGTGGTGAAAGTGGTTGTGCTTTCGCTAGACATCCCGCCGTGTGTCCTCGCCTTTGAATCACGGATAGTACTTGCAATTGTAAAAGATGATTATATACATTAAAGTTTCTTTATAATAACATTTTGCCTTTTAATTTTTATTGAAAAACTTAAATTAATGCAAATTTTTATACACATCACTTGTCCAAATAATATTAATGAGATAAATATTGGTATTTTAATTCACAATAGCGTAATGTTATTACCGTCTACATTAAATAATTTATTATGAGTGCGATATCATATGGAATAAATACATTATATGTATATATCAAAGGACAGTCACACAATACATTAAGTCAATAGATTGGGAATTTTTAAATACGTGCTGGTGAATACGCCTAAATATATTTATATATACTTACTTATATCGCAAGCGTTAAATGTTTTATGTATGCACGGATTATAATGATCCAATCACTTGTAAAGGTTTAACAAGTGAATGCGGAAAACGTTTGGGTGTGACGTCACCCTATAATGATGTACTACTCTTTTCATTAAATATATATGAGTATCATAGCTGTAGAATACCAGCAAGAAGCCGTAGAATAGTACGTCACCCAGTACCAGGTATCGTAAAAGGCAACTGTGGTACTGGAACTGACAAGTGGCGGTATAATCTTCCAAACGTGTGTAAATCACAAGCAACAGGACGGGAATGGGCAGCAGCTTTCCCGGCGCAAAGCTACCCTCTACTATGCCACCATGTCTACAATATGAGCGAAAAATTCCCCTTTCTTAGGAAGGCCTAAGTTCAGCAGTGGACATTCTATGACTGATGATGATGTGTAATCATAGAATACTAATACAACCAGCAAAAAACTAGCAAGTTAAATTCGAGGGTAGAGGTTCGCGGGTGAGGGTCGAGATTCGAGGGTGAGGGTCATGAGTTACTTGAATATAGACCACGCACCGGCAGAGTAGAATGTTCACCTACAAAGAATACAGCCCAACTAGCTAGACCGCAATATTGCGTTAGGTGTAGACCGTATACAACCGGTTCTAAAGGAAGTCACTTATGCAGGTATATACCTATATATATACGTTTATATCCAACAGTAAACTTAAAGGGCAGAAAACCAAAAAAACCCCGATTTTTAAATAATTATCATCATCATCATATCAGCCATTATAAGTCTACAGCTGGACATAAACCTCCCCAAGAAAGGGGGAATTTTGCCCATAATTGCCGCGCTGGGCCAGCATGTAGGCAATCGCAGATCGCAGCTTTCGCGGTGGGAATCCTGCTGCCCATCTCCGCCCTGAGCATTTGAGGTACACTGATTCGAATGAATATAACGCCATCTGTCGGTTCTGGGAACTTAGTCGTCTCTTACGACACCTGATACAGGATAAGGTACTATTCTACTCTGTCGATACCTCACGGCATTTAAATACTACCCGAGTTCAATGCATTATAGGAGCAAAGTTCAATATCTTATAATAAAGACGTACGTGTACTGTACTGTGGATTATCATGTATGCAATTTTCCTCAATACATAACTAGTACAAGTGAACGGAGTTTTAATACGCCACTTAATAAGAGATTTGTTAATACATAGCGTCATCATCATGATCATTATCACATCACACAGACCTCGTAGTAAGATATCTACTATCCTACTTCGTCAGTACACTAAAGTTAATTGTAAACCAATTAAGTTTCAATTAAAGTCAAGTTATAAATCGAATTATATGCCGAATTGGGTGCAATTACAAACGTATTACTTTCATTCAACCACTCCTTGGAATGACCAGTTTCCAAAGTCGAATTTTCCGTCAAATTACTGGAAAAGCAATCAAGGAATTGGTCATTTAGTGGTATGGACATTCGTTGAATATGGCTCACTCGACATTACGGGAAATACCGCAGACGGACAAGACCGGAATTGTAATTTGATGTTTTTAAAATTGGTGAGGTTATTACTGTTTAAATATACCTGAAATCTTAAATAATTTTTATTCATAGGGCGGTAAAGTTGATTATTGTTAAATTTATTCGTTAAAAACAGACACATAACCATAATGATGAGCCCGAAGGCGCAGATTTTAGTGATCCTGTATTGTGCGAGTTCGATCTGCATCCAGGACAAATATTTTTATGATTCTATTTATGTTTGTTCAGTGCCTGGGTGTTAAATATATGTATGTAATTAGTACATTTGTAATTCTTCTGTAGTCTGAAGTCAATGTCACGGACTCGAGTCAATGTAATATATTTATATATATATATACATTTTTATATTTTTACATTGTTATATCATTGTTATACCCTACATATTGTGTCGTGTGTAGTTAACATTCAATATATGTTTTGTTTTAATAAATTATCAAATATGATCATTCAAATGTTGATATATCATATTTAAATTCACAATATTCTTAAGTTGATTATTTCATTTTTAACATGAAAATACATATTTGATTATGATTTTTTAAGGTTTAAGACACAACATCTTATTCCTGACTTTAAAATATATAACTAAATGCAATTGCGTTACGGAAATTGGACAACAGAGAAATCACGAATATAATACTCATCATCATTACAGCCATTGGAAATCCACTGCTGGACTTAAGCCTCTCAAGAATGGGTAAATTTTGCCCATAATTACCGCGCTGGGCAAGCATGTAGGTAATCGCAGAGCGCAGCTTTTGCGACGGGGGTGCTGCTGGCCATCCCCACCCTCTGCATTTGAGCTACACTGATTGAGATGGATATATGTACCACCATCTATTTGTTCTGGTATCGTACGACACCTGACACAGAGGGAGATACCCACTATTTGACATCTTTGTTGTCCACTATTAGACGAAAAATCTCCTTTCATTTACTCGCACAAATTTAACATAAATGGTGACAACAAATAAAAACACGTTGTCAAGAATACAAAATTAAGTTAAAACATTTATTTATGTATGAAATATAACAATAGCATGCACTTGTAACATTATTACAAATCGCAAACAGAGTTTATAATGATGTTTGTTTGGATAATCCCAATTCGGATTTCCCTGTAATAACACAGATAGCGCCTCGTCACCTAATAATCCATACTTTTTTTTTAAATGTTTGTTACGTTTGCCCAGTATAATCAGAAAACAGGTGTTGTTTAAAATTAGCAAATAGATAATGTGAACTATTGGAAATGACTTAAATCTGTTCCCAAAAAAAAAGATCCATTGAGATGCAATATAAAGCCCACAAAGACAAAGATACGGTCGGAAATCGTAACAATAATTTACCAATTCTATATATAACGTAAATTTTAGACATTAAAAAATAAACCTACAAATAATAAAAAAAAAAACTTAAGACTTTCCGTTAAGTTTAAATATTTTATAAGTTTTAAATTGAACCAGTATAAATTGTTATTTTGTCTGTTGCTTAAAACTGCAAACCGATGTTTCCTGGAAAGACGGCTTGTACAATTATAATTAATCAAATTTTAAATTGAGTCTATCGTGTCGTACTAGCCTACGTAATAAGGTACATACACAATTGGCGTATGCATAAAGCATGCTAACTTCCCGTTGCTCTAATACGAGCAGGATAATTTTGTGGTCCCTAACGCTCCCTAGAGCCATTACTACGGCTTTGAGCGCCAAGCGGTGTGACATGCGACTTGCAAATTCATCGCGCGCTTTTGCACAGTATTCCGGTCAAAACCCAAAGACATTCGAGCAATGAATGTGTAAATTGCAACTCTTGTCGATCAATGCCAGTGCACGTAGTGAAGGCGTAGCTGGTCGCTGCGTAACTAAGTTTACCTTTTACACGCGATAATTTGAATAATAATGGCTAACCGTTAGATCTCGATTAAATTGTTTTTTCTATAGGAATTCTCGTTGGCACAGCTAACTTAAATTCTAAAATTTATGTAACTTTTTTAAGTATCATCGTAAAAAGAGAAAACACACTCTCATTGGAACAATGTGAATAAAACACATTTAAGAAAATCAAGTCCTTTTTGTGTAAATAGATTCGATACAGAACTTTTACACCATATTTGTCACGGAAAAATAAACGATTTTCGATGAATACTGCTGTCAGTTTTTGTACAAAGGCATCGGTTTAATTTTGAGATCTTCCACCACTTTGAATTTATAGGCATTCCACATTGGTTATAATGATATGAAGCCGTATGATACAAACATTCAAATTTCTATGCAAACAAAGTCGTGGGTAACAGAAATTTTGTCTGCAATACAATGAGGATAAAAACTACTCTGCGAGCTGGAGTAATATTTGACAAACAGATACAAGAATACTACACCATGTATAACGTAAACGAAGTCACAAGCAGAAGCTAGTTACAAAATCTGTTAATCCTATCAGTTAGTTATACAAGCATTTTTTATAGTAAAACTTTTTTATAGTAGTTTGCCGTGTGGTACCGGCAGATTAGAAAAGTACCTCCCTCTGTACCAAGTGTCGTAAGAGGCGACTGATTTATCGGAACCGACAGATGGCGGTATATCCACCGGAAGCAGTGTAGCTCAAATGCAAAAGGGTAGAGATGGGCAGCAACATTCACGTTGCGGAGCTACGCTCTGCGATTGCTTGGTAGCAAATGCCTAACCAGCGCGGCAATTATGGGCAAATTCCCCGTCCTTGGAGAAGCCTATGTCCATCAGTGGCTATTAAACGGTTGCTATGATAAAAACTACTGGGAAAACGACTCTTTTAACGGCTTTAGTTTGCGGCAACCAAAAGGACGAATAAAAAAGGTGCAAAGCTAAATAAACAGAGTTTTTAAGCCGTTAGAAGAACAGTTTTTTTTTATTAATCCAAATCGACAAACAAACATACAGTCAAGATGATAAATGCTAGCGTCACTGCAGCCTTTAGACAGACGCTTGTAATATCACAAGAATCATTAACGTAGCGTTGCCAACTTTGTGACTTGAAGATATTATGCCAAATTACCCAGTAATTTCATCCACCAACTTTCAGACCGGAACTCGAAAACTGCTTTTTTGCGCTGTTAGAAATAGAATGACTTTTTGTATGAAGTCTACGGTCTACCTTATTACATTATGAGTAATAATTGCGTAAATGTCTAACATTTATGCGCATTAAGTAAAACTACTTTTAATCGACTTTAAAAGTCTTTTTATTTTTAACATATCGTGTAAAATTTTGTAATTTTGTATCGTCTAAAAACTCGACAATTATTGTTTACATTCATGTTAACTTTAACAAAACCACAAATTTCATTACAGTTCTCATTTGAGTTTATAATTAGTCTTATGATATACCGCTGGCAAATAATTAATACAGTTCAGCAGTGTGACAGTTACACGAAACTATCGTTAATGGAAATTTATGTGTGAGCGAGACGCAGAACGGAAGCCTCATATTTTGCAGGTGAAACATATTATACGGAGATTACCCTACTTTTGAATACGGACTCACTCATACGTAGACTCAGTTTTAATAGAATATAGGGTGTATTCATTGTATTATCTGTATTACCTCATATCATATGCGATTGGCCCCTCGCATTTCAATATCATAGCTGGCAGTCCTCATGCAGGGAAAAGACTCAGCGACCTGGATTATTATTATTAGCATTATGTTCATACAAAATCAACTATAATTCCTATTACGTAAAAAAAAATATTGCATACTGTCTATGTATATGCTATACATAGACAGTATGCAATATTTTTTTTCGATGTAACTAGAGGTAAACCTACAAAGGCCGTCTGCTTTGGTACCTCATCTGTTTTTACTGCCATACATAAATGGTCGCATTGCTGTATTCCGGTTTGAAGAGTGAAAGAGAAAGGGAAATAACTGGGTAATTTTACTGGGTAATAAAACACAAAATTACCAACGCGCTATAGATAACCTTGTGATATATCGAGCATCAATACCAGTGAAGCTTAACATCACGCGAGTCGTTTGCTTGCTTATCCACTTGGTCATATAAATAAGAAAAAATTAATACCATACCAAACATATAGAGCATCAATATATTTATAAACTAAACGTCGAATAATGATTAGCAATCTTACCTACTGGATACAACGTCCATTAAAAGTGAAAATCCAGATTTATCTTATCTTTAACCAGTATTATAGATCATTTATTTATTATCTATATAATGTATGCCGATACTTCGATACAGTAGGACACGTGGTAGTAAATTATCTTAATTCAAAAAATATTTAACATTTTTTAATAATAAAACTAGTATTTATATCTATCGAACTTTATATTTAACGTTGAAACTAAATAAGAACGACGCTACAAATTCCGGAAATACTTGTTTTCCATACATTCATCGATTTTACAGCAATTAGATAATCGTTTTAGGATAGAAATATGATAGACATTAGAAAATGAAAAAGAACTGTTTTAAAAGATTTTTGAAGCTGTTTTAGAAAAACCTCAAGTTTAGTTTATATGGTATTTAGTAGTATATATTAAGTCCAAAATATTCAATTTTCAAAAACAAAATACCACACATTTAGTGGTCTTATTTGTTCCTTAGGTATATTAGTGTTGCGACGTAATTAGTTTAAACCAGAACTTTGGTATAACAGTGAAAAATAAAAAGTATACGAATTTTCCAAAAATATATAATTAACGGGATAGTTTGAAAATACATATTCATCGCATGTCTGTTATATATTTTCCGGCGCTGTTCTCATTACAGCTAGCACGTTCCAATGAAAACAAACAAAACTACTCTTTAAGTATAACGCGGGCAAACGTTTCCAATCGGTCACAGATTTCTGTCTCAATAATAACGTGTCGGATTAACCAGAATTGGTCATAATCGCGCCGCTCGATCGGCCAAACATTTATGCCTATATTTATACGAATTAGAAAAAATATTATAAAATTAACAAATAACCTTCGCATGGCACACACTAAACTGACATTGCAACACCCATAGCATTATCAAAACAACGATAAAAAACGTATCCAACAATTGAAACGTCATCTACGCGATAAAAACCCTATTATACAAACACATTTGAAGTGGCCACAATGAAAATGAATGGTGACATATTTAGAACGGATTAAATTTATGACATTCGCGGTTTTGTAATCCAATGAATAATATGAATTTGATGAAGAGATACACAACACAATTCCGTGTTCGTAGTGTTTTCTAGCTTTCAATTGACCTTAACAGCATCACAATAAAACTTTAACAGCTACATTCAAATGAAAACAATATTATTTATTACTATTAAATTGTATTTATAGTATTACGATCAAGTATAATGAATAAAGACATTTATAAACAATATATAAGAAAGCCATAAAAAGAGTTTTTTTAATACTGGTTAATAAAAAAAGAATCGAAAAAGAAACAGATTTCTTCTTCTTTTAACGACCAAAGTAGGCCAATCCCCACCCAAAACAAATATGTTTATGATTATATTTATTTTGTTTGGACTGTGTCTGGGTGTTAAATATGAAATTTAAGTAGTATATTTGTGATTCCTCAGTTGTCTGATATCCCTAACACGAGTGTACTAAGTGATTTATCACGGAATAGGTCAATGTACGGTATGTTGTGTGGATTAATACATACAAATATATATATATATATATATATATATATATATATATATATATATATTTATATTACAAATAATTATATTTGATGAACAATCAAATGTGATTATTAAGATTATTAATCTTCGTGCTATTTAACTATATTTTTTTCTGCTTGAAATCTTCTAAGACATTTTTGTAAATCAAGATAACCATGTATGATATACATACTTATATGTATAAATACAAAAATCTGTCAATAATTGATTCTCACGGTTTACTCCACGTCTATATATACAAAAATTCAACTATTAAAATATTACCACTATGTCAAGAACGATATTATTAATTAACACACGAAAACTATTTTTTACAAATAATAACATGCTCCCTTACATTAAGATAAAAATTAGCCCGTTTAAATGTTTATATTATATTAGTTTTTAAATTAAACTGAAAGTTGTTGCGTGCACCATAATTCCAAAAAAGTGCTAGAATATGTAATGCTTCTAATTTTGTAACATAAAGAGGAAGAGAAACGAGGAAACGAAAACAAAAACGTTATTTCTGGAAGCTTACTGCATATAAAGCTTCTTTGTGGAAGTCAATATTTTTAGACACGCTACTTGGCGTAAGAAGCAGCGGTCTACTTAATAAACTCCTGCCTTTACATTGAAATTATTGAAAGTAAATATTAATGCATGTAACATTCATTTGAGATACGAATAATAAAGTATAGAATTTTTGTCATCTATATTTTAATTAAATTATTTCTTAAACATCGCATTTAATATAAAATTAATCAGGGAGAGAAAGTAATGCATCAATTGTTATGTATTTTCAAGTAAGACTCACAAGTTTTGAAACAAGCGAAGAAATAAAGAAACAAATTAGAATAATGATCACTTAGCAGAAAACCTTCAATGAATCTCGAACATCTAAATGAATACGGTTCATAAACTCAAGATTGTCATACTGTGTGACGATACAGAATGTTCCCAGGGGTCGGATCACAATAGTAATCGGAATGCAGCAATCTGCGTTACCTAACCCATCTGAAAGTGTTATGTTATAATTACGAACAGCAGCGGGATGGGAGAACAATTAACTTGCTCCACTTCCCCTTTTGTTAAATAATATAATTGCTGTCTCTGATGCTAATTTCACATAGTTGCCTAAATGTTTTAAAATGTTTAAGGTTTTTCATAAAAATTGCTTCTCTATATTAACGAAATGAGCGTAACATTTTTTGAGTGAAATCGGCCTTTGGTATCAAAATTAGTATGGGTTAAATTGAATATTTTTCTTGTCCTGTTTATGAAAGTATTAATTAAAAATATTAGCAAAGCAGAGCAGAGTTCAAAGAGTTTGAAATGCAATTTAAAAGAACAATGTTACATTTATTATTTTCTGTAAATTAGTTGATGGTGAGTAAAATAAACGAAGAAAGAAGGTGAGTTAGAAAATCTCATTTCTTTTACTGTTAATAAAAAAAATACATACTTCACTGTACGAAAGATTTTCAACTCTGTAATTAAATTTATACAAAGTTACTATTCTAAACCGGAAAAAAATCATACAATTAAGAAACTTTGGTGCATAATAAATTTATTTTAAAAATTAAAATATTATTTCCTCGTCTTTTAAACCTAACACAATACCTACCGAAAAATTTTAATTAACATTTTTCGTATGTCCTCTATTAAGTCTAAGGCTGGTCGTTAGTATTTATTTACTTTTGCCCGCACCAAATGGAGACTCTAAATATTTTTCCTATTCAACCATTGCGTATAACAATGCGTATACCATAAAAAACTACATTGCGTTTGTAGTGTATAATAATTTGTAATATTTATGACCAGGCGTTAATTACTTCTAAGTATTTATTTATTTATTTAAATTTATTGCACAAAATGTAACAAAATGTCAAACGGCGGACTTAATGCTAGATGGCATTATCTCCCAGTCAATATATATATATATATATACAAAATAGATAAACGTGACATACATATTTGTATAAATAAACGCAACAAATTCATATGATATTAAAAATGTAATATAAATAAATATAATATATAAATATAAATTATTGGTATTTTGGTACTTATCGAACAAGCCATAAAAGAAAAAGCCAAAGAATGAAGAATAGAATAGAAACAACTATATATTACAACAAGAAGTAACTATTTTTAAAACAGTTTAGAATGTAAACAAAGCTTATATGTATAAAACTGTTCTCACTTTTAAGAAGTTGAAAAAAACATACCTATATAAATTGACAACAATATACCTTTATAAATTGTGATCATCATCAGACAGTAAATGCATGATCAACAAATAAGTGTCGTCATACTATTATATAGGTATCTGGATAATATTTTCGAGAAAACGGTATAAATAAATGTAATGTAAAAATCAAATAATTCTTTATATATTCATGGCTCATTTGTTATTTCTATATACTAAATTATATGCCACCTTTCTTGACTTTGTCAGGGTACATTTAAAATTAGATCTCGTTGATCCTTGATGATGATTTTTACTTATGGCAAACACAAGAAAAACTATATTATCAAGTACATTAGTTTCAGTAGTTTAAGAGGTCTCCTCGGACAATTAATGTGAAACGAAATTTTTATATATCTTGTAACCCACATCATTAAACACAAACATCAAATCTCACTGTATAAAAAAAACGAAAGATTAATGGCACACACCTCACGTGCCCTGGTGATAATCAAGTTTGCAATTGACCGGATTTTTATCTGTTTAAATAAAAATTTTCTACATCGTCCGATATCTTTTAGATTAACGCATTCCATTACATACAATATAACTCACAATGACACATAAATACACTAAAATAGTTTATATAATGTTGCAAATGTAAGCGTAGATAAATTAGAACTAATAATAAAAACAGAACTAAATAAATAGACTGACAATTTCATACTTGCTTGCGTTTTTAATAAATAACGAAACAACCATTTTGCATAAAAAGTAATATAAAATATACGCTGTATTCTGAAATATATATCATTGGTGTTTTGGTACTTATCAAACAATCCATTAAAGAAACAACCAAATAATGAAGAATAGAATAGAAACCACTAAACTTTGCAATGAGAAGTAACTCTTTTTAAAACAGTTTAGAATGAAAACGAAGCTTATATGTAACTATTCTCACTTTTAAGGAATTGATAAAAACAATCTTAAAACTACACTAAAAAGAAAACCTTTATAAATTATGATCATCATCAGACAGTAAATGCATGATTAACATATAAGTGTAGTCACATTATACTTTTTTCAAAAATTGCTAATAATAACGTACAAATACAACCTTGCAACACTTGTAACAAAAACCTCAGCGAGTCTTTTTTTTTAAATAGGCTAGTATATAATATTGATGTTATTACAACAGACATTGATATCAATACCAACCAGTATCAATTATCAAGCAGTAAGTACACTATGAAAACGTGGAGAACCTAGCATCGTCCAATCAAACTAGCTCTAAACAGCCAAGTCAATGCCCGTACAAGTTAATCCAATAAAGACTACGTTATAGATACCGATGACGGTCACGGCGAGCGTAGCGGTACTATATTTAACAGGTTTCCTAATACGGTTGATGGCAGGCCGAATGGAGTTATACTCGATCAGTCGATGCAGGAATCGAGACGGAGTCGATATTCCGACGAACGGCTATTTGAGTGATTGCAGCTATTCTTGCGTGAATTTCGAGAGCATATTTTAGTATCATAATTAGCGTAAATAATGATGACTTAAATCTTAAGTAGCAATTCAATGTATAACATAAATTTATTATTCAAAACAGCATTAAGCGTGATATAGATATTACATATTAGAAATGACAACTGTGAATTGAACTACCAACATTATATTTTATGGATAACTACCTGGCTCAACAGACGTCCTGTCTTAACTACATATCTTATATTTTATAGGCAATAATAATTGTGCGTATAAATTAAGGTATGAACTAAGATATGAATATATCTCTCTTAAGTTAAATCAAACCATACGCAGTAAGTAAAAAAATATTAAGATCGGTTAAATATATAATGATAGATATTTCCATATATATATACAATAATACCATATATATATACAAATATCTATCATTACACATATATCCATTATATATATATATATATATATATATATATGTGAATGCACCAATGCACTACAAACAAAATACTCTAGTTTGTAACAAAAATTATCCAGTAGTAATTATACTATCACCAATTTAATAGTACCAATATTGAAACTTAAACCATCAAACCAATTTATTTAAACTTTGAAGTGCAGATCACTGCATAATTCATCGGATTTCTTAAGCGAGAACCGGTTCAAGCAATTCTATGCTATGAATGAGAAATCTTTATTAATGAGACCCGAAGGTACTGCGAGCATTGCGGTCAATGGTAATAACCTTGTACACGTGGATTTGGTGTATGTCCTTAACGCTGTTATTTTAGAGTTCAAAGTCGAACTGGATTAGTCTTGACCGCGGCTCGCTACGCTTAAGGGCTAGAGCGAACGCGATACATTCAGCAACAGCGATCAGTGCTGTCGCAGCTACACTTTTTGTACTTTTGTAAGAAAATTATTTGGAAGCAGAAGCTTCGAGTGTAGTCAGTCATTTCTGAAGAAGTAATACACTACCTCAAATGTTATAATAGCAATAAATCATTTACTTTCAAAATATTGCAAATATTTTGTATATAACATTTATTCTTAATTACAGAAGATGAAAAAAGAAAGGCACGCACACGATTCTCATATTAGAAAATTGCTGTGTGATACCGGCAGAGTAAAATAGTACCTCCCCCCTGTACCAGGTATCGTAACAGGCGTCTAAGGTACCAGAACCGACAGGTTGGCGGTATATCCATCCAAAACTAGCTCAGAAGCACAGAGCGGGGACAGGCAGCAGCATCCTCGTCGCGAAAGCTGCCCTCTACGATTGTCAACACACTTGCCCAGCGCGGCAATTATGGACAAAATGTTCTTCTTTCTTTGAAAGGACTATGTCCAGCAATTGACTTCTAATCACTGATATGGTATATTGTAGAACAAAAGAAGTCAAATTGACAACTTCCTACTAGATGTGAGTTATGAAGTACCTACCTAAAAGTAAAGACGCGACCAAGTCGCCTATCGCTGTTACTTTAAATATAAAGTCTGATGCGGACCTACAGCGTGTTTGCTGCACGATTGTCATGAGATAAACGAGGCGGCGCACGGTAGCGCGCTGTTGGACGCGTGATAAGTGATATGAAATCTTTTGTCTACATTGATTATTAATGTAGTTGTAATAATTAAGTATCGTAACTGACTTAGTGATCTTACATTGAATAAGATTTAAGCTTCAGTTTTTAAGAGAATTAAATTATTGTATTAAAGCTCCATATATTTTTAAGTAGTTTTGATTTCTCATGTACTCTTTTTTTTACTAATAGTAAAAAATGTATATACCGTATTTATGCATGATGTCCGCAATTATTTGACGTGACAACGTCTTATAATTCGATGGAGTCGGCTGCACGCACGATAAAACATGACTCATACGGCGTTACCTCCTCTGAGGCGTTCCGTTTAAGGCTTGAAGTGCAAGCGAGAGCGCGGGACGAGCGACAAAGAGGCACAATCTTGAGAACAGTCGTGTTCTCAAGATTATATGATAATGGTGGATAATCTATGGTGGATAACATTGAAACCCCACAACAAGAAATATCAAAAATGATAAGTAAATTAAATCAAATCAATATCACAAAATCATTCAGAAGTAAAGCCAAACAAACTGAACACAGGTTGATAAATCAGATGAAATCGCCATTGAAACCATTCCTCCATTCTATTTCAACATCTCCATTTAAAATCGATGATAGCACTAACCCATCAAGACCCAGTAAAAGAAGATTAGCTAAATTACAAGAACGATCCGATAGTGATACTTCTTACACTCCCTCCATCAATCAAACAGAATCATCACCATCAATAAAATCAATACAAATAAAGTCTACTTTTGACTGCAGAGAACTGATAGAAGATTATAAAAAACAAGCAGATCTGAAAGTTTTGGAATGTACATTGATGAAAATCACAAAGAATCCACGTTCATACATTGGTATACCTAAAGATTGCTTTTACTTCATTGATTTGATTCAAGATCAGACAAATATTCCTTTTAATCATATTTTATTGTCTAAAAAAAATAAGATTAAATAATTCATTCCGTGAACTTCTGATGACTTCTCTATAGATGCATCCTATGCTAGTATTTTTTTTAAAACATACCTATATTAGCTAGTGTAATACGCCCATTCATAGTAAAATTAGACAATAATATGATAAAAAAATTACCCATGGCTTTTAGGCATAGATATAATGTTAGCTGTTAGTCTGTATGGAGATTGAAGTACAAAAGCCTTCAAAGGCAGTGAATCAGGTTTCTTTCGAGTCAAAATAATAAAACATAGTGTGTACTTTCATGGATGTTCTTACATTTCTAAATTCAGATGAGCAAAAATCTTGATTGGAAGTAAAATACTCTCCTCCCAACATCAACATATCAATTCCGGGCAAATTAGAACTCTTTGCCTTCTGAAAACTCTGTTCCATGGTTAATGCTCCGTCAATTAAAACAATGAAAATATCACAAATTAACTAATTAAATAATTCAGGAATAAATCGAAACTTGAAAGTCGTTAGTATTACTTACTAACGACTTTCAAGTCACGACAGAACTTCAAGTAGCGCGTTTTGTTTGCTGAGGCGTGACGTAATGCGCCCTGTTTGGGTTTGTGTTAACATGTCCGCTTGCATTATTTATTAATTTTATTTTATCAAAATAATTATTAATCACAATATTTTTATTAAAACTTTACACTTATTTACAATTCTATTAACTTAAACTTTTATTTAAAACCATAAATTCCTTGATTCTTTATTACTGTCATCATGCCTATTGCCCCGCTGGGCAGGCGTGGTGGCGATCGCAAAGCGAAGCTTCGCTACTGGAATGCTGCCTGGTACAAAGGAATAATACAATTTTATTCTATCAGTACACTACGGCTATTATAAAATATGTTTAATTAATAACTACACTTATGATTTTACTTTAATATAACAATGAATAATCAATACTCAATCTTTTAATAATGTTTAAAAATAAACGCTTACGAACTGGTTAAAGTAATCGAATTGCCTCCGCATAAATCCTGGGTTTTATTCACAGATCTTTATCAGTTAAGTTTAGCGACAAATGAAAAACAACGGATCAACCTATTCAAATCTGTGAAAATATCACAGTCAAATATGAACTCAATAGCATGCGCTTAAAGACTAATGCCGACTACGCCGAAGATTGCAAAATGTTTGCTTTATTGCTTTGTTTTCTTTATTTTTACACGTACGTTAATGGCATTCTGTGGTTAGTTATAATCACCAAACATATATATAAATGAAAAATATTAATGCAATTGAACGCTATGTTTAATTGTATATATTTAACACACGCAAAGTTAGTATGAAACTTAACGCAGAGTGCTTCTAGCGTATATGATAAATGTCATCAAAATCATACAAACACAGACAGACAAACATATACACGAAAGTAAGGACCTGATCAATTCTGCTGTAAAGATATCTGACCATGATATTCCGATTACATCCTGTTTTCCTTTAACTTATATGTACATATAGTGATGTTAGGCAACAGAGGCATTAATAATAAATAGAGGTCAATGAACGCTTCTAATATATTCATATGACGTATGGTTTGAAGAGGCCTTGACAAAGTAATTCTTGAAGACCCGCCATCATATAAAGACAATACACGCGGCTCAGATTTCAGAAACAAAAAAGAAATACCAATAAAAAGAATAACGAGGAATATACTTGAAAATTATTTCGGTCATTCAACTTCATTTATCACTATGTATTTTAGAATTTAACATACATTGAGAGCTAATAAAAGAATTAACGGCGACATGATTTGTTACTAAAATGAATAAATAAAAAATAGTTAAAACAAAACAATATCTCTTCATCTTTACTCTGGCTATGAAGTCTAATCCATGTGAATATCTTTATAGCCATCTAAAAATAAATAAGATAATTTAACAAGCTAACACGGTATAATACCATACGCCGCTAACACTTGGGTCATAAGTTATATATCTACATATTCTATAGAATGACGGTCAAGATGGCGCAGATTGTATTGATCATAACTTATGCGCCAGGGGTAGTGGGTTCTATTCCCACCCAGAGCAAATGTTTATACGATGATATTTGTATTTTTTCTGTGTCTGGGTGTTAAATATATGTATTTATGTAGTATAATTGTTTCCTTTGCTGTCTGGCGTTCGTAACATAGTCTTTAAGCAACTTACCACGGAGAAAGGTAAACGTATGAGATGTGAGAATGTATTACTATTATTATGTTTGTACCTGATTTAGGTACTTTTATATTAACGGATCGTATGTGCGATTAGAGCTACATCTGGCAACACGCGAGGTTACTGCGAATCTAATATTAGCATTATCGTATTACTGTTGAACATAATGAACCTTGTAGACTTACCGTTCATCATTTTAAGTTCGACCTTTTTTGAATTCAAAATTAGACTTAAGTAAATGCAAAAACATATTACTGAAGAACAAATGAAGAAATGTTTTGTTATAGTCATCATCATCTTCATATCAGACGTTGGAAGTCCATTGCTGTACATAGGCCACCTCCAGGAGGAATCTAGCCCATAATTGCCGCGCTGGGCAATTGTGGTGGCAATCACAGAGTGACGGGGATGCGGCGATCATTCCCGCCCTATGCATTAGAGCTACACCGTTTCGGATTGATATACTGCCATCTGTCAGATCTGGTACCTTAGGCGATTCTATTTTACACTGCCGGTACTTCATGGCCTTTAATTGTTTTAGTTATATATATATGATTTATTATAAATATAAATAATTATGTTTATTTATTCGGGCGACCCTGCCGAACAGCTGATCGTGGGAACATGGGAAAAAATCATTAAATCCCTTGAAATTGAATATCCGATACAAATGTACAAATGGTTTTAACTTTTACTGTATCGTTTATTTTTGTATGGATAAAAATGTTTGCATATATTAATTTCTTTGTAACCCTTTATATAATATTTTGCATGCGGTGTTTGCGTGTAAATATTGTACTAGGATTTAAAAAAAATTATAGTTAGGTATTTAGTAACAGTGTAACTATTGTTAAGGAATCTTAAATAAATAAATAAAAACATCTGCGTCGACAAAGTCCCTGGTCAAACATAATAAATAAGGATTGATTTTAGATAATACCTCAGCACTTCATTTCATTCTTGTGACTTAACTTTATTATTTAAAAAGTTAAATATTGTTTGTACTAGTTTTGCAAATTTTCACATAGACTCACATAACCTGTTTAGATGAATTTGTACCGCATTCAGGCATCAAGTAAAAATATTCTAACGGTATCAAAAGAGTTATGCTTAGTTCGAAAAAGGAAGTTAAGATCTTTTTAGTTCCTCTTTCACTTCCACGATGCGCTTAAAATACGTACGCAAACTCACATATTGCTTTGCACAAAAAGCCCGTGGTACAAGAATAAATGATCAGCGTTTTGAAAGCTGCGGCTCACATTATATTCTTTGACTTCACCAGTTCAATACTTTAACAATTTTATATTATTCTGGCATATAAATATATGTATGTGATAAATAACAAGAACACAAACAAGTATCGGAGACGGATACAAACTAAACAATGTAATTTTTTTACGTAAACCAGACCGGCAACGATTGTAAGCTTAATTACATAATTATATGAAATTATCTAAATAAATCTCCTTTTATAATTAAGCAATGTTCATACAGATAATGAGGAGTTCATGGAGCAATTAGGTTTGTACTATGTGATCGTAAGTCAAGCAACGTCCGCCATAGTTAATACTGGTACGGGTGACCAAAATAGTATTAACTTGAACTCTCCGGGTCTTTAAAAGGTAAGTAGGTAAATGGTTGGTCAGGTAAAACCTACCAATCCTCACAGGGCTGGCGTAAAGGGTCATCCCGAGCTGCAAATTTACTTAACTTTACCCATTAGTGGTACTAGAGATATATTCAACGATTGCTAATTATGAAGCTTTTGTTGTTTTTTAATCTTTATTGTAAGGACTTATTTTAGCATAATAGACTAATATATATATATATGAGGAAAATAAAAAACAACCCAATTGTACCATCACGAACTAATACAATCGGAGAGCGTGACTTGCACCACGCATTAATGTAAGCACACGAGTCAAGAACAATACAATATGAATGGTCAGGCGGTAACGGTCCGCCGCGGTCAGCACTGGAAAGATTCTACATATTTATGTTGAGGCCATAACGGTTCACACGTTTCTTTTTTATTAACAGTACACAGGCAACGACACACGTTGCGTACAGCCATGAGGTTTTAATTCATAGCTGCGGTGATAAATTTATCTAAGATTACCTCTGTCAGTTCTAGGAGTCTCTTTGAGAGTTTTAATAATAACGTTGACGATCTTTTGTGGGTTAGTAATGAGAGTCCAATAAAATGTTAAATAATTATTCAATTTCTTTAAATTACCTTATAGATTTTAAATAAAACCAGTCTCAACATTCAGATTATAAAATAAAATAACCCCTTATAAGGGCATATAGAAGATATATTTTATTTTTTCAAAAATAATTTCTTACGTCGTTTTAACCGGTAATGTTTATAAAAATAAACCGATTAATGTATACTAATCTTGATATCATTATGTGATTTTTATTCGCTATGAAATTAAAATTTTATATGTTGACTAGCCCGATGACGCAGATGGTAGTGATCCTATCTTGCGCGGCTAGGGTCCAACCCAGGTCAAACATTTATGTGTTTGTTATGCATCTGGTTGGTAAAATATAAGTATTTAAGTAGTTTATTTGTGATTCCTCTGTTGTCTGACGTCCACAACACAAATGCTTTAAGCGACTTACGACGGAGTCAGGTCGATGTATGAGATGTGGGGAAAAATAAAGAAAAAATTTGGTATTGTTAATGTTGCTTCAAATTTGATGTATGTATTCCTTAACTGAAAGGTACCTAAATAATCATCTCACTGCGGTGTAACAGTAAAGAGGTTATAGTTTAACTTCAATCGTGTTGAGAGACAAATATTCTACAAATGTTTAGCAGCATTATAACTGAATCATTAATGTTAATGACTTTGCAAAACTCTTGCATCGATGACACCAATTTTAATTTAATAGCCTAGAAAGCGTTGAAACGGCAAGCTGATACACTATAGTATAGTCATAACATTCTAATTTTAACAGCAGGAAATTAAGAGAGGCTAGAGGCTAGATAGGTTTAATGGAACAATATGAAGTGAGGGCCTAATAAAAAAACCTTTAGTCGTTTTCTGAACAATGTTAATCAGGAAAGAAAAACAATGCTATGCCTTTAAATTTAGATATTAATACATTTATATAACCTGAATTAGTAATATATAATTACTTGAATTAATGTACTAAAACACACGATTACCCACTACTACTGTTACTCACAGTTTTTCTGAATTGTGAACTGTGTTATTAGAGTGAAAGTTAGATATTTCTAGCAAAGGTTTTATTTCAACACAATATCCGAACAAAATAATGTGTACATTCAATCACGCTGGTAAAGGCCACGAAGCTTAGCAATTTTATCAGATATAATTGCAATATGTATTACAATCATTATCTAGCAAAGATAAAAAAAATATCAGTCCCATTAACGATAAACAAATCCAAATATTTGCTTTTACAACTGACCCAATAAGAATAAATTTGTTAGTTACACGTTTTTTCTTATTGGGTCAGTTATCATATATTTTAAGTTACACTATAATAATTATAATAATAATATTTTTACAAATATATTATACCCTAACTAAATTTATATAATAAGAATTAAGTCTATTTTTAGGTGACATTTTATCTATTATATTTTTTGATTACAAATGTGATTATCGGGAAAGTAAATATAAGGCAGAATCAAATGATATGATTAAATTGACTTTACATTTACACGTACGTGTAAATTAATGGAAACAAGTGTATTTCATCTTACTTAAAAAGAAGTAACAGTTATGGATCACGGTATATGGAAGTGTGCAACTAACAATAATCAAACAGCATCTAGTCGTAAACAAGTCAATGACTACAAACATGAATGAACGTAATATGCACATGCTATAAAATTACACCCATTGACAACACAATAAAACACAAAACGGATATAATCGGAAATAATAAGAAATAATAAATGTAATGAATCGAGATAAGTTTTCTGCTAGTGAATTCAATAAGGAGGACGGCCGGCAAATGTGATTTCGCAATGAATAGATGTGAGTCACTATTTCAAAACACGATCTTTGACAACATGTGAGGGAACAATAGCGATGGCTCGTTCAGACAAGTCTAAACAATGAATAATTGGTTGGTTAAGAAGCGACGAGGACTGGCGTATGACCTTTCACACTTCCGCGTCGTTCAATCGAATGATTCGAAAGTACATGTGACAGACGAAATTTTTGATGATTGTATGGGTGTTGATGGATGGGAAAAAGGCGTGACAGAAAATAATTGCGCACTGTCCTACAATACTGATTACAATATTGTATATATATATATATATACTCGTACATATATTTTCTATTGATTCTTTATATCTCAACTATGTCATTTAACATATAGTGTCTTATATTGTAGACAGTCAAGTACTTACAACCATATACCATTAAACCGCATTTACTGAATAAAAGCCTAAAGATTACATGTAATTTAGTTCATCATAGAAGATTTATTTTGTTTTTACGTGTATATTTAATTTTAAACAAAATAGATTATAATAACATTAAAATTTCGTATATTGTTAAATATTTGAGGACATTAAAGCTTTAATGGGACTTATGGTTTGATGATTATCATACTTGTTGATCGTAAAAAATACTATGGAACTCTTAGTCTCAAAATTAATTATAATATATTATATTGAAATAAATTGCCGTTAAAATATGCAAAAATATTTTAACTACCTTCATTTTACATATTATAATATTATAAATTTATCTAATTCGTAGGAAATATTCATTAATATTCACATTCTCAATTAGATTTTATGTCAGAATATATATTTAGAAATGTATCATGTTTTCAATTAAACTTAAACTGACCCAAGTATTTAAAACAGTAATTCAGCAAGTTGCTCTCAATCGTAGCTTCATATCCTTAAACGGTCAAATATGGCTTATCGACGGCTAAGGCGGGACACTAATGGGCTTTTAAGGTCAATATTTCAGGACCCGGGCCGTGGTTGGATCGTAACGTTCTCGGTAATTGGTCCTAGCGCCCGAAAGGGCAAACTCTACGACTTTTCACTAGGGTTGACCGTTTGGGAATTCCCAATGAACTTATTAGTTTTATTGGCTAACTGGAAGAAAGAAATAAATACAATAACTACAAACTTATTATCAAATACATAAATAAAAATGAACAAAAAATGAATGAACAATAAATTAAAAAGGTCATAAATGTTTGCATAGACTATTTTGAAGGAAAAGAACTGTGGATAGCATATTTTATTGTTACTTTTTTCAGCACCATCAAAAAGCAATGAAAATACGATACCTTTCTACAACTTAATCTATAAGGCCATGAGGTATCAGCGGAATTTAATAGACCTATCCCTGTACCCGGTGTCGTAAGAGGTGACTGAGGTTCCAGAACCGACAGATGGCGGTATATCCATCCGACACAGAGTAACTCAAATGTACAAGGTGGGTATGGGCAGCGGCATCCCCGGCGGGAAAGCTGCGTTCTGCAATTGCCAAACGGTTGCCCAGCGCGGTAGATATGGGCAAAATTCCTCCATTCTTAGGAAGTTCTATGTCCAGGAGAGGTTTTGCAATGGCTGTCATGATGATGACGATGGTGTAGATCCCAGCAATGCAAAAATGTAGTGCAATAATTAAAAGTTCTGCTTCGTATGTGGGCGCATTCACACTCAGCAGACAAATCAAATACAACAAGTGAAAGATACTTTCTATATAAACAAAGGAATGGAGCAATCTCTCTTTACTTTTTGAACATGATCTCATCATTAGTCTTCACGAAAATAAATGTGACCAATTAGATACATCTCAAGATTAATAATAATAGTAATATACTCTTTATTGTACACCAATGAAAACAACAGAGAACATCACAAAAACATGGAATAGTAGGTACAAGAGGCGGCCTTATCGCTAAATGCAATTTCTTACAGGCAACCTTTGGATAGAAATAATGTTAAAGCTGGTGGAAGTTTGAGGTACATTTAGATTAAGGTAAAAGGATAGATTAGTTATTTGAATAGTATAGAGACACTAGCTGTGCCCGCGACATCGTCCGCGTGCAACAGTTTCTTTGGGCACCATATATTTTTACTTTTTATTATAAAAACTTTGAATGTTATATTTATTTATATATACAAATCAATAGCCTGAATAATAAGTTTTAAGCTTCTAGCTCTTCATCCCAACTTTTCAGCCCCGCTTTCAACCTCTTACAACTCTTATGTCGAATGAAAAAGTAGCTTTTGTCCTTTCTAAGCCTTTAGACTATATTTGTAGCAAATTTCATTTAAATCGGTTCAGAAGTTTAGGCGTGATGACGTAACAGACAGACAAACAGAGTTACTTTCGGATTTATAATATTAGTAAGGATTAATGAAGTGTTCGATTGCACATATATATAATAGGACTTTGACGTAAAATTGTTTGTTGGTTAAATGATTGCCAAATGAAATTTATTGTCTGTTGTCACGTGAAGTTTTCTAATTAAATTAAATCTAAATGGTCTTCGCAAATTATCTCCAATTAGCGCACTGGATTCTGAGTCACGTGACTTTTAATTAACAAATTGGTGGGCTCAACACATAGTCTGTTCGACAATCTTAATGTGCCAGCTCTAATTCCAGTCTCTGTTAAAATACTGCTGCATATATTGTGCGTTCAGGTACATTATAAGTGTAAGTACTTACATTTTATTAGCATGTGGTATTTCCCTGTATTGGTTACAAGTTACCACACTTTAAATTATTTTAAATATTAAATTGTGTTTTCTTTTGTATTCATGTATATTTTCAAAAATAATTATTGTTTGTTCACCACTCATAATACTATTATTTTAACGGGATTAAAACGAGGTGTATTTTATATTCTCAAGATGTAGTGTTTCACAAAATAAACTGCGTTTTAAAGCCGTTAAAGGAGTAGTTTTATTATTTTAAAAGTCCTTTTTGGAAACATATGGATACAAACATTCAGTTTCGGCTTGAAAGTTTTTATCATAAATCGCACAAGAGAAGAATTTTAAAAATCAACAAAGGAATTGAGTATACTTTAGCAATTTATGAATAAAAAAATACATGTAGGATATAAAGTAATAAAATCAGCTAGATAGAGTTATCCAAATTGAAGGTATTTTAGATTTGGTAGTAATTTTAGAGTTTGACCGTCTTTTTAGCATAGTACATAGCATAGTATATATTGACATATTGATAAAGTTGGTTGGTATTTAATTGCTAGTATATTATATATACTTAATATTTTACCTGATGAGGTATCTGTTAAAAACTTTATTTTTATGATACCTATACTATAAATGTTTTTATTGAAAACTAACTATAATAATTAATTACTTAAAGAAATAAAGGGATTGCTAGCCTTTGAAACGAGTTGTCAATTACTAACCTGTTTTATACTACTATAGAAAGCTAATTCTCAGATTCAGACGGTTAGAGAAATAGTAGGTAATACGGACTAGAAAAGCTGAGTCATATTTCTAATTGTTATCAATTCTATCAATACTACAAACTATATATACATACTACAACTATATCTACAAACGTATTTGTTTTGTTTTTATCTTGTTTCCATTTAACGTATTGATATTAATGTTACGGCTAAATAATAATACACTATTTACTGTATACCAAAAACAGTAATCTATGTAAAAAAAAATTGTTAAGTAAATGTATTTCGCTCTTATCGCAATAAGCGATTTCTTCCAGGCAACCTTTGCATGGAAAAGTATGAATGTAACTAAGAGGTAGAATGTAACAAAAAGCATACGTAAGATGGACATAATTGTAATATATTAAAAACAGCACAATTCGTTAGACTGTTATATGAATGCTATGTTTAAATATTTGACAAGCTATTGTAATTCTCGAGACTAGTAGTATTGCTTAGAAATGTTCTCACCAAAATTTAACTCAAGGACGCGCAAGAATTAACGAGGTACAAATACTAGAAATGTTAATTAAATGATAACTCACATTTGGCAACCCTACTTCAAGTTGGTTCACAACTAAAGCTTAGGTAAGTTATATTGTTAAGTTTCAGCCTTCAGTGAGTCGGGATTACAGGACCTCTGCCTAAATGTCTAATTAGTCTCCCGTTTATATTTAGACGAGATTTAATTCTAACAACTTCTGTTGGTACAAGAACAATATTGTAAACGTTTTACATGTGAAATTATTTTCTTAGCTTGAGTTTTCTATCTTTGACGATTGTAAACCTGATTTAGCTATTGTTAGTATTTATTTCGAAATTTCAGATAAAAAATCTTAAGCCATTTAATGTATGATTTATTCACCGGCTTAAGAGAAAGAAAATTTACATATATCTCTTAACTAATTTAATAGAAAATCAACTAACGATAGTTAGTTTCATTATGTACAAAAAACAAATCATTATAACATTCGACCACAGACAAAATACAGAGAACATGTTGCGTAGTTAAGAGTAGCGTAAAGTGTGATTCGCGAAATCGTTTTCTTGACGTTGGTATTTTCTATGGCAGCGACTCATATCAAATTGCCTTTATGTCTGTTATAGTTTAAATCATCATTACAGCAATCGGAAGTCCATTGCTGGACATAGGCCTCCCAAAGATAGGGGGAATTTTCCCCATAATAGCCTCGCTGGGTAAGCGTGTTGACAATAGCAGAGCGCAGCTATCGCGAAGGGAATGTTGCCCTTCCCCACCCTGTGCATTTGAGCTACACTATACGAATTGATAAATAATCGGTTCTGGTACCTTATTAGGCCTTTTACGAGACCTGGTATAGAGGAAGGTACCATCCTACTCTGCCGGTACCACACGGCGGCTGCAATTTTGAAATAGCAATTAGCAATAAAGACTAACACGACGAAACGAATTAAATTCTTATCTGTAGTCTAAATTTTTAAATCAAAAAGATTTACTGAGACACTATCGTGAAATGGTGACACTCGCTTTGAATTTAAATTGTGCCCTTTGGAGTAAAGGATTTGGTTTATACAGTCAACCTTTCTTTATTCATTTATGTATTCCTTGTAGTTTTTTAAACCCTTCGTGGAAATGAATAAAGTACGGAATGGTAAATCGAAATGTATAAAATCTTCGAGATGTGAAAAGGATATATTTTTATTGTATTGTTAAATATCCTGACTTCTTTTAAGTGTTTATTAGAAAAGTATTATCTAGTCTTTAAATACATAAGTACATACTTATATTCTGTACCTTACCTTTCTAATACCTTTTTCAGGTACATATTAAAAATATGTACTTGAAAAATTTCGGGGTGGCTCTAGCAAGTACTTAAGCAGTTTTGTATAAATTACTTAACAGGATGATTACCATCACAGCCTATGGTAAAAGTTCCAGAGTCGACTCGATTTACCTGAAAAAAGGAAGGTTATCGTTTTATTGAACTTACATTATTTAATGAAGTGATGACTAAATAAAATTATTTAATGAATAAACCAAGTTCTTAGGGAAATTAAATACTGATAGCGTTCTTCGTAATATCTTTTTATATACATATTACGCTGTTATAATGCGTATTTGTTAACTGATTTAACTAGAGAAATGGCATTTACACGTCAATTTATAATCGCAATATTTTTATTGCAAATAATTTATTTATTATATGATAAAGAGTTATAATTACCTATTGATTGATTTTAACAGACGACAGTGTAATGAAATTCAATAAATATCCAATACTACTAACATAATAGCATCGCGATAAGCCGCATCTACAGGATACAATTTTACTATGTATTTATTTATGAAGTCGGAGCCGACGGCTAGTAGATATATATAGACCTAGCTATAAACTATCTATAGTTATAAACACGAATCCATTCAGTATCACCCGTTACATCTCAAACAATCACGAAGCCTAACTATTGACCGGCAGTCCTACGAGGGCGACATTTAACTTCAAGATGCGAGTCACTTTTACCACGATTATACAGGCCTACAAGTACAGCTACTACTTGGCATTTTCGCAACTCGCCACGACTTATTTAACCGAGTCACATATCCGTTCTTTAGCCACGTAGGACAATGGGTACGACTTACTTCGAACGCATACTAGCCACTCTACGCGTGTTATCGTAAATATGACGCCTATTTCACAACCTTTTACATTTACAGAATTTAACATGGGTTGTGTGAAAATCGATTTGGCTATAACAAATATGAATTGCATAACAACATATATGTACAGTAAAAGCAACACGTGTTCGTCTCGGTTTCGCGAGCTGGTGGCAGTGGATACCGCTTCAGGTATGCGTGAAGTAATGTTGCCTTTTGTATGAAGACTACTTCATACAAAATTGCCAATTGCACTCAGACTGAGGTAGATCCAATCACTCAGACTAGAATATTTTCTAACATTTACGTCTACACTACTTATAGCGAAATACTTCTTTGAACGGCTTTAAAACTTCTTTTCCGTTCTGAATATTGACAAAATATCTTTCGTTAATATAAAGAACGGTACCGCAAGGCAACCGAAACGTCGAACAATTAAAATATAGAACAAAAACAACTAAAAAACACGCTTCTAAAATACGTAAAACTAAAAAAATATATTTATAACGAAGTGTAAAAATATTATGAACAAAATACTAGCAGCATTCTGAAAACACGAAAATACAGCACAACGCAGCACACGCTTGTTTTAGAATACTACTTACTAATATATTTTTTTTAATTTAATTATTTTCTCTTTGTTATAAAAATCATTTACTACAATTTTGTATCATGTATTTAAAAGCATGTTCTTTACATTTTTTAACTATATTTAATTTTTACTTTTTTGTAAGTTTATTGATAATTATAATATTAACTATTATATGTTACTTACTATTATATAATTAATAAGTTAATATTAACTAGCTAAGTTGAGGCTGAACTAGCTTGAGGATCCTGATCAGACTAATGAAACAATCTTATCAAAATATTGTTTCAATTTATCTGTCCGTCTAAAATAGGTAAAAATCGACTTCGAATGAGCCGGTTATAAACATACATATATAGACACATACATACATACAACTGAAACTAATGCAGTACATGTAAAAATTAAAAAGTTAAACAAATTGCGTTTTAAACGTCTAAAAGAGAAGTTGTATCACTCTTTTTACCACACACACTCTGCCTTGCATTCCTTGGCTGTGTTTCAGTATATAGAGTGAAAGAACCAATATAATAACTAAGCAATGTGACTTAATATTCCGAAAGATAGGCAACATAAATTATGACGAGACTGATGGCGCATTCGGTAGGTTTGCTATCTTTTAGGCCAATGATCGTCGATTCGATCTCCATCCAGGGCAAACATTTATATGATGAACATTTGCTTGTTCTTTGTCTGGGTGTTCAAAATATGTATTTAATTTTACCTCTATTATCTGATATTCGTAGCACAAGTGATTTAAACTACTTATATCGGAGTCAGGTCAACGTATGAGATGTTGTATGAATTTATATTGTACCTGTACCTGTATACCTGTACCTGTACCTGATATATTCTGAGGTAGGTAGGTTTACAATTGTTTTCCAATGAAGTAGTATTAAGAATCTATATATTTTCTATATATCTAATTTATTAAACAATTTCAGTTATAGCCAGTATTACGTTTTTTGTAGAATTTCGTAATATACCATTTCTACAGACGTAAATTCAGAATTTCTATTAAAAAATCTTACTATTACTGACGTCAAGCATATAATTTGCTCGTAGTCCTAACTCCCAGTACTCCATAAGTTTGTCTTTATTTTGCTTGTACATAACTTTTTCACATAAATACCTACACCAAATTATATGAGTGTAAAAAGTGTTTATAGTCGTGTTAATGTTAGTGTTATCACGCACTCTTGTTTCAAGTAAGCATAACAGCAAATTCAAAACGATATGTTTAGTTAATTGACTGTTGCCTTATCATCAAGCGATATCAACGAAACAAAGCCTAAATGTTGGCAAGCTGAGCTTAACACATTAGTGAAAACCGGACGATAATCCTTTCAGTAGTGTTGAATATTGGTGTATCATTGTACTAGTATGACACACATTTAAATTTAGTACTTAGTCTTAAATATCATTAAGTTTAATTAAAAATAGACTTAAAATTTTAATATTGACCGGTTTGACGGCGCAGTCGGTTGTATTCCTATCTTGTGCGCTAAAGGTAGTGGGTTTGATAAGAACAAGGACAAATATTTATATGACAATAAGGACAAGTACCAATACTTATATGATATGTGTTTGTTCTGTGTCCAAGTGTTAAATTTATGATTGCACTGTTCCCCGATGTCTGTAACATAAGTGCTTTTAGACTTATACGAGACGTAATCATAAGATGTGGTGTAAATATGTATTAATTACTAATGAATTTCATTTAATTCATTAACAAATACTATGTACTAATAAAAGTTGATTCGAGCACATGTGTACGATAAAATACACGCAGTCTTGATGTAAAACCTTATTTTTAAAACTCTTAAGTCTATAAAGAGATAGAAGGTGATCTTGTAATTGCCAGACGTTGACCCAAATGTCATCCGGAGCCGAACGGAGGTGGTTCTTTAATTAAAAATAATTATAGTGATCAGTAGTTAACCAGATCTCAAGTTCATTGTTAATCTTTGACGAAAGCTGCATTACTATTGTGGAATGTCTTGCGGCGAATTCAATACAGGAGTAACTCATTCGATATATTTTTTTTAATAATAAATTTATTTTTTCAAAATCAACAACTTTCTTCTTATTTTTAAAACCACAAGTTAAAGATTAAAACGTTATATTAAAAAGAGGTATACGTTGACAATTGCGGGAGTATTAACTATGATACAGCTGTCAGCGTCCTTCACCCAAAGCACAAAACGCAGTCGAAGTGTATACAAAATAAAAGGAAAAAATAGCAATTAAAGAATTTATTGCTGAAGTTAGCTTTAACTTCAGAGTTAACTGTTACATATTTTTCATGTTTTCGTCACGCCATTTATATATTTTTATTTTTATTTTGGCCGCGGTATGCTGGAAGAGTAGAATGATATTTTCTCCTTATACAAGGTATTGCAAAGAGGTGATTGAGGTATCGGATCGACAGATAACGGCATATCCATCGCAATCAACATAGATTAGTTGCTTTGCAGTTGCCTATACTTGCTCAACGCGGCAATGGGCAAAGTTCCCCGATTCTTGATGCCTATATAGATGTTTTAATTATATACTGCCAAGTTCGTGATTACAGGCATCAATTAAGATATTGACAGATACACCTGATTGATCATAAAAATCAGATAAACGATTCGAAATGTAGTGGAATCTGTGGGCAATGCGCTGGCGTTAAAACTAAGATCACACCGGTTTTATTTCCCGAACCGGCAAAAAACAGGTGATAATAAAGTTTCCATTAACATCTAATGGGTGGTGTCAACGGATGGCTTTTCAACGGAGTGCAAATTACCACAGTAATTCATTTGATTTAATAGGTGAAATTACATTGTCTATGTTCATCCATCTAGCCAGATAATTGACATGAAAGTGGGGTGGTCCCATTATCACGTACACTGAATTGCTCGAAAGCAACTCAATACAATCCGTGGTTACATTATGTGTATATAAAATGCACAACTGCATTATACGGAGCGTTGTAATCGAAAACTAGTAAGTAGGTAACGTGCTGATCATTTTCATAAGAACAAACATTAGGCATTATTCCGTTGTAGCACAGTTCCATTTGCAATGGCGCACGTCATCGGACGGCCGGCGTTTTGATAAGAACGTTATTGTTATACCAAACGCATTGGCAGGACGATAACAGTTGAATGGATAAACTGCTGATTTTAATTTATATTTTCGAAATAGGAAATTTCAAATTACATACTATTTTTATAGCCGATTTCAAATTGGTTACGCATTTTTGTTCTTAGCTATAATTCAAATATTATGCACTTTTATTGCCAGTTAAATAATTATAATATAGTGATGAGCGAAAAATATAACGTAGAAAGTTGATTAACAGTGATTGCAAAACTATAAAACTAGCCTTCTGCCCGCGGTTTCTTCCGCGTGGACTTTGCCTACACGCATCCCCTAGGAACACCCAAATTTTCAGTAATTGTACATGAAACGGACTATTTATGACGATGACATTTTCCTGTTGGCTAGGTATTAACTCAATGATCATTCTGCCCACTGACTGATGACCTCGCTAAAATGAGGATAATTTTGTTATTTAAATAACCAGCCTAATCGGATTAATTTAGCAATCACATGACTCGCGTACAAACGTTTAAACATCAGATCCGCTTAACCGATAGATATTATATATTTCATCAATAATAATTTTTAGAGGAGATTATAAAAGAAAAACTACTCAATTTACTTTATCATATCAGCCATTAAAGGTTCGATGCTGGACATAGGCTTCTCCAAGTAAGGAGGTTTTTTGCCCATAATTACCGCGCTGGGCAAGCGGTGTTGCCAATCGCAGAGCACAGCTTTTGCGACGAGGATGCTGCTGCCCATCCCCACCTGTGCATTTGAGCTGCACAATTTCGGATGGATATACCGCCATCTGTCGGTTCTGGTACATTATTCGCCTCTTACGACACCTGTTGCAGTGGGAGGTACTATTCTACTCTGCCGGTACTTCACGGCACTTTTACTTAGTAATAGATAATGAATTTACACGGCATCTCATACGTTGAGATGATACTGAAATAAGTAGCTTGTGTACTTGTAAAGCATTTGTGTTATAGATATTAGACAGCAGAGGAATTACAAATATAATACTTAATAATCGATCAAAGTAAAAAATCGTGTAGATCGAATCCACGACCTTTGGCGCACAAGATACGACCAATACCATATGTGCCATCCATACAGTACTATGTAAATAATGCACAACATAAAATCTATTCATTCGAATAACCAATCGAAACAAAGGTAATTTTTTTTTATTAAACTCAACTTACACTTTTTGCCCAGTGGCAAATAATTATTCAGTAACAACCTACAATGCGTTACATTACCATTTAATTTTACAATTTTTAATGAGCCACACATGACTTAAATGCACATAATTTTAACACTGCGTAATAGTTCGAACACAATACCAGCGTTGATGCGTTATGTTGTGAGGGAGTCAATTGTCTGCAATGCAATTGTGATGTCACTATTCCACTAGCTGAGTTATCGTGGCGTATAAATTGGCAACTGTAAGCCGTCAGTGTCCGTCCAATAACATGATTCCGGATTAATTTTCACCCATCAATGTCTGTTGCGTAGATCGTTGGATACGGCGCGTTAGCAGTTAGCAAAGTAAACTGCCTTATGCGGTTAACAGGTACCTATACTTGACCGACGAACGGCGTCTAGTGACACCACAGTCCACTTTACGTCTACACCTTCCCCGCACCAAGATACGTCGAAGAGAGTGACCATACGGTCGCAATGTAGGCGCATGAAACCGATAAAAGTAATCAACAGGTAGCATGGTAGACGCCAGGGAAACCTGTTCAAGAGGCAAGTTAGCAAAGTACTGATTTCTTTCTTGAAAACATGTTTCGTTATAATCTCTAGTGATAAATGTTGAATTAAAATCCTATATCAGGAAACACACATAGCTTTGTAACAATCATTTCGGCAGTTGCCTTTTATGAGTTTTTCAATATACTCGTATATATTTATTTGAATTCAATAGAACAAAGTTAAATTTTTGCATCACGTATTTATTACTAGCTGGAGAACCACTGCTCTCCGTTATCAATAAAACAAACATGAAATATTGCTCAATGCAAAATTTTATATACAGGAGACGGTAAATAAATCGGCATATTGAGAGAGCAGTGCGTACATTGCTTTGTTAGTTTTTTATCATCATCTTTACAGCCATTGGAAGTCCATTGTTGGACATTGACAGCCCCAATGGCACAGATGGTTGTGTTCCTATCTTGTGCACCATGGGTCGTGGGTTCGATTCCCACCCATTGCAATAATTGATATGTGTGTTTGTTCTTCATCTGGGCGTTAAATATATGTGTATTTAAGTAGTATATTTGTGATTCCTCAGTAGTCTGGCGTCCGTAACACAAGTGCTTAAGCTACTTACCACGAAGTCAGAACAATGTATGAGATGGGTAAATTAATATTCCAATTAAATACCTCACATTATTTAGGCCTCCCCAAGAAAGGGGGAACTTGCCCATAATTGCCGCGCCGGGCAAGCGTGTTGGCAATCGCAGAGCGCAGCTTTCGCGACGGGGATGCTTCTGCCCATCACCACCCTGTGCATTTGATCTCCACCATCTGTCGATTCTGGTACCATAATCACCTCTTACGACACCTAGTACAAAGGAGAATACTATTCTGCTCTGCCGGTACCTCACGGTTATCTCTTTTTATCATTTACACTTAATTCTAGAAACGTATTCAACGCACGATTTCTACAATTATATTTTAATTCCTAGATAATTTAATACTTTCTCAGTCAAAAACAACAATGTCGCATTGGAGAGTACGTTTAATTAATTAAATCTGATACAAACATATAACAACGTACAAACCAATTTAAAGAAACGACGCAATACTTATTTCTACACTCATAACACAAATAATAACAAACAAGAACGCATTTTTTTCTCGATACACTCACACGGTTTTCCTACAACGGCGCACACATAAAAACATAGTTCTAATTAGCGAGTGAATTGGAATTGCCAGTGCATTACATGTATATTATCAACTTCTACCTGCTTTCAGCCTATATACAAGATCTCTTTAAAGCTGACAAGATATCTTCAAAGCTAGCAACATTTCTCAGAGTATATCTTATATTGCTGTATTATTTTTAGCCTAAAATATGAATAGTTTAACAATCGTGACAAATTTTTGCCGTGGTACCAGCAGAGAAGAATAGTACTCCCCCCCCCCGCACCAGATATCGTAAGAATCGATTGAACCAGTACCGATAGATGGTGGTATAGCCATCCGTAACAGTGTAACTCAAATGCACAGGGCGGCGATGCGCAGCAGCTTCCCCGTCGCGAAGCTACCCTCTGCTATTTTATTGCCAACACGCTTGCCCAGGGTAGAAATTAAATCAAGAAATTATTTCTTATCATATGCCCAACAGTGAACTCTTCCAATGGCTGATATGATGATGAAGAAGATCAATGCACAGAATAACCTTTCTAAATTAAGCATACATACTGCGCGAGCCAAGTGAACGTGATATATTTATGAGGAAAGAGCAATTTCGTTAAACAACGATTGATTTATCTACGCGGTTTAGCAAATTGAAGTGGCAATTGGAGGGCATATAGCTCGCTGAACGAATGGCTAAAAGGATTGTAAAAAGGAATGGATCACGCATCGGCACCGATCTGACTAGAACGACAGAATCGCGCTGGATGCAGACCTAAATCCAGCAGATGGCGGTCTATATCTGATATAATGATATCACACTCTTTGATCGAAACTAATAACTAAACAAAAACACTTCAATAAACCACAATTCAATAAACATCCGGAATCTGTTTGCTAATTTAAACAAAATATCGTTTACTTAAATTTTATACTAGAATTATATATATATTTTTTTACCTAGAACTTAAAACTATAAATACAGTTACAGTCCCCAGGACTTCTAATAAACTTTTCATGCTCCCGTCAATTGCGTGTGATATTGGCTTATCATGATAATTTTTATATTCTCTCACACAAATGATCAGACGCTTAATTTCCTGTTGTGTTTGCTTCTACAGCGAAATGTGAATAGAGGCTTGCTTATAAAATACGGTCATAATAATACAAGCATATTGTTTCACGACAATACAAGCGTTAAACCCAGCCTGATAAGATTGTTTGAGTTTTAGTACGCATTATGTCATTCAAAGCTAACAACTGTTGAAATTTGTTATATTTAAGATTAGTATTACTACTCATTTAGTCTGAAGGAGGAAATAAAGTGTAAATATTACAGAAAATAATCATCTTTTTAGCCGACTGCTAGATATGGGTAATATTCAAACACTCGACGGCTGGAAAACGAGGACTATTTAACTTTTTATTTTAAATTGTGTTAAGAATGGTTGTTGGAGTTTGATTTTATTAAAATTTTACCTACTTAAATGTCAACACTTAACGCTGATTAAAACCTTTTACATAAATAAATAGAATTTTCACTTACATAACAAATATTACAAAAAAGAAGTATTATAATCTCTATATCTAAAAACCTTTTTTGTACTGGTCCCGACATTAGGCGCAAACGGGGGGACTAATTTCATTAAATATTTATTTGTAAAGTTTACTATTGCATGGAGAATGATCTTATGAAGTAAAAAAAAATTAAATTACGCCATAAATTATAAAAAAAAACAAATATCACTAGAGGCCTTAGTAAACGTTTCTAATGTAGACTTATATCGTTTAACAAACTGTCCGTCACTTGAAATAATGCGCGCTTTAAATCGTTTTAAGTAGATGTATGTTTTGTATTCTAATTCCAACTCCATACAGTTATTTATCGTATGAATTTCTCGTGTATTAGTTTAGTTACCATACTCTAACCATACTTCATTGAGTAATAAGTATGGTCCATCATTTTTTAGAAATAGATTTTAAATTTTTTAGTATTTCACGAATAGATACAACCGTTAATCCCATTTGGCAACTATATTTTTAAAAGCTAGTCAATTTGTAAGACAGAACAACATTTGTCAGGTTAACGATAAACATAGATATTTTAAATACGATTTATAATACTTTAAACGTTTTTTTTTACATCAACTATCAGCAGTAAAGATTAAACATGGAGTAACATTTGCAGAATGAATCATTTAACTCCATACAGAGGTAAATAGCGACATTATCGTACATCTCAAGGACGTAGATAGCGCGTTAGACTATAATAAGATATATTTCGAAAGCGAAAACTGTAAAAGGACAAACACATGAGGGCGATTTCACTTTCATAGCACGCAACAACAGCATTTCCTAAAGTATGGGGCTGTGACTCACAAGTAAATAATGAATGGGTCTTGATTTGTTATATTGTATTACATTATATTGTTGCCGCCAATTGGATTATAAGTTTTATTTTTCTTTATGTAATTTTCTATGTACAATAAAGAGTATAATACAATTTTTATTATTACATTCTTCATCAATAAAGCTGAAGAAAACTTAAAGCTAATTCAGCTTACCGTCCGCCGTACCCATAAATTTGTTTTTTGGTGGGTCGTAACCTCTGATAACTTTGAGAGCCGCTGCCCTACCATTTAAACCGACATCGGAAACGTCCGCCGGTACGATTACATCCGCGCGGCGACAATGCTGGGACGACAATTGTAGCCTTCACCCATCTTTAATGTCTTATCACGTACTGAATTAATTTACAATGTTTATTTATTACAAACTAAATTTTATAAACTTTACGAGCACAGATATTTTTACGATCGTATTATATTGATATCATACTTAGAATAAAAATAAAATCAAAGCTTGATAGGTACATTTTATGTGGAGTTAGTGTAAGTGTCATTGTTTAAAATTTCTTTTAATGCAAATTACAAATATTTTATTAATAAATCGGCTGTATACTTATTGCACAGGTCTTGGACAGACAACCTTAACTAGTCATTACTTAAAATATATAATAATTCAGAACAACACTCCTTGAAATACTGGGCTACGCTAACACTAATTAATAAAGTGACTTTTTTTTAAATAAAAATTATCATTATTTCATTTTTAAACTCAATAAAATTTGCTTGCCTGGCAATGCAATCGTCACGTTCTGGTCAATTTAATTGATTGACCTTCAGTTTAAACCTGCGTCAGGTCACCCGTCCAAATTGAAATACATCACATTTTATTACCAAACCTCAAGAAATAATCATTTATAAGCATTATAACTCGCAGGTGATATCATTAAAAATACTTGAGATATATCATTTATTATAACAATAATAATCTGTAAATCATATCAATGGAATAGAACGCGAATATCCAATTAGATTTGGACGTTCATTTCTTAGAACAACGTCACGTTCGATAGATTAAAAGTATGCCCGTAATCTATCGCAAGCTAATCATTGAGATAGCAAAGATAATATCCCTTACGAATTATCTACAATCGAGTCGCGTGCTTGCCTACTAAATACCACAAATGAACTGCGAGCCGTTTAACCGTGGTAATGACAATTAGTCTATGCTTGTGTTCGATTATCGCGAGATTAAATCGTTGCCGGCGCATCCGATTGATTCATTTTGATTTGTTACATCGTTAATAGATATTACTTGAATATCTTCACGCTTTAATACGATAATTACTGGAAAATGCAGTGGATAATGATTTAAAGAGCCACATAATATTTTACAGATTCGACATTTGATACAATTATGTGAATTAATATAAAAACATGTCTGGATATAAATATGTATTATAACCGCTGTAACTAAATCACTCGTTTATAATGAACCTATGACGGATAAAATCAGTATACTAGCCCCATCGTTTACTAGCCACTGCCGGTACTGAATAGTACCTAACTCTTCCTGTACCAGGTGTCGTAAGAGGCGACTGTATATCCACCCGAAACAGGGTAATCGGGCTTAAATGTAACCAGGGCCAACCACAATTTTCCCCTTTCTTGGTGAGACCTATATCCATCTTATAACGTTCTACGACTACTGCGATGCTGATGATAAACCAACAAAAAGAAAATTTAATTTACATGAGGTAGACCTTATACAAAGGTCGACTGAATTTATACCTCGCTCTCACCTATTTCTACCGCTAATTATTAGCAGTGTTCGCATTGCCGTGTTCCGGTTTGGAGGGTGAGAGAGGCAGTGAAAGTACTAATTAATGTGACATAATATCTTCAAGTCACAATATATCCTTATGATTTTACGAGCGCCTATATGGTCCGGTGACACTTACTATTACGCGGACTGTCTAAGCATACAGTTTATCGACCCGATATAAAATATACTACTTTTAAAGGCGGTTTATTTTTCTTTTAGTATTTTCCCTTAAAAGGAAATGTGAATATATCAAATTAAAATAAAAACTATTTTAGGTAATAATTGTATAACTTCGAGTATTTCAACATTTGCAACAATTTTACAACAGAGAACGGTTGCCGAAAGGAAAAAAAAGTATGGAATAAAAGAAAATACACAAATGTAAACCGCCTTTTCAAGCCTTGCCAACTGGTTTTTTTTACGAGTGATGAATGTAAATATAAAACTAGATAAAGCTCATATAATGTTTGTTCATAGAGGAAACTGTATACGTTTGGTTCTTAATCAGCCGATTGGCATCTGCGAATTGGTAAAAAAACGTGATATGTGCTAATACACAAGCGATGTTAAACACAACTAATACTTCTCGTCAGCATAACGTGCGAGTAAAAAATCAAGCCCATATTTTTTACTGCATCACTCAATTTTGTGTGATCGTTTACTTTAACTTTTTTGTTAGGATGTTTTGCTAAAATGGTTTTTTCGGTAAGCTTTTATGTGAGAATATAATTGGCATACAAGATTACATAGCATTCATTGATCATTTGTATTGACTTCCTCGCTGACATAATGGCTGTAGATATTTAGGATTTTTAATATTTCCTAACCAAAACAAACTAAGAAGGAGCATAACTTAATGTTTGACAAATATAACTGTTTCAGTTTTTTGTGTTAAAGAGTATTTTCTAGTCAGCATCCTATCGATATTTTAACATACAAATAATTTTATTATTCCGTTGCGAAGAAAATAAAAGCAAATGAAAGCATCAATATTCAAATGCATAGTAACAAGTATAGCCAACCCATTTGCACTAAACGATAGCAAAAATCTAATCTAAACAACACCAGGCAACACGAAACAAAAACCACAACGCAAAGTGGGAAAATGCGCTCTTGCCAACCGCAAATCGGGTACGTCGATACGCCCAGCGACTTCACTGTACAATGTTTAGAAAAAAAAATACAGCTGGGCGAGTAGGACTTTCGCCCTGAAAGTTCCGTATCTCTCACCAGTATAAGCAGAGCTGTGCGACCATGCAATCCGAGACCGAGCGTGAGGTCATATTAGAATAGTACTTATCTGATTCCTACAATGAATTATTCCAACTTTACGTCCTTTAATTTTGTACAGTAATGATTTTATCAAGCAAAAATCTTTCACAGTGAAAAGAACTTTGTGGGTTTGGGCGAATTGTTGAAAAAATCAAAGATAACAGGTTAATCGAAACCGCTACTTTAACGAAGGAAGCATTGCAATCGATTCATTTTATTAATGATATACTGGTGGTTCACTACTCATTATCATCATAATAGCCATTTAAAGTCCATTGGTGGACATTGCCTACACATATACACATACTGCCTCTCGAAGAAAAGGGGAATTTTGTCCATAATGACCGCGCTGGACAAGCGTGTTGGTAATCGCAGTGCGCAGCTTTCGGGACGAGGATGCTGCTGTCCATCCCCGTCCTGTGCATTTGAGCTGCACTGTTTCTGATGGATATACCGCCATCTGTCGGTTCTGGTACATTATTCGCCTCTTACGACACCGTACCAGGTGTCGTAAGGGGAGGTATTATTCTACTTTGCCAGTACCACACGGCTACCAACTGTTACTACGGTTAACTACTGTTCCATTCCAATTCCATACTTCTTCTTCTTATACTGATTAAAAGTATAAAATTTTATATTCAAATTAATTTAATGCCTGTCATATAACATGAGCATGGAGAAAAATAAAAATTGGAGTTTCATGTGACGCCTTTTAAAGGCATTGCAAAGTGTAAGAAAACCCACCAGCCAGCTATTTACCACCTACCGCAGGATCGCGCTAGACGCAGGCCGCATACAACTTATTAGAAATCACTTTAAGAGTCCTACATCCAGCAGTGGATATTTTGCAACTGATATGATAGTGATAATAAAAGTCGAAGAGGGAATGTACTGTACCAGACAGTTGTAGTAAGAAATATTTAATATATTAGAAGTTATACACCCGAAGCAACGCAGATTAAATTTTGTTAGTCTGCTCAACGTTTTTTTGTCCTACGTCCAGCAGTGAACCTGCCGCCGCTTATATAACATATCAACTGTTTATTCTTTCCTTAGCCGTGGGGTACTGGCGGAGTAGAATAGTACCTCCCTCTGTACCAGGTGTCGTAAGAGGCGACTGAGGTACCAGAACCGACAGATAGCGGTATAACCATCCGAAACAGCGCAACTTCAATACTACAGGGTGGGGATGGACAGCAGCATGGACAGCAGCAGCCAACACTCTTGCCCAGCGCGGTAATTATAGGCAAAATTCCCCTGTATTGGAGAGGCCTATGTCCAACAGTGGGCTTTCTTTGGCTGCTATGATGATGATGATGATACATTCCTCAGATTAGCCCAAATATCATAAAGGATTTGGATTTACTGCAAACATGTTTAGCTGTTACATTTATTTGTCAGTCGCCCACAATCATAGCAAAGCAACAATAAAAGTTCAATATGCATTATGTCCACGAACAGAACCCTAAAATCTGTTATAAGAAGAAAAAAAGGCGTCCAATCTCCCAGATGTTCCCACGGCGTCGTTCCGGCTACAGATGCTTGTTATAATTTTATAATTGCTCACGAGACGCGCGTAGTGAGAGGCAGGTGAATTAACACTTAACTCTTTTGTAGCTTATTGTTTAGTTTTGCTTTTCGCCCGATCGTGATTCACTGTATTATTGGAATTAAGGAGATTTAGAGGAAAATCCTGTTTGATGTTACTCATAATGGTTGTGGTAATTTAAAAGTTAAATACTACGTGTAAAGGTAAAACAATACATTCACTAAATATCTTATATAATATCAGTGATAGGTTGTTTAAAGCAATGTTATAAACATCAGACGATAGAGGAATTTCGAATATATATTTATCACACAGATGCAGAACAAACACAAATATTCAATATATAAATGTTTGTCCTGAGAGAAGACCGAACCCACGACCTTTTGCGCATAAGATAGGAATATCAACGAATACGTCATTGGGGCCGTCAATATTTAATACATTCGGTTAGTAGGTAAATCGCATATGTTAAATAAAGCCGATATTCCAATAGGTTGAAACTTAACAGATTTAATCAAAATATTTGAGCAATAAATTGTGTTAAACGATGATTCGTTTCTATGGATAAAAAAATCAGATTTCGGAAATCAAAACTAATAATGATTTCCGAAATCTATGTTATATAATAATAAAGATTTCACATTCGGATAGTAGCCATGAGAGCAATTGATACTGTATCCGAAACGAATGATTACAAATAAGCAATAGAAAACCATGTATGTTAAATAAAAAAAAGAAACAACTGCACAATAAAAATGAACGTAACTTATTTCGAACTTCACGGTATTTTAAACCGAAACATTTGTATTAAACATAAAATATTTATGTGTACAGTTAAAACTGTACAAAGTACAATAAATAATAATATATTAATGAAAATGTTAGGATCTAATAACACATAAGAGTACATACAGCTACTAGAAAAGGAAAACGTAGAATATTCCAGTTCACTGCTGCTCAAAAATAGCTCTTTTTGTCCCATAACTGAATAGGTACTAGGAAAATTCAACGTTGCGTCACTTACCCAATTAGAGTCAGTTTCGCGTAACTCGGTTCGGCATATAATCGCCGCGCGACGCGTGTACTCGAGACGTAAGACGTTGTTCGAAGTCTGTTGTAATTAAACCATCGCATACATTACAGTTACAATATTCTACAATATGACGCCGGGTGCTGCTTAGAATGCGTACTGACTCGGAAAGTTTGGGCGTAAACCCGCTTAATGGTATAAAATCTATACGCTGCTGTCGCTCAACTTAACATACAAGAAAAGTATTAAAATATTCAATGAATCTTTAATTTATTAATTTGTGTACATAAATAAATCGTACTATTAATAATAATTGTATTCTCATGGATAATAATCATAGAAAAAGTAACAAATTCACTAAATTAATGTCACAAGCATTTCTATGATTGCTAAAGTAAATCCTCTTTCTATTAAACACTCCGTTGTTAGCATCCCAAAATCTGCTCCGCCCGTGTATAATGTTATATATGGTAGATTGTAGGCTTTAGAAATTCAACGAACACATGGTTTAAACACCCAAACGGTGGCTGTATGAAATTTACGACTATTGTTTAAGCACGCATTCGAATCCCGGCGCTAAGATTGCCGCAGCAGTTGGTGCTAAATGTAGGGAGGGGGGCACAAAACTCTGGGGCGAAGCCGTTGACGGTTCAGAAATATGGAAGCCACCTTGCATAATTTTTATTGCCCTCATACAAAGCATTGCTTCTAAATTTATTTATGTATGCCTTTTCACGAAAATAATATGTATTTCACACAGAAGCATTTGTCTGTATGCCAAGCAGAATTGAACAGCATTTGAAGATTCATTAAAAAAGTTACCTGCGGTATTGACAGTTTTTATATTTACAACAAAAATTAACAGGCACCGAATTACTATAGCATATATGCATAGCATTGATGCAAAAAAACAAACAATATGCACATCCTTAGACACACTTACTTTTCTAATGACCCCTTACAGAATAGTAAATAATGTAAATTAACAATATTTATATTTTTGTAAAGTTTAGATATTTTGTTTGAATCTAAGTCTGCAAAAAATATAGTTATATATTTTTTATCTTTTCCAAATTTTATGCTAGATTCCGTGGTTTGGAGGCGTTTATTGCGCTTTCCTATTTTGATACATTCTCGAAAATTGTAAGCATTTTATTATGTAAAATTATATTGAATGAAAATATGATCAGAAACGCAATACCAATGGTTAATGACCTCCGTTATAACATGTTTCAGGGAAATTCAGTTACGAATCAAAGGTACAATTTGTTGGGGATTATTGGATTTATAAATTGCGAAGTCCTTGCAATGGACAATGAGGTTCATTACTTCTCGATTCAGTACTTAATAAATTGTATCGTGAAATATGCTCATTTAAGTTAATGTTAAATTTAATATTATCAAAGGAATGTTAATAACGCTCTAATAGTAATTTTGCTCGTCGCTCGTATTCCGGTCCGACGTTTAAAAATCTTACTGGTCATTTCCGGAAACTAAATTGAAACCAGACATTTTATTATTAGTAGGTATAATTATTGTAACAGAAGATCTTCCAATCAGAAAATTAGGAACCTATTGTTTAAAATGATTTATAAGTTGAACGTATAATTTACTTTTAGATCGAAATAAAACTAATCTTTTATAAAATTTTACAATTCAGTTTTTAGACAACAATGAAAAAAATTATATCTAAGCAAGCAAAAGCAGTTATAGCGCAGTCAAGGACAAGTTTTATCAAATTTTAATTTTAATATGAACATAAAGTATTGAATATTCGACTAAATTATATATAGTAGGTATACCGTCAAAAACAATTTTAAATTTTCGAGTTAGATTGTAAATTGGGGTCACAGGTAATATAGATAAGAACAATATAATATTTTTACATTTCAGAATCATCCAGCGGAAAATCCAGCGAAGATAGGTAGATGATGTGATAATAAATTATAAAAATTATGATCAATAAAAACATGATAGGAATTTAATAAATATAAGAAATCTTTGTTAATTACTACACATAGTTAATTCTCATATGCTCTAAGTGAACTACATGTCAGTCGGCAGTTTATGACTAATCAAAGGAAGCGGTAGAATGTTAACAACGTTGATTAAAATAAGTATCAGACAAACGACTTTTTATGTAACATTTTATGTAACCGATTGCGTTATGTTTATTCTTGTTTCAAAAATAGTAAAATCCTTGTCGACTTTTGTTTTCTATAACATTGCCTAGATATCTCTACTGATGTCAACAATTTTGGTCCAAAAGTTACGGTTACGTTTTGTCTTCAAACAGTAATAGCGTCGATTAATAGGTGCAGAGAATTTACATAAATAGTTGGTCATTATTATCCCCAGCTCCCTTGACACACATAACAATGTAACCTCCGAAATACAAATTATGAATGAATCCAACAACCATGTAATCGCTGTAATAATGGCCACTTGTGCCTAGAATTCGATTTGAAGGATACATTATGGTGCCTTAACAATAGGTTGGTCTTGTCCATCTGTGGAGTATCCTCTTTAATGAGTATTTTTACAATGTACGTTACTACAATGTGTATTGTGAATGCAGGCATAGTTAATAATATTTACTAGGTCTTATCATCTTTTTTTACAGCAAATAATTCTCAGAAGAGTAATTTAAGTAATATTATGCTACATTTTTAAAGATAAATTATAAAATAAATATGGTGACCTAAAAACCACGTGAATCGTCCGAAATTAAATATTATCAAACTAAAGTATGTATACGTATCCTCTTTTAATCTATTAGCCGTAGGTAGTATTACTCGGCTGTGTGTATCATAAATATAAAACACTAATACCGAATTATTATTTCGAAATTGCTAACACTGCAGGGAATAAATAACTTTTTCAATAATGCCATAAACGAAAATAACCTTCAGTTTTAAATGCAGTATGCAGATAAATTGTATTCAATATTATGATTTAAAAAAATATTTTCTATTACTGGTTCTAAAGTTCTTTGATTAACAACACTAGCGCCAATAACAGTTTATTCACTTTTCATGATACATTAAGTTTTCGTACAGATAAACAGTTATAAACATTTCAAAATTTCGAACCGAAGAATGATTGACTGTGCGCAGAAACCTCCCACGCTACGCACCGGTCAGGCAAGAAAAACAAAAAATAATCAACCAAGGCCCGAGTGTCGATGAACTTAAAGTACACATTTTTTTAAATTCCACAACTTGTACATCTTTACATTACTCTAACCCGAGGAAGACCGGCCAAGTGACATTCCGAATGCATCCTATCGCATTAATATATTCGCAATACATGTATATATATATACCACACTAACCTTATTTATACAGAAACGCGTGACCAGTTATCTTCTGAGCGGGGCTAATCCAGAAATCACACACTTAAGTTCATTTCAACACGTCACTGATAATCCACAGGTAAAATTCGAAAGCTCGCGTCTTGGTTTCGCGCGCGCGCACGAACGTCCGTCCGCGGGCGTCACAAAAGAGAGACTGAGGGTTAGAGTAGAAGAGGTCCGGTCGTAGGTCGGAGGCGATTGGCGGAGCACGACACAAAACGGGATGCGGCGAGATGTGCGCATCGCCTAGCTTCCGTTCGACATATTTGATAAAATTTGCGGTGGAAAAATATAAATTATACGATGGCTCGGGGTTTTAATACCAGACGTGAGCCTTATCATTTTATTAGCTGCCCGCTGATAAACAATTACACATACTAGATGGACATGGCGCGTAATGTAAAAGTTGTATTTAGTTTCCGTTTCGTTGTCGGTGTATGATAATGTTACATCTTATTAGTATGTTTTTTTTATTTAAAAAGTTTATTTAGAAAGTCGTATGTGATAAATTACGAGTCTATTGCATTGCAACTACTTAATATTAAAAATTTTAGGTGTCTCAATGCTTCTTTTTTATTAATAATGTGTTCAGAAATTATAGCGGCGTTGCAATTGTAATGAATAAATTATGTGATTGTTTTGTATTGTATTTGTTTGTAGTTCTCAAAACATGGATGGTATTTAGCAAGTCGAAAATTATATATACCTATATTTTTCTGAATTAATTCTTTGTTCATTACTAGTTTATTTAAATTCGAATAATTTGACATATTCTTCTAATAAGCCTTGGGGACCAAAGGATCATTAGAATTCTGTTATTAGATTTATTATTACCTGGTGACAGTAGTATAACATTAAAAAGTTTTATTGATGAGTTTTAAGCTAAGTACTAACTATTCATGGATCACTATTATGTTTACAGTTAAATATAAAAAAATAAGTACCTTACAATAACATATCTTTCGTCGCCTCATATTATTTTAAATAACATCTCTACTATTGCCATAGCATGATCGATGTTCAAAAATATTTATCATGCTCCTATCCCCCTTTGTTGTAAATGTATTAACATTTTGATTGGATAAATTTTAAAGTATTGTTTTGATAATTCTTTAATGATTTTACAACAATTTCCTGGAGGAGATCCCAGTGAAAAGGCGTGAAACTTTCGAAATTGACTTTCCAGTTACTTAATTTCTTAAATTAACTGGTTTTTGGTTATATAAATCAATTAGAGTACATAATAATATCTTCTAACATATATTATATAATATATAACTTTAAAAATATATGTTATTTGACTTTTAATATTCATATATTTGGTGCGACAAGAGTCGTAGATTTAATCCCCGCAAAGCATAAACAATTGTTATGAACATTTGAGTTTATTCTGGGCCTGGGTGTCAAATATAGGTATATAATAATACCTTTGTTGTCTGATATCCGTAACATAAGTCCTTTAAGTTACTTATCTCGGGATCATTATCTATGTATGGCATGTGGTAATTTACATTTGGCTGTGGTTTAAATGGCGTAAATCATTGATCAAATAATACTTGCCGTTCACTAATAAATTACTTACTAAAAACGAATATTCATACATTACTTCCATTTCACAGTGTTCTTGAGTAAGATCGAACTTAATTGACTTCTACAAATGTATGAGGCTTCTCAACGTTTTTATTGTGATAATAATAATAATAATGTTGTCACCATCATCATCATCATACCAGCCGTTAGAAGTTCACTGCTGGACATAGGCCTCTTCAAGTGAGGAGGTTTTTAGCCCATAATTGACGTGCTGGGCAAGCGTGTTGGCAATTGCAGAGCGCAACTTTCGCGACGGGGACTATGCTGCCCAACCCCGCCCTGTGCATTTAAACTGCACTGTTTCGGATAGATACCGCCATCTGTCGGTTTTGGTACCTTAGTCGCTTCTTACGACACCTGGTGCAGTGGAAGGTACTATTCTACTCTGCCGGCACGTCACGTCAAATTTGTAATGTTTATTGTAATTCTATATATATATATATAAATAAGTCAAATGTACCAAGGGTCATATGTTTCTCCAGACCATTGTTACTATCTCTATGCCAAAGTGCAGATTACTGAACCAATTTGGACTCGAACCGTTAGCCCGCATTTGGCAAACATGCTGATTATGTCAATCTCTTTCAATGCAGCGATAACTTGATTTCAATTCAATGGGAAGCCTTTGCCTCGTTTTACAACGCTGCCTGTGGATACCATTTTTTTTTCTTTTTCCGTTGCATGTTTTCTTGTTGTTGATATGGAATTTGTATTTGGTTTGGCACTTTCGAAATAACGGTTTGTTATTGACTCAATCCATTGCCCGGTACATCATATTACATGTGCATTTTTTTATTTGTATAATAGGTTTTATAACCTTCTTATCATGTCAACTACTAAACTGGTTAGTTAAAATACGGCTAAAAATAAATAAATACACAACATGATTCAGGAAAATTCTGTGATGTTTTATAACTTCATAAATATACATTGAGCTATAAAATAATATTTTTCAGAATATTTGATTTTCACAACTTTATAAAAAGTTAAGGTAAGGTAAACTTCATTAGAAAAGACAAGAATATTTGTTTGTTACCACTATTTTTTTTAAACTATTCATAACTAACAACCCTACCTTTTAAAAGTTCCAAGGTTCTTCTTAAAAGTTTCGCCTAAAATGATTACACTCAAATTTATCTTTATTAAGGAGTTAAAAGCCCTTTATCAGCCGAGATGAACACTGCTTCATGCACATCAACAATGCTTCCAGAAAACTAAAACCTTTTTAGTCAATTTCGAATACATACAAGCCATTCTGGTATAAAAAAGCCTGGCAGTAAAAAACGTATTCATAACTCTCAATAAAAAAAACACGCGTGTACGCGTAAGAGCATACGGCCTGTTTTATCAAGTGGGCAATTTCCTTATCAGGCCGACTGTCCAGCACTGATTGGTGAGTTTCTTTTGCATTAAAACTATTGTTAAGCGTGAGTCGTGCGGATTTGAGGACACAATGATAATATTATATTTATGTCATTTACTTACTGATCAATCTAATAGATATTTAATGTAACTTAATGCTTCTTTTACAAATATTGTAGTAAGAGGTGTGTTTGCTTTTGGAATTGTGATGAATGATCTAATAATTTTGTTCTAAATTGGTTTCCGTTTCCCCAACCTATGGGTAATATTTAGCAAGTTATTATTTACTTTATTTTTTTGAATATACTTTTCATTTATGATTGGTGGATTTACATTGAGGCAATTTAGCAAGTCCTTGTAACAAGCCTCAGCGGCCAAACCATCGCTAGTATTCTTTTTTAGATTTGTTTATGCGTTTAGGGAATAATACTAAAAAAATATAATATTGACACAATAATAACATATTTCATGTATATTATTATTATATACGTTCGGTTAAAATTAAACACACATAATTACACATAAACTTGCTTGAAGCACTTGTGTTACCGACATAAGACAACAGAGACGTCACAAACAGAATTCATGAATACATAATTAACTCTCAGATACAATACAAACTAATATTAATCAGATAAAAATGTGTCTCGGACGAACCCTGGAATTTGGCGTACAAGATATAAACACTACTATTTGCCCTATCGCCTCCTCCCTTTTGTCATTATCATATGAGCCGTATGAAGCCCAATTCTGGGCTAAGGCTTTCCAACGAGGTTTCCCATAGAACCTTGGTATGCGGTGAACATACATGGTCTCCTAGAATGGAATGAGTCCTTTTCAAGATACTCAAGTCCGAAAATCGATATGAGTATCTGATTACAATATTAAGAATATACACCATAAATATGACCTTTAGAAATCAGTTATTCGCTGTTATTGACTACACCCTGTACCAGGTGGTTTAAGAGGCGACTAAGGTTTGAAAACCGTCAGATGGCGGTATCCTTCCGCAACAGTGTGGCTCAAATGCAAAGGGTGGAGATGGGTATCAGTATTCCCGTCGCGAAAGCCATGGTCTGTGATTGCCAACACGTTTGCTCAGCGCGGCAATAATGGGCAAAATTCCCTCTTTCTCGGGATCCAGCAGTGGACTTCCAATGACTGATATGATGTTAATGATGATTGACTAGCCCGCCTGTAATCAAACAATCGGCGACTTGTTTGCGTTCGCCGTGATATTTCAGTTCATTGTATACCAAGTCTTGTTTACAGTAACTAATTTCAAATAACAATACCATCAGTTAAAAAAGATTTTCATATTTATTTGGATAGCTATACACTGTAGCAAAATCACGAATACATTTTTACAGTAAAGTAATTATACTTATCACATCCATACTAACATTATAAAAGTGAAAATATTTGCATCTGTCTGTTTGTTATCTTTTGATGACTAAATGGCTAACGGGATATAAATAAAATTAGACCTTAGTATAGGCTGTATGAAATAGACTCCTTAATATGTAATTTTCACAGTGCCGAAACAAGCAGTAAGCTGTACATAAAAGCAGACAGTCAAGAACTACTATACACAAACCAAACAAATTTATTCTGAAACGCTTTCTCCGTACTTTATTTACTGATCTAACTTAATAACCCTATTTCTGATGTTATTTTATTATATATTTTTGATATCTTATGTATGTAACGTTTATCTATTTTGTATACATATTTTCTGCACCACTATATATATATATATATATATATATATATATATTTCTGTCTGTTTCATGTAATGATTGACTGGGAGATAATACCAACTGGCATTAAGTCCACCATTCGTACATTTTGTAATATATTGTGCAATAAAGTTCAATAAACAAATAAAAAATACACAGTAATTATCCTAGATAAATCAAATTACACAAAAGAGTATCAATAAATATAATACAAATGAACTCTACCGCTTAGCTAATACAGTCGAATAACAAACATAGGGAATAGATTAAAAAGAAAAATAAGGCGATGAACATGTTGTGTTACAATCGATGGACGAGATTGCTTGCACGCTAGTCCGTCCGTGCGTTCGGTCGGTGTGTAGTATGTTATCAAGTGGGCACTTCCCTTATCAGATGCACTCCTGACTGTTCGGTTCCGTTCAAACTGGGACGAGGGGATTAAATTCGAATAAAATGTTTCGCATCCTTGGAAGTGTATAACCCAACTCAATCTATCGTCATCAATACGATTCATTGCGCTACACTTCTTATCTGAATTTAAAATTGCTTATAAATTATGCAAAACAGGATAATATCACTAAATAATTTAATACGTGTAATTATAATACATATATAATTTACTACCTAACTCGACAGTCATTTTCCTGTCTTAAGATATGTTTGTCTATATTATAACGGGCCCGATAGCGCAAATGGTAGTGATCCTGTCTTGTGCGCCAAAGGTCTTGGAATCGATCCCCTCCCAGGACAATATGATGATATTTATGTTTATTCTGTGTCTGGGTGTTAAATGTATGTATTTAAGTATTATATTTTTGATTCTTCTGTTGCCTCATGTCCGTAACACAAGTGCTTTAAGCGACTTATTATAGAATCAGGTCAATGTATGAGATGTAGTGGGAATTTATTTATTTATTAACGAAAAAACATTTGCGACTATAAATTTTTATAAACTATCCTATCCCTCAAATTGATTCAGTAGTTTAGGAGTTTACCTCAAACAATCACTCATTACATAAAATATTTATATATAAAAGTAACGATCATAACATGTCATCTGAAATATATAATGATCGCAATATAAATCTAAAGAATGCCCTGGAAGTAAGCATATCTACTGGTACTATCGGGGACCGGGGATTTCTAATAGAAAAGGTTGTATGTGACCTGCATCCAGTACGTACTGGTGGATCGTCTATTTTATAGATACGCATACCTATGTCTTGATAGAATTGAAGCAATCCAAGATACAGTAAGAAATTTTAAGTTTGTTACCGGCGGAATAGAACGGTACCTCCCTCTATACTAGGTGTAAAGACAAGAGGCAACTGAGGTACGAAAACCGATATATTGCGGCTTATCTATCTTTACTAGTATAGCTCCAATAAGGAATGGGATGGGCAGCATTATTCTTTTTGCAAAGTTACACTCTATGATTGCCACTGCGCCTACACAGCTTGTCTATTATTGACCAAAACTCCAAAATTATTATAAATCACTTCGGGACTCTAATGCCCAGCAGTGAATAGTATGACGGTGATAATAACGCTTGTCCAGCGCGGCAATTATGGACAAAAATCCTCCTTTATTGGAGAGGCCTATGTCCAGCAGTGGACTTTCAATGGCTGGTAATGAAAATAATAAATATATTCCATACATCAATACATATAGTAAAATATAGTCTTATATTCTTATATATATAATCTTATATTAAAATAACTCCCTTTTACTAAATAGATATGGATTTTCACACGGTTCACATAACAAAATGCATTTTTTTTATCTGTTTGTTTTAGGTCACCTATGAAATTTTTACTAGCAGATATGTGATATAATAAGGAGTAACTATATAACATCACGCTACAACGAATAGCAGCAGAGCATCAATTAAATAGATAGCAAAAGAGGTGAATAAATATACGTTTAAAGAGCTTGCGTTCACTGCGTTGAAGTTGAAATTACACAAAAATAATAAGTAGGAAGGAATTTTACTACTTCAATGCTGCCCAAAGTCACTATTCCACTCGGTCAAAGTCGCGGGCACAGTTAGTAACATCATTATTATCACTAACAAGAACTCACGGTAATTATTATACACATAATTAAAATAAATTTATAGACGACCACTAAATTACAACGTGTTCAACGACTTTTACTTATAATATGTCCTGTCCAGTACCTGATGTATCAGGTAGATCTCATACAAAGGTCGCTTGCATACCAATTCAAGTACCAACCTCACTCTCACCTATTTCTACCGCCAAATATTAGCATTTCTATGTTCTGGTATAAAGAGGCAGTGAAATTACCAAGTTATGTGACATAATATTTTCATGTCAAACGTACCTGTGATATCTTTGTGACATTACAAGAGTTCATAGCTGCAGCTGTTATTTACATGCGGGCTATTTGTATGTTTGTCGACCTGGTCTAATAAATAAAAATCAAAAGGAAAGTATATAGTAAACTTTCATTGTGGGTAATAATAATCCAGAGATCATTCTAGATGATTAAAATCGTATCCTCGTTATAGATATAATCGTTAAAGAATTTTTACAAGTAAACAACCCGAGCAGATTCAACACAACAAAGATATCACTTTTTACATCGATCCTTAACAAAAACTCGGACAATGTAAAAAGAACTCAAGATAGTAACTGACCTATGTCAACGGACGAGCACGATTGATAAATAAAAGATGGTAATGAACCCAGAGTGAGATAGCATATCTAAGAGCATACCGATGCAATAGGAAACTAAAAGTCACAGTGATGTAACACATCAACATACAACATTCTGTCTTACTTCTTCCGTGTTAATTAGTAACAATAATGATGTATGTTGTCGGGGAAAGTTCAATATCGCGTATGAAGCATTAGTGAATAAGGTACAAATTTCACATTTTGCAATTGAACTTTGATCTTTATTGACAACTGTTACTTAGGAGGATTTAGACTACCCCTAACGATATATCTCCCGTCACATTTGACGTTAAAGAAACAGTTGAAAACAGTTTATTGGTTTGTATTGTAAACATTGCTATTTAGAAGTGCCAGGCTCCAACATGCGGATGTGACTTTTTCTATTGCCACTCTCAGCCATAAATAAGTACATAATATTAATCGCTCGCTGCGGTTAATGACTATATAATGAGTGTCTTTTGTGTCTATGGATCTACAAATGTGATACAACGTTTTCGTTTCGTAGTATTTGTCCCATGGATTATTTTTCTAGACACGATCTACCGACAGAGTAGATTAGTACATTCTTCTGTATCAGGTGTCGTAAGAGGAGACTCAAGTACCAGAATTGACAGATAGCGGTATATCTCATTAGTCTTAATATCCGAATTAGTGTAGCTAAAATGCACAGGACGGGGATGGGCAGCAACATCTCCATCGCGAAAGCTAAGCTCTGCGATTGCTAATACGATTCCCCACCGCGGAAATTACGGGCAAAATTCACCCTTTCTTTGGCAGACCTATGTCCAACAGTGGACTTCCAATGGCTGACTTCCGATGATATGATGATGATGATATTATTAAGATATTTATCATTAAAATTAATAATATATACAATTTTTTTTGTGCGGTAGTTTTTGTTATGCTTTCATAGTTTAACGTTTTAGTAATTAAATAATAATCATGCGTAATCATTTACAATGATGGCTTGAAGTTAGGAGGAGGACAATTTGCTTTTAGAAGATTATAGCGGGACACGAAATTAAGTGAAATTCACGTTGACGAATTCACACAGCTAGTTAGATATAAGACTGACTGACATGTTTGAAAGTGCTTGGAAATGCTCACACAAATAATTTCAAAGAGATTTTTTTAATTACTTCCAAATGAATCCTTCTTTCTGCGTGGAATTTCTTTTGCATCGAGTCCTTTGGTAACTCATAACAAGAGTTACCAAGGGAATTGATCGGGATCAAATTACCAAGGGTTCAATTTGAATTCCCATTCCATTCATTCCAGCTCTCAAGGGTAAATTATAAGTCAAAATTTATCAACATCCTTTTACTGGTGAAAGTCTAGAGACAGATAGAGAGACAATTTTAAACATTTATGATAATAACATAGATACTAGCTTTAATTTGGAACTAGAAAGATTTTGTTCAGCTCTTTATGTATTCTTTGGTATAATCCCAAGAATTTTTTATAAACGCTTCATTGTTAAAAATACTGGGAAATACCTGTAGTGAGGCTAAATCTTAGATGCAAAAACTATTGTCAACTTTAATCATTTCCCACGTAAGAAGAACACGCACTAATGGTTAGCCATAATGCACCAGTAATGAGCAGGGATCATGGCACTGAACATGATAATAGCTACTATTGCAGATTTGTTGATGCCCACAGTTTTTTTCGAATATTATCATTTCCATTGAGACTTCTTAATAAAAAAAATATTTTTAAAATATTTTTAAAATTACTTTCAATCAGCTATCCAATGAAAGCTCTCCTTAAACTGGAGCTAGAAGTTTGGAGATTGTAGAAAAGACTACTACTTTTTAGTATATACCAACTAGCCCCTCTATAACAATAGGTTGAGTTTGGAATATTTCAGAAATGTATAAGATATCCTTATTAATCTGAAAAAAAAGTAAATATGGATATATGGATGTGTGTTTGTTACTCTTTCACGCTGCAACGACTGAACAGATCTAGGTAAAATTTGGTACAAAAATAGTCTGAATTAATAGTTGCGCTATTTAGATTTTAATTTATCTCAACAGAATTGGGCCGATACGATGAAAAACAAGAGAACGTCAAATTCGGAAGCGGAAAGTTTGTTCAAAATAAAGTAGTTCTTACATGTTAAAATCAGATATATAAGAAAAATAAATTCGTGGCATATGACGTCATACGCACCGACGAATGCAGCGTAAGACGTCCACGGTGGATGAACGATCTGACCAGAACCACAATATCGTGTTGACTACTGAAATTATTTGGCAAGGCCTATAAATAAATAAACGTGTTAGAGACATCAGATAACAGAAAACATGTATTTATCATCTAGACACAGAATAAACATTAATAATAAATTACAAACATTATTAAACATTATTAAAAAAATAGACATAAATTGTCCTGGGTGGGGATTGAACCCACGACCTTTTGCGTACAAGACAGGGTTACTAACATTGGACCCATCAAATGTAATTTATATAATATATAATAAGAGAATATACCTATGATAATGATAAAGACAACATCATAGTATGAATATAGAATAAAACACCGAATTTTTATTGACATAAAAACAGTTAACAATATTTGTTTGTACAAATACTTAATCTTAATACAATGGATTTTATCCCATATCACCAAAGTATAAAGTTTTCATGCGACACTTATCAGAACATGTTCTTGATAAAAGTAAGTAAATAGAAGTTGTTATGGTTTGAGCGATAACGCAAGGGGAATTCGGCACCCGTCTATACTAATATTGTAAGGACGAACGAAGGTAACTATGTCTGTTAGGCTTGCAACCTTGACTTGACTATAATATTTATTTTATGACGTGCCCTGCCTTGTACGCCAAAAATCGAGGGTTCGATCCCGAACCAGAACAAATATTTATATGATGATATTTGTGTTTGTTCTGTGTCTGAATGTTGAATATATGTATTGTAGTAGTGTATTTGTGATTCCTGTGTTGTCTGATGTCTGTAACAAAAGTGCTTTAAGCGACTTATCACGGAGTCAGGTCAATGTATGAGATGTTGTTTGAGAATTTATTATAATTATTCTTTTACACGCGATTTTTGTGATTTAAATAATTGTTTAGAAACATTTTGACTATTTTTTTAATAAATCATCATCATATGCACCTATTGCTGGACATAGACGTCCCCAATATTTTTATATACATACATACTGGCTGATCCGACAGACGTTGTCATGTTTTAACTAGTAAAGTATGTGTTCATCATGAAATAAATATTCTAATTATAAATTGAGATATAAACTGTCTTATTTCTCGAATTGGATCAAATTGCACACAGTATGTTCAGCTATTGATAAAATCGGTTCGGTAGTTTAGAAACTCATACCGAACAAACACCGTGACACGAAATTTTTATATATATACGCAGTGCAGACAGTTAATTTAATAAGAAATACTTGTCATTGCTAACATTGTATGATGACATCGTTTAGCTTTATTATAGAAAAATATTAATTCCGTGTACAGAAAAATAAATACGTTTTTCACAATGTCGCGGACAGTTAATTTTGTGAATTAATGAAATTAATGCCGTACGGAAAATGTAATTATTGACGAGTATGAAAATAACTAAAAATGTCGGTTTCAACAATATTAAGTTAGTAGTTTAAACGTTCGTTCCAAAAACATAGTTTACTTCTTTTTATTACTCAGTATATACTTTTAAAATATAATTTTATTCACCAATTAAAATAGTTACTACTCATCAAATTAGTTATTACTGTTCTTAAGCTTATGTTTAAAAGCATAAATCATACATTCTTTATCTGCCATAGCTCAAATTCATCTCTTCCACAATTTATTTTTTGATTAACCGACAGGAATAAAAATATCAGTTTAATAAAATGTAACATATGTTTTGATTAGTGTCCTAAAAAGATCTTGATAAATTTATAATACTAAAAAAATGTGAATGACACAAGAGTATATTCTAAATATGACATTATGAAATATAAGATCATAAAAATCTTATCATCGAGATATATAAAACAAAAAAATCCCACGTGGCTGAAGAATTTAGTAACATTTTAAATAAGATAAAATTTACAAGGTTTTCACGATCATAATTTTACTAAGACTTGTTCTCCATATAAGAACGTACTTTGCAGTAATGACGTCGTCGATGAAACATAATAATGAATACGTTATAAATACAATTACTATTTGATTTTAATGTAATATGCAAAATATAATACAATATATGCTTGCACACATACGTCTTGTATACAATTAGGTTATTAAACCCTTACAAGTTTATTATAATATCGATGTTCACCTTAACTAATTCCATTTCAACAATGCAAACAAAAGCCTTTGCCCTTGCCTCTGCCTACAAAAGGCATTGACGAAAATTGGCTGTGTGGTACCGGCAGTGTAGAACAGTACTTTCCTTTGAGTCGGGTTTCGCAAGAGGCGACAGAGGTACAGGAACTGATAGGTTGCGGTATATTCACTCGAAGTAGAAGGTACAGCTCAAATGCGACAAGACGGGAGTGGGCAGCTGCATTCCTATTCGAAATTACGCTCTTGGATTGCCACCACGCTCGCCTAACGCTTCAATTATAAACTAATTCCCTCTTTGTTTTTGGAAAGCCTATGTCCAGCAGTGGACGTTTTACAGCTGTTACGAGATGACGATGACAAAATATAGTAATGATTTTTGTTTTAAATAGTCATAGTTGTTATAATACAAAGCTTGAATCAGATTTGACGACCTATGGCCTTAATCAAACTGTACGGATAATGTAACTCTTTTATGGTATACAGAACAACTTGAGAAGAAAGGGCGAGATGTGTTGTAAAAGATGATATCACGACAAAGAATAAAATAAGAATATTAAAGCTGATGGATGAAAGTAGAAAAACGGGGGATGATTCATAAAGATTGAGCTAATGAAGCAGTTGCAAGAAGTACACCTCGAAAAAGTTGACTCGTTGGCCAGTTTGAAAATATCCTTAAAATTACATACAATAAATAATCATCTAAATTTGTTGCCTATAAATGAAAAGATTAATAAGTTTCGAGTCAACAAGGAAACTATTTCAGGATTGATGCAAGTAAGGTGGTAATATGCGCGAGTTTATGTAACTTATTCTGTACTAATCTATTTTAGGGCTATATAAAGAAAAAAGATAGAAGCATACTTAATAAATTAGGAAGACATACATAATGTTTTCAAAAAATTATTATATTGTAATCTGGAATTCTCAGTTCTACATCATAATATCATACCTACAATATTAATACTAACATTAAATTATGGATGGGTCATATCTGTGCTTAATTCTTATTTAAAAACATTACTCATACGTTATGTTAACAGAATACACAGATTAAAAATATAGTTTTTAAATAGTTTGTCTGCTTGTGATATTTCATTGTGTACTTTAATACATGTGTGTTCTTTAAACTCAAAGATTGCTTAACGGGTCTGCCTAATTTTTTATCCCGTAAAAACGTACGGTTCCCGTGGGACAGATTTGTATTTTTTTCACAGAAGGGTCTAGATAACTTAATGCACAGTGGTAGCTTATGAGTTAAAGATCGATATAAACATACTACAAGTTGGGTGTCGCGGACATCGATTAGTAGACAATATCTACTTTGAAACATATTTGATAAAACGTGCTACCAATATAATTATTATCTAACAGTAGATCTTAGATATTTTATAAAGCTTAATGTCAGTCATATGCTCTACACACAACATAGTTGTGCAATGGATGATAGTATCGCTATTGTCAGATATTTGGCCAAATAGCTCGTCATATTGACGTCACACGGCGTGTTCATTTGAGTGGAGATTCAGCTGCCTGTGTTGTCGTCGTATTCTATTCATCGCTTCATTCCCAACAAGGAGCCTGAACGTTTCATTGCACTTTCTTCACTAGAGCTTTCCCGTGTTGGTAATCACAAATCGTAGCTTCTTAATGGGAATGCTGTTGCTTAATTTCTATTTGTTAAATCTATCGGTTTAGGTACTTCAAACTCGGTGGGATATCAAAGTAAAATCGGGTACTACCCGCTGTCGTAAGAGGGTAGATTTTATTACCAGCCAAAAAAAACACAAGTATAGTTTCAGGAGTCCCAGAAATAGATGTTTACGAGGTTTCACGTAATGTCGATGTTCGAACTCGTCGCACAAACTCGGTTTACAACTCGGGTCGGAGCTCCGGCAAACTATGAGCGGTTAATTAATAAAATCAGGCCTCAGTTTTTGTACTGGCGGTAAACAGCAGGTGGGGGCGACTGGCTTTTATTCATAAACTCGGATAGCAAGCATTTAATGAAACAAAACAAACTATTGAGAAATCTAAGATTTCGATTATACTAACAAAATATGTTAGTCTTTACATAAATAGTTCACAGGCTTTTCTTAAATAAAACTTTATTATTAATACCCATAGTAGACTTTTGTCTATTCCCATTACCTCTTACAATCTTTCACGATGGGTGTCTTACGTCGTAATACTTCCAATAACTTTACTACGAATATCTTTTGCGCATTTTATTTTTTACACAAAAAGACTGCCACACATCAATTTCATTTATGTTTACTTGAATTGCTTACGTATAACATGAGTTATCATTGTTATCATTCATCTATCTAAAATCCGACTCAATATCTTCATAACCCAACAATTATTCACTAAGAATCAAAACGAATTATAATAAGAATGGTATTCTGCGTATGGACATGCGGGCCGGTCAGTCGCTGCTTTCTTAGCCTTGGATTAAGTGGTGAGAGTTAACATATCAAACTGTAAACCACACAGCGTTAAGACTGCAGGGCTTTTAAAATATATGTAGTTAAATAATATTTAAGTATACGCTAGCTTTGCTATAACTATGAGACTATGAGAAGGGTGAGAGAGGCAATGAAACTACCTGATATATAACAATAACATACATAAAGTAAACCACATAATATATAAAATCAAAAGGTTGGTAACGCGCTAGTGATATCCTTGCGATGATAGGAGCGTCTTCAGATTGCCGTGGCGCTTACTATCACGCGGACCGTATGCTTGTTTGTCGACTTAGTTTAAAAAATAAACTTTAATTCTATAAAGAAGTTAAAATAAAGTCATTTTCGTATGTAAAAATAAATCTTCGTCGGGCTATTTAGTGAACATTCGATCCGCTTGTTTCTACTGGTAACACAAAAAAAACGACAGAGTTTTTTGTTCGTGTAACTATTTTAATCGAGCCATTCTAGATATTCAACATCAATATACTGTTAAATAACACAGGCAAATGTATAAACAAGCCTCTTTAATTCTTGTTTCAAATAATCCTGAATAACTTAACTATAGGCTATACAAAAATAATAATAACACAAGTCATATTAGACAAATTAAGACCATATTGTGAATGAAATGAACAAAGCATTTTTTTTGGTCCACCAAAGAATAGTGGTATAATTCTCTGCATAAACTGCCTGTCTGTCTCATTCTGTTAATTGTATTTTAAAAATAATGACCATTTCAGGAATATTTTCCTAACGTAATGAGATGTTTTTTTTATATCCATATATAAATCAGGAACAAAATTTTATAATCGAGTTAAATATTATGGTTTGTTATCTATTGTAGTCTATAATGCTAGCCATTACTATGTACAAGTCGTTATTACAGGTAATTTGGAACTATGAGTGTTTTGTAAAATAATAAAAAAAAAACAAAATAATACTGATATTTAGCGAATGGAACGACTTGTCATTCATTTTAGATTCTAAACACAAAAAGTTCACACACAAAAAGGTTCATATACAAAAAGGTTCATACACAAAAAGGTTATAACAAAATTCCCAACAGACACATGGCCAAATTCGCGAGCGAACGCTAATCTCAAGCAGATAACAACAACAATGATTTTATTAAATAACATAAAACAAAGCATCGCCCACGTGAGCAATGTCATTGTTTAATTCATCTGTCGTGTCGACCTGACGATGTTTAATTACTTCGGCAAACAAAACAGGGTCGAATCGGCAGAATGGGACGCGAAACTTCCCCCAACGGGGCGAGTCATAAAATTTCACAGCCAACCAGAATATAATGCGATCTGGCTGTGAATAATTTATCTGTATTATTCATTACGGCGGAACCCTTTCACCGAATAAGCGCGAACTTCAAAAACTTTTATTGTTTACACCGCTCTCTTCAGAAACTCTTCACAATTGTTTTGCTGGCTCACTCTTACTTGAAGAATCCCTAGCAGCGTCCTTCTCCGACGTGTGATTGCTTACTCGAAGACTGTTTCCTTCCTGCCCTTTTATTGGATTGATATCGGACTGTTATTTTTCTGTGTTTAGAAAATTGGTCGCTTTTATTTTTCCAGATAGCTTCCCTCGCTGTAGTGAGTTGGCTTATTTGTTTATATTTGAATTTGCTACCAATAATATTGTGTTGCAATAAAAAGTCCTCTTTTCAAGATTTGTTAATTGTAAACAAGAAGATTTTAGTTAGATCTTGAACTATCTTCATAAAGACTTCAGAACTCTTTTATTTAAAATAACTTATTTTCAAAACATTCCAAGCCGTAAGTAAAATCGCTTCCATGTTTATTCTATAAGTATATTTGTACTACTACCGAAATCAAAGTTATATTCATCTTATTTCTTTCTATTCCAGTCTTCTTTAATCTGAAGTAATATTTAGTCTCTTTATTGTATTAGGTAAAAACGGATAACTGGCATATAATACATATTTAAGATTAAAACGTGTATCGTTGCCGCGTTCAAAAACAAAGTTATCATAACAGAAAAACCGTGTATCATCCCAAGAATATACAAAAGTGAAGTTTATTTTCATGAAGCAATAAAGAAAAAGTACGATATTGAATATTCAGTACCTTAAGAGCATAAAGCGAGCGACAGTCAACAACAAACATACTCGGATCGCTTATCGGCTCAATTTCGAGACGATCGTTTTGTTTTTCTACTGGTTTCATGAAATTTTCATTACATTTGCCGGTAGGTTTCAATCGAAATTAAACGTATTGGATTCGGTATGGACACAGGGACCTATGAAAAGTAAAACATTTTAGGCTTATTAAATGGCAATGAAGATTAGAAATAAGCAATATAGACAATGGCGATACTAGCACCATCTACTTTGACTCGCTGTTACTAACGTCTTTTATATACGTCAAAGTATACGGCACGCGTGATTGTAAACACGACCTCAGCCTAAAAATGTATATCATCACATTGATATCACTAGCACGTTGCCTAACTTATAACTTGCAGAAAATATGTCACATTACCCAGTAATTTCACTGCTGTCTGGCGGTGGAAATAGGTGAAAGTGAGAGGTACCAATGCAGAAGTCCTCTACATGAGGTCTATAACATGAGACTATATACAAAACGACACAACAACCTTGTATATACAAGTAGATATATAGTACATTAGCCAACTACGCTTGAGAACATCAGTAAGCACTTGAAGCAATTTAAACGTAATCTAACTAATGTTAGGTACTGGAAGCTTTGCCTATATGTTTCTCAGCACAGCCGTAAAACGGAACTCGATAAAATCTATAGAAGAATGCACCTAGGCTATAAATTCCCGCGGGATTGTTAGAAACCCACGGGAGCTGGTAATATCGAGAAAATACCTAGACAAAGAATGTTCATACGAAACGCGTGCGAAACTGCAAGCGACGGCTCATATTCCATTTTATGAAGTGCTTACGCATTTTACGCAATATTATTATTAAAGCTGTTAATAAAATTTTATTGATCTCAGCGTCTGTTCATTCCGCAATTGTAACATTATCCCACTTCTTATGAAATGAACGCACGCGGTATCTATGCAAAAATCGTTACATACACTATTAATTAATATCATTAAACTTTTTTTTGTGAAGAATCCAGACTGTACTGTGCCCGAGATCAGAGTGATATTACTGTTTGTATTACAAACACAAATATATTGAGCCTATAACTAAAGGCAGGAATTTGTAATTAGTACATTGGCTACTCAGAAGTTTATAGCAGTGATAATGTAATATCAATATTTTTATATATTTGTACCTAAATCCTAACAAGTAAGTCGAATATAAATGCGCCTAAATCCATTGTTATTGGTCTTTATTAAAAGTTGATTTCTTTAAAAACGTTATAATGAATAGGTACTCGATTATATTAAATTAGAACGCAGGCAATCCATCCATAAGTTGAATAAACGAAATGACTAGATCCACAGGATCACATGGGTAATTTCTCGGGAAGAACTATGTCCAGCTGTGACAAACTATGGTTCATTTGGTGACTGATATTTACTTACTGTAAATACTGTTACTGATTATACTAGCAGTTTACCTCGGGTTGTAGAACTTTCAGACTAACTAAAAAGACTTGAGGGATGATTTTTGAAAAAGTAAGGTATACTAAATTTTATTTGAACAACTTAGAAAACAGTTAAGTTTCACATCTTTGTCTCCGCTACGTTATAAAAAACAAATTTTTAATTTTCATAGCCTTATAGTTTAGGCCGTGCGTTAATGTTTCAATCAAACAGTCAGCTTCTTTTATATGTATAAATAAATTTTATCAGCCTCATGTGGCGGAGAGAGAGACTAGCGCATAATTTAAAATAACTTCAAAGAAAAAGTCAAAAGTCGTCAGATCAACCGATAATAACTTACCCAAATAACATACATAGAAAGACAGCTGTTCATTGCTCCAATAGCATTTTAAAATAGCACAATACATGAAAATTTATTTCTGAGCATAAATGCAGATTTGATTATCGACTCCCGTCCGAAATAGAATTCCCATTTGTTCCCAGCGTAGGCACTTTGTATTTTTATTTTTGTTTTATCGAACAAAACCGGTAAAACAACACTAAACAAACACTTGAAGCTGCAGCGTCTATGCAAATATTTGAAAAAATACTCACTGACGGGTGTCGGATTAAAAGCTGTTAAAGATTACTTTACTTAGGCATGATCGGCAGAGTAAAATAATTCCTCCCCTAGTATTGTAAGAGAGCAACTGAGATAGCGGTAGAACCATTCAATACAGAGTAGTTTTTCTAGAGGTAGACCTATTACAAAGGTAGTCGACATTAGCACTCTCTCTCTCAACTATTTCTACAGTCAAATAGCTGTGTTCGCATTGCTGTGCTCCGGTTTGAAACGGGAATAAGTTCAATTACCGGGTAAATATGACATAGTATCTTCAGTTCACAAGGTTGGCGACACACTAGTTATATCTTTGTGTTGGCATGAGAGTCTATAGGTGGCCGCTATTTTAACCATACGCAGACCGTATGCTTATTTGCTAACTTCAAAACATGATGAAAAAAATAGCTCAAATGCAGAGGGTAGGGATGAGCAGCAGCATCCCCGTTGCGAAGCTACGCGCTACCATGACCGCCCAACGTGGCACTTACAGGCAAAATTCCTCTTTGCCTATCTCCACAAATGCACTTTCTACATCTGCTTTAATAATGATGATCCTGTGATGCATTTAAACCCTAGACATAAGTATAGTCTAGTCTATTCTAATACGGTATATTCCTTAACTAGGTATCAATTTTCCTCTACGTTAGTAAAAGTTCCAAAGTCGACAATAAAACATGAGACATCAACGCCACATTCAATTGTTTATTTCATCATTTGTAGAAAACTGAGAGAGACCTTGCTAAGGTGATGTATAGACTCTATTTTAATTAATTTTGTAGACCAGCAAATAGCAGTGTTCATATAGCTTTATTCTAGTATATAAATTGGCAGTTAGGGAGGCACTGAAACTCCCCGTGTATTGTGATTCTCTAGGTCGGCGAAGATATCCTAACAAACTCCAATATGTTATTGCATTCGGAAACTATCTCACGAATGCTGAAAAGTTCAGAATGACAAGAATCATTCAATAATAATTCTTATATATTCTACTGTACAACATATAATTAAATAATGTTTATCCTTTACATATATGACTAAGTTATGACGGACCCAATGGCGCAGAAGGTAGTGATCCTATCTTATGCGCCAGGGGTCGTAAGTTCAATACGAACGACGATAATACAAACCCAGGAAAAATATTTATATGAGGATTTTGTCTTGTCCTGTGTCTGGGTGTTAAAAATGTGCATTTGAGTATTTGTGATTGCTCTGTTGTCTGATATCCATAAAACAAGTGCTTTAAACGACTTATTATGGAGTCAGGTGAATGTTTGATGAGATGTTGTATACATTATACTAAAACTAGTTTTTTGTTTTCAATAGCACTTTATAATATAATTTATATGAATAAGTAACAAACAAGGATATATATTAGCACAAATACATAGCGCGCTGCCAACCTTGTGACTTTGAGGTATTATGGCACATTACCCAGTAATTTTACTCTCTGGCTCACTTACTCTTCAAACCAGAACACAGCAATATAAATAATACTGGTTGACGGTAGAGAATAGCCGAGAGTGAGGTTCTAATACAGACATCTTTGTATAAGGTCTACTTGCACGTTCTACTACGTTCAGTGTGTATGGTCTTATATATCTTAGAGCAATTTATATTAACTTCCAGCCTTTGTGTTTAGTTAAAAATAATTATGAGAGGTGTAATCTTAGTAATTTATCTATAACAAATAAAATAACTGTTTTCACTTACCAATTTGATAAATTTAAAAACAATAGACCGAAAATTGCGTTTCAACTGTACAAATATAAAAAAAATAAAACATGCAGTTAAAATCGCGTGCAAGCTCGTGGGAAATTTGACACATTATATTGTATTGTTGTGTTATATTTCTTACGCTAATCTGCCACAATGAGATAGTAATGCAATAATCACATAATTATCCATGGCAAGTAGTGGGAACCAGACATTTTGTCAATATTTAGTTATACTAGACTAAATTATTTTTTAAAGATTTCTTAATTTACTAATACAATTAAAATTCAGTATCAGAATTGTTATTGATGTCAGCTTTTGTGCAATTGTTTTTATGCTATTTTATTATTCTAAATATTATGATTAAAATTACACATAAAGCAGTTAACAGTTTTTAATAGGAAATAATAATAATAATAATTTACAATATTTATTAGATCACTGGCCAGACTGCTATAACTCTCATATGAAATATACGTTACATATTTTTTGTGCAAAAGCTTATATCCATTTTATTGTTTAATAATTAAATACGAATGTATTAAAAAACTTATATATTACAAAAGCTGTAAAATTTATACATATATATATATATATACATATATATATATATATATATATATATAATGTAGCTATGATACAAAAGTAAGCATTATATGAAACAAAGTCGTTTCGTCTGTCTGTCTATCCCTATTTAAGCTTAGCTCTTTAAAACAACGCCGCAGATTTAAATGCGATTTTTCAATAGAGTGATATAAGAGGAAGGCTTATATGAGTAATATAATAGAGAAACACTGATAATTTTAAACGTTTCCAATGTGATGTCGTATATAATCACATTTTTGCGAATTCTTTTGCAAAGGCTGAGCCCGATGAGATAGATCTAAGTTATGTATACAATACTCCATATAAGTACAATAAGTAAAAATCTACAAAAAAGTTCGCGATGGTATATGTCTATCTCTTAGACAAAACCCACAATAACCTTTGTTATCTTATTGCACCCGTGCGAAGCTGGGGCGGGCTGCTAGTTTACAATAAACGATAGAAGTAACACATTGTTACAGCTCCTAAGGCACTCACACTGTTGAGCGAGTTAACAGTATCCATGTTTTTACACGGTTTTAGGATTACAGTCCGTAGTATGTATGGCTTCCCATTCGACTTCGCAGGCATGCCCACATCCTGTCTTTATCATAAAAGATATTATGCCTGTGTTTAAACCGTTGGTGAAGGATCACTTTCTATCAATATAGTTATGTATATCTAATTATATTTACTTAAATAAAATCTATTTATATTATGTACATTTAATATGTTAATCTATTTTTCTATCAATCTTATTTACACCTCTTACTACCTCTTAGTTTCACTCACTCTTCCCATCCGAAGGTTGCCCGGAAGGAATCACCATTTGCGATAAGGCCGCCCATTGTACTTTATGATTACTGTTATTTTTTCATATATTTTTATGTTTGGTGTAAATATTTATTATTATGTATAACAAACAATTGTTGTAACAAATTCACAATAACGAACGTAAATTGAATCTATACTAATATTATAAATCTGAAGAGTTTGTTTGTTTGTTTGAACGTGGTTTGCTAATCCAGGAAACGCTGGACCAATATAAAAAAAAATTTTCAGTGTCACGTGGACGAAGTCGCGGGCATTGCTAGTTAATAATAAGACAGTAGTAGGCAGTGGTCCTTTATGCACCAAGGGGCTGGATATATTTGATTAAAATGTAGTATACGCAGTAAATTTCTGAACACATGTATAAAGATTACATTGTTATTCATAAAAAGACAAAATACTTCAAATATTTCACAGCTATGAACAGTTTGTGTTGGGAAATAAAGTTGTCATTTTTAGTATTTTTATTAAATAAATGATTTTTCTTAACACTTAAAACCTTCCCTGTACTTTTGCAAATATTTATAGATAAAAGATAGGCAAATCGATCCATCCATTCTTAAGTTATAGCAAGACAAACGCACAGCAATTTATTTATATAGATTATTATTTAATATAATAATATATATAGATTATTATTATTATTATTCCACATCAATAATAAACTTTATTTAATATTACACGCACTACAAAGTAATCAACGCTCGATGCACTTCAACCTCGTCCGGGGTACACAGTTTCAGCAACAGATATAATGTCGAAGTGGGTCACAAACTTTGGCAGGTAGTGTATTAGCAGTGGCCTCGTATTGATTTGACTCTTTAGACGTAATCAACTATTGCATACTGAAGGACTACTATTCGAACAATTCGAATACACGCGGAAATTCACACTTGATAAGATTGGATTAAGTTAATTGGCATAATAATTCTGTGTAGTGCATACGTACTTCAATTACAAGAGCCTTTCGATAATATTGATACCACTCAAGAAATAAACTGGAGTTTGTTCTTGTTTCTCTACATATACTCACTAGTTATATAATATATATCTATCTATTTTACAATGTCAAATCTAACTTTCTTTGAAGAATTAAGTGTAAAAATTAAAACGACCAATACTGTACCATGTATTCCTTAACGAGGTTAAAGTTATACTATCAATTTTTTGACCGTGATTGGTCACGGAGTCAGCTTGAATGACCAGATTCTCCAAGTCTGTAGTATGATCTAATAGTGTTGTTCCGCATGGTAAAATCTGAACTATTACTACGATACTTAAAAAGGCTGTGCCGTCGGCAAAATAGAATAATACCTCCCCCTGTACCAGACACCTATACCATCTGATGGTAACCGGTAGATGGCGGTATACTCATACGAGATAGCACAGCTTAAATGGACAGGGCTGGGCGGAGCAGAAGTATTCCCGTGGTCAAGTTACGCTCTGTGATTGCCACCATGCCTGCCAAGTGTGGTCTTATATCTAGACTATACAATGACTTACATCCAGCAGTAGGCATTCTACAGGTGAAACAGAAAGTAGAATGACTGCACAAATATATAGAACGAAAGTGTTTGAAAGAGTTGGTGTACCAATTCTGTATAAATATTCGTCTTATTGAACGGCCTAGGCGAACATATCTGAACCAGGTAGAAAAGTAGAAAGGAAGCGAGTAAGGGAAGTGAGAAAGGTATGCCAAGATCGTAACAAGTGGAGATCCATAGTTTCTGCCTAGCCCAATGGGACACACGCGTCATATATATTAAATATATGCATATATATAACAATATACGATCTACAGCTATTGTAACCACTGAACAAATAATCAAAAACGATTTACCCGCTTACTACTCTTAAAAAAGTTTTTAAGCAAAAATCAAGAATCAAGAATACAAGAATACAGTTTCTCAGACCTAACCACTTATTATTATTCACTCTGTCCCAGAATAGACCTCTCTCTTTTAAATAATTACCCAAGGGATTAAAGAAAGTGGCAACAATTTTATGAAACAAGCCCTTCGAAATTCATAGCGAGCTAGATAAAATTGCTTTTCTCGGAAATAAATAGGATAAGTAATAAAACAAAACGAACTTTTGTTCTGTAATACAAATTAGGACTATACCGACGAGTTATTTGCTTCGATGATCATGTTTGTTTATTATAATACTCTTTACTCATAATTACAACACAACAGTTTACGTTTCACCCGTGTCGTTCCCGATCCGTATGAATATAGAAATAAAATTTAGCTTTTATTAGCTCATAAATTTCCATTAAAATAAACACATTTTTAAAATTTGTTGAGCAATTTATGAATAACGATCATAATCAATATACTGCTACACAAAAATATAAACAGCTCATATTTCAGCACATCTAATAAAAGGTTTTGTTTTTAATTAAAAAATTTCATATAAACTATGGTAATAAAAATTCAGCTTAAAAATATTGAAAGAATCTTTTAAAATCGGTCGAGTATTTTTTAAGTCAAATAGTAACAAGCAAAAATACAAAAAAATCTATTTTTTGACATTATAGTTGTTATTTGATGCAGCACAAATTGAAAAAAAAACAAGAAAATTGATCACAAGTAAAAGAAATTCAACACTTAAATAGCATATACCCTAACGAAAAATATATGCTACTTTTAATCTTAAAAACACAAGAGTTCCCGAGAGACGTGATACAAAGTCAAGATCACACAGGCGGAAAGCTAGTTTTTGTAACCGAAGTGAAAAAGGCACATCGCCACTGCGTCCGCTGTTTGACGAATTAAATTTAGACGTCATTAACAAACAAAAGACTTTTTCAATTACTGCGCCGTTGTAAATACACCTTTTACTTTATTACTTGCTGCAAATTACACTTTGATGCAGCTTTGATGGCTATCGCGTAATAATGGCAATTTCACTGTGTTTTACTAATCAAACATTTCGTTGTCTAGACTTTAAAGACCAGACTTGGTAATTTGATGCAGAGGCGTGTGTACAATTTTATTTAAAATAATTCCATTGTGTTAACAATTTGACTCCTGTCAACGTATTTAGAGGTAACTAATGCAATTAACTATAATAACTTTTAAAGTGGGTAACATATACAACAGTATAAAAAAGAGCATAAGGGAGAATGAAGAAAAACATTGCAGTCTTGTTATATCATCATTATTATAATTGTTGTCTTTATGTTACGATTAAATTCTTTTGTGTACAGTCCGATCGTAAAGCGAGCACGCGAGTTTACTCTACAAATTTTGAAAATATGTACGTCCTTACTTTCGTGAGTAAAGAAAATACAGAGCCTATTTACGTGATTACATAAATGCAGTTTTAATGGTAATTTTATGCAAAACCTTATTGTAATATGAAATTATGTGATGTACTATTTTTACCGTTTATGTCCTATTTTTTATTTACTTTTATTATTTTTATTCTATTTATTTTTAGACTCCAAATATAATTTGATTTCATTGTAGTGTGGCTATTTGGTGCGCCAAGCGCCGTGATTTCGATCCCCACACAGGTTAACTTCTATGTGTTGTCACGAGTCGGAGTCAAGTCCGCGTACGAAATCTTGAGTGAAATTATTAAAAAAGCTTCTTAAACAATAATTCATCGTCATCATCGCATGCATCATCATCAGGAATCTTCATCATATTGCTGGCCTTGCCTAGTGATACCCATAAATTGTACCCGGTCTGCTTCCAGCGCGACCCTATATTACTATTCATACCTTTTAGTCGTACAGAAATAGTCATCAATCAACTTCAATTTTGAATCAGGGTAAGAAAGGCAGTAAAATAATGGGTAACTTATACACACATAAAATATCTTCATTACACCAGGTTATCGAATCGCTAGTGATATCACTGTAGTCACCTAATGTATATTATAATCATTGTTTTTGTTTACCTGTATAAAAATAAACATTCAGTTCCTGGTATTAAAACATGAAAGTTTTACTATATAAAACACGTTGAATATTAAAAACTCGTTCTATTTAATATATCTAAAGAAGACACAGAGAGTATTAAATTATTCTGTGTTCTAATAATAATAAACCATTTTACATTAATATGGAGAATCATAAAGGCATATCATGTGTCACATTACGTTGATGGGTGAGCGACACGGAGCCATTAAGCTCGTCGTGTATACCTTAATTAATATCATTTAAATTATTTCAAAGCAATGTGCTAATGTAATTCCTGAACAACCCATAATTGTAAGAAAAATTAATTATATTTACGTGTATAAACAACAAATGATTCGTTGCGGGATATAAACGAACTTTTACTTTCCAATTAAGTAGTCTAATGCCCTCGGGTACCGGCAGAGTAGAATAGTATCTCTTCCTCAGGTGTATATCTATCAAAATCAGTGTAGCACAAATGAACAGGGTGGGGAAGGGCAGTAGCATTCTCACGACGAAAGCTGCGCCCTGCGATTGCCTAAACAGGTGCCCAATGCGACATTTATAGGCAAAACTACTTCTTTCTTACGGAGGCCTACGTCCGGCTGTGGAGTTCCAATGGCTGATGTGATGGCTTCTTCCAATGGATGATGATCCAATGGCTGATGAGTCTGATTTCTCTATATAAAGTAGCTAAGACAAAAGGGTATGATAGATTCCTATAGAATTAAATTGCTATAAAACAAAACAAAGTATATCTTACTTTATCATGGCGTTATCACTGTAGAAAGTAATTTTACTTGTAGCCACTGTCGAATTACTTATAGGTACTAGAATCTACTCGCAACTTTGTCTGAAAATATACTTTTATAAATAATCACCAATTTGTTGTTTTGACATTCTGTGCAGTTGTTTGATTATGTATGTAGTGAGGACTTATATATACTGCAAACCATCATCACGTTCCGTGAGGTACCGGGAGAATAGAATAGTACCTCCCACTGCACCAGGTGGCGTAAGAGGCGACTAAGGTACCAGAACCAACAGATGGCGGAATATCTATCCGAAACAGTGTAGCTTAAATGCTCAGGGCGGGAAAGGGCAGCAGCGTTCCCGTCGCAATAGCTGAGTTCTGCGATTGCCAACATGCTTGCGCGGCAATTATGGGAAAATGTCTCCTTTCTTAGAAGCTTATGTCTATTACTAGACTTCCAATGGCTGGTATGATGAACCATTTTCACAATTTTTTGGGGTTATAATACATGTATGGTGGCAAAAAAAATATGTTTAAAGAGTTTGCACTTAGAAATGATTGTACAGAAACTAATCATAATGAAACAAGTATCACCAGTTGATTTAATAAATCTAACTAATACTCTGCCGGACATAAATTCCAAATTAATTTGTGAATGTGACGTACAAAGTTTAGCTGCGTAATTTTCTCTATAAATCCGGCTTATACATATTTATGAGGCCACGATAGCAGTGGAGAATTCATTTAGATAGTGATAGAATAGCCTCTATGAACCTCCAAAATGGAGACAACAAATATTTACGAGTCCATTAATTACAAGTTAAACTGGAGACCGAACTGCAAGAAACAAGGGTTTTACGTCCATACACGGTAGGATTACATAACTTCGTTAAATTCGAATATGCTCACAGTAAATTGTACCGCACACGGTAACACAGCTTTGTTGAAAATTCACATTAAAACATCACCATTTCCTTAATATTCATCTATCTTGTAAGGAAGTATGGTACTCCCTCATAAAAAAGTTGCTCGCAACTATTCACTTTTCATAATTAAGGGAAAATTACTGAGACCCTTTCAAAAGAAATGCAACATACCATAAAATTGCACTTACTTCATAAAGTTTGCTTATTTTTCAACTTGTCATCTTGTTCAAATGAGGGTTACGGCATGAATGATACTCATTACTTCAAGAACTGCGTCATATGCAGGTGTACTGCATATTAATAATTTGTCTTATAACTAGATAAACAATATTTTACTATAAACAAAATAAAATACTACTACGCCGGCGAAATTAAATTAATTCTATAAATGGATAAACCTGTGGAACATCACTAGCGTTAAAGAAAATATTTACTACGAGAAAAGTCAAATTTCCGGCCGGATTCAAATCTCGTCGAAGTTTAAGTTTACAAACAACATACGGCCATTTTCTAAAAATGCGTTTAACGTTTCAT
>JACJUM010002525.1:5978234-6177862 GCA_020976665.1 Heortia vitessoides | reverse complement strand
TAAGAGGCAACTAAGTTACCAGAATCAACAGATGGCGGTATATCCACCCTAGACAGTGGGGATGGGCAGCAGCAACCCCATTGCAAGCTACGCTCTGCGATTGCCAACACGCTTGCCCAGCGCGGCAATTTTGGGAGATATTCTCCGTTTGTTGAGGAGGCCTATGTCCAGCAGTGGACTTCCAATGGCTGGAATGATGAATATACAAAAACAAGGAAGAGTGAAGGTAATAATCCTAAACTGCATACTAATCAGTCAGTTACAAGTGGTTACAACTGCTACTACTCGTAGTTAAGTAGTTAGTTTGTGGTCTGTACTGACCACACCACATGTGGTCAGATGACATTTAGCATACTCGCATAATAGCTAATCCAAATATAAACATGAACACCATATCAAATAAATTTTACTGAATTATACTGAAAAATTAGAATATTTTACAGTGGTCTTCGTAATAGCATGCGAATATTGAGTTTCACAGCAACGAGAGGGTAGTAGATGCCGTCGCCATTGCAGTAGATTGGATTCGCGTCCACGATACTCGAAACTAATACCTACCTGCCTTACAAAATGTGCGCTCTGGGACAGCATTCGGCAATAAATGTTGGATATATCCAGCAGGACGTTTTCAAATTTAAATGTGTCAAACAAAATTATCTTGATGTGGATAAAGGAATCTGCTAACCTCAACCATTTCTCATTTTACAAAATATGGTTTCGAGGCAATACTTTTTAATTCATAGGTTCATTATTTTAGACCAATACGCAGTCGGTTACAGGAGTCCCACTACATCTTTTTTAGTTATCTGGACGGTACCCCACACTAAAAAGAATCACGTATGATGACGGGAGGAAGCCCCTTTTTCTGCATTCCTTAACTAATCTTACACTTGATAGAAAATTGCAATACTTATAATCTTTAGTGTTATAATTTGAAAGCATTTTTTTTATTTACCGTAAAATACTCTAGTAATAAGACTATTATGAAACAAAGTCGTTACCTCGTTAATAGTGTGATGGTACAATACTTAACAATATTTTACTCTTACAAATAAAATCGACAAAACATCGGCCCCCGTAACAGTAAGCGTCACCGCAGCCTATGGACGCTCGAATCCACAAACAAACTTTGTGACTTGAAAATATTAAGAAACGATACCCAGAAATTTTACTCCCTCTTTCACCCTTCAGACCGGAAAACAGTAATGCATTTACATGCTGGGGCCCGATGTCGTGATCCTATCTTGTGCGTTAAAGGTCGTGGGTTCCACCCTCAGCCAGGACAAATATTTATATGATGATATTTGTGTTTGGTCTGTGTCTGGGTGTTGAATATACGTATTCAAGTATTAAATTTGTGATGTTCTCTGTTACCTAATGTAGTTAACACAAGTACTTCAAGCAACTTACCTCGAAATCTGGTCAATATACTCGTATGAGATGTTTTGTGAAATATTATGATGAGGTAGACTTCATAGCCTACCTACCGACCTATTTTCATTTCCAAGTGTGCGCTTTGCTTTATTTTGGTTTGAAGAGTAAGAGAGACAGTGAAATTACTAGGTAATTTTAAGTATTTGTGTGTAATTTCTTGTCTATTATATTATTGTAATGTCTTCAAAGTTGTCAACGAGGTAGTGATATCTTGGTGATAATACGAGCGTTTATAGGCATATATAGTTATTAGTATTAATAAAACTGTTAATATACTTTTTTCATTTAAAGGCGTTGCAGTTTAGATTAATAAATCAGATTAATCAGATTTTTTTAAGGTCCACTTGAGTATAATCGTGACCGCAGCCTAAAGACACTCGTCGCTCACTAGTTTGTCGCCAACCCTTTGGACTAAAGATACAATGTCACATTTACCCAGTAATTTCACTAGCTCTCTCACCCTTCAAACCGGAACACAACAATGCGAACACTGCCATTTGGCGCTAGAAATAGGTGAGAGTGAGATACCAATGCAGATGACCTTTGTAAAAGGTCTACTTCTAGTGTGAATACTCTCAGAATGAACAGTGAAATTACATTCAGTTTATTGTAATTTCATCATATAATTTCATAAATCATTCATATTCATGAAACCTGTTACCTGTTAAGTTATACTTTTTAATTCCTAATAAGCTGGTATTGTTCAAATACATACTTATTACGATTATTCTTCTTAATATAATCTCCTAACAATAATTTTATAGCAATATTTTTGAACTACGTAATTGCCAATAAGAAAAAACATGCCAACTAGAGCTTGGCTAGTTCATGTTGCACTAATTTAAGCTGTTGACTGGAATGCCTTTGAAAATCGTTCCAGTTTGCCAGTAAAGTCAGGCAGGACGTAAATACGCCCGTAGTTCTCAAAATTACCTCGCCATATACATAAACTATGAAGGCACAGGTAGTTAAGTTTAGCGCATATTCCGCCGCGTGGTCATGCATCTTGGTGGTGTTAATTGAATACCGAAGTAGTTGGTAAGGAGATGCAGAAAAAACTCTAGACAAAAGTTAATGGATCAGAAATGTATGTTTTTTAATTAATTAAACAATTGCAGCGCTCTGCGATTTCACACGTGTTACCTTTCTGGCAAGAATGTGGGGATGAAATACATCAGATTTTACTTGCTGATAATATATTTTTATAATTCCAGTAGGTCTTTATTAATTCCTTTATTATTATTTTGTATCCTATTTACACATATCCAATACCGATAGTTAAGTTTAGAATAATATTCAATTTTATATACTTGGAATAAACTTCGTCGCCATCGCATTGGCCATGACATGTTAGGGGCCAGGCCTCCCCTGAAAATTAGGAACACCTAAATACGCCAATGGGTATATAGAGGATGATACAGATATATTTTTTCTAAATATAACTATATTAATTCTGAAGAATGTCACTTTCCATTAGTGAGAAAAACAATGTTCAGTAGTTTTACAGTTATAGTTATAGTTTTTATATATATAGTTATAGTTTATACCTATTAGTTACAAACAAAAATCCAAATTGTTCCTCTTTATAATATATAAAAGGTAAGCTATACATAGTTGACTCAATAAGTCTGACCATAAACAAACAGAAAGCTACTTCTTGAAGTCATTCTAAGCTGAAACCTATTTATTTACTACGATCTCATTTTTCCATTCCAAATAAATGCGTCAAATTTCCGAACCAAAAATATAGGTACTAATAATGGTTTGTAATGCAGCTAGTGAGTATTTTACGATGCCATAAGTCAGTCAAATGTTGCGAAGCGAACGCGCATTTTAAAATATCGTCCTTTCGTATACCAATTTGTTAGGAACAAACCCATTTACTACATTACACGTTCCGATATGTAACAAATTGAACATAGCTTGCTGTTTGCCCAGTTTGGCTATTATTTTAGATTCAGGTTATTCTAGTATTAAACAATCAGACAAATGCGAATCAAACTACTTTAAATTGAAATATACCTACAGATTAATCAGTTATAGTCCTTGTAGTTTGGTCCGATGATATGTCGTGAGGTACCAAGGGTCGCAAGAGGCGGCTGAGTTAACGGAACCGACAGATTGCGGAATATCCACCCGAAAAAGCGTATCTTAAATACTATAGAGTGGGGATGGGCAACAATATCTTCTTCGAGTTGCGCTTTGCGATTTCCACCATGTTTGTTTAGCATGGCAATTATAGGCAACAATGAAACTTGGGGAAGCTTATGTCCAACGGTCGACTTTCTATGGTAGATTTGATGATACCTACAGATATATATTAATACGCGACAAACATAAAAAGTTACTTTAACTTTAACACTATTTAAAAAAATTACGCAAGCAGTGAAACGCCGGATGTTAACTGTTCAAGTTTTTGTGGAAAGGACATACATAAAGCCATTTTTATACTACATACACAGCTATATTATTTTTGCTGTTACATAGTGATGTAACAGCAATAAAGGCCACCCATAATACTGATTGAGTAAATTTACTATACATTTTTGCATACTTGGAGGATATATGTTAATTTTACTTTAAAAATTATTATTTACTCCAACTAACACTCCAGTTGTTATATTAATTATTATTAAATCACCCAGATCTACCAACATATTATGTGTAGCGATCATTTGTAACTTTACGCCCCAGTGATAACTAAAACTGCGAACAGTATTCCGAGCAATTAGCATGAGATCCATAATTGAGTGTCCTTGTCTGAGACTTAATCATGGCAACCAAAAATCTTAAATAACCAAGTTTGACAATTACCTACTCTTTAACCCTATAAAAAATAACTAATATTTTTTATTATAAAATAACATTTACTTAAAAGAAAACCTAATAGCAAGTCTTTGACAAAATCCATTACATCTAATGACGTTAAAGGTCCACTTAGCAAGCAAGTCAAAAAGTTTACGGTAATTTTGATTTTATGACATTATTATAACACTTTTAAGGATTGAAAATCTCATTTGCTTTTCATTTCAAGATAAGTAGTATAAGAGTGAGTGGAAATAAACGTTTCATATTTAGTATATGACAACCAGTAATATTCGTTTCTTGAATAAGTTTAAAAACATTTTTTGAACTATTCAAATAATGAGGTGTTAAAATTTTCATCGATATAAATAATAATATTTAACTCTTTAATATACACCAGACATATTAGTACCTACACGTAAACAAGGACAATATTTGTGAAATAATGGGCGACCTTACGGCAAAAAGCGACTTCTTCCAAGTAACCTTAGGAAGAAGAAGAGCGATTGAAATATAAGTGGTAGCCAGAGGTGTACATAAAATATAAATAGTTGTAATATATTTAATATATATAAATAAATAGATTTTATGTACACAAAAAAAAATTTTTTCTACAGATAAAGGTAATGCTTCTTTACTAAACGTATTATTATAAACGACCTTTTAAATAATGCTTGCATGCGATCATGGTTTCTCATGAGCTTTGGTTCATATACACCATATGAACCGAAGCTCGTTAAAAACCATGATTGCTCCGTGCAGATGTAATTTTACTACCAATATATAGATCCCATTAATGCTGATAAATTGAAGTTGGAATCAAACAAGGGACCTGGTATCTTACCCAGTAACTGAGAACTTTAACGAAAATCTTCTAGTGGAACTTAAGTTGTGCTGTTATTTATAAGTCAAAAAATGGCTTATTTATTCACATATCCTCCATAATTATCAAGTGAAACGAAAATTTTCTTATTAAATAAATTTACTATTACAATATCGTAATCATCCTATCAGCTGTTGGATTTGCACAAAAGTTCATAGGCCACCCTAAGCGATTTCTAAAACCACCATGTTGTATATCAAATTTTTCTCTTCACTATTCACCTTGTGCTGTCTTACTTCGTACGTCTTTGCGCTTTCTAGTGCGCAGTCTCTGTTACAGAAGCCACGGCCCCATCTGCCTTCCAGTTTTGCACGGGATGTTCCCTGCACATTACCATTTTATAATTTTAATGAGGGCTCACAATTGCACCACATTGCACAAGTTCGCATACAAATACATACATACATTACTTGTATGTCGCATTGGGTTAGGCAGAGACAATGGATCATTACTTACTACGATTTTGGCATACCTCTCTCGCTTCCTTTACTCGCATTAATCCTTTCGTACACGCTCGGTTGTTATCAGTACTTCTGACTTGGCCCTTCTTTAATACGACTTGGATATATATTGGAGGTATGTTGACCTAGGTCGTCCTATACCAACTTTTCCATTCACTTTCGTTCTATATATTTCTAATAGATACAAATCATAAAATATTTCAGAAACCAGAGAGCGCCTCTCCATCAAATTTACAAATAACGACGACTGAGTGACTTCTCTCCCCTCTTGGGAACGCTCAAGTTTTGAGAACTGTAGGTACTATTAATCCCCAGTTTGCGGCATAACTAGATTTGAACTAAACTACCTATTAGTCACAAAATACTCTTCAGGTAAACGACGATACCGTTTCTGATGACTAAGGTTTTGTGCACAACATTCGAGTTCACAACTAGTGCCAGTTGCAAAGTTTTCTGCATGAATGCGCGCTGGATGGCGTGCCCTGACCAACTTCGCCTTGCTTAGATCCACTAAAGTACTGGCATCCGTGAGTAGGGTTGTTTAATCCCACTATTAGATATAATACACATTATATTTTCAAGACTTAAATAAATTCACACAATATCTCATGTGTTGACCTGACTCCGAAATAAGTAGCTTAAAGCACTTATGGTACCTATATCAGATAACAGAGGTATGACAATTATAATACTCAAATACATATAAATATCACCCAGACTCAAAATAAAAAAAAAGTCATCTCAAAATAGTCATCATATAGATGACGGGCCCGATGGCGCAGATGGTAATGATCCTATCTTATGCGACAGAAATCGTGGGTTCGATAGCCAGTGTTGTGTTTGTCCCGTGTCTGGATGTTAAAAATATGTATTTAAGTATTTATATTTGTGATTTCTATATTGTCTGGCGTCCGTAACACATGTCCTTTAAGCGACTTATCACGGAGTCAGGTCAATGTATGAGATGTTGTGGGAATAGAAATATTTGGTCTTGTTCTTTCAAACTTATGTCATATGGCAAAATAGATAAGATCACTTCCATCTACGCCATCGAGCCCATCAACTTGACTAAGACTTAGACTTTACAACAAAACACACAATATTCACTGAACTCGGTACTACTTTTTACATAAATATAATAGATGTTTGCGATAACAGTAGGTACCTCTGTAAAAGAGATATACCTCACGTACCGTGTATCTTCTGGGGATTGATATTCCAGATTACAACATATCCCTGAACCAAGTTTCATCCAGACCCTAGATTAAACATCTGTCCAAACATTCGCATTTATAATTTTATTGGAATATCAACACGAATAGGCCAATTCTATGCAATTGTTCCAGTTATACTCGTATATAACTGAAAACAACACATTATATTGTATATATAATGATTAAAACAATACAAGTGACACTAAAGTCCTTTACTGAAAGTAAAAACCTGTTGGAAATAAAAAAAATAAAGTATCGATTCAATACATCATATCGTAGAAGTTAATTTAAGCATAGATAAGAACTAATAAGGATAAGCATGTGAGAATTGCCAGCCCTAATCAGACAAATTTCCGTAACAGAATTCTGCAAGACTCGATATTTAAAGTCCTGTATCGCCTTTTATTTGGTCACTTGGCGAACCAATTTTGGCCAAGTTTGCTGCAATGCTGACGTAGGAAAAGGTGGTTTTAGGAATAGGACTTTTGAATGTTTTACCTGCTTATAAAGCTACTTTCCATATTTTTAAAAAGCGGTTTCTTTAACGATTCTTTTTATGTACGGCTAATCAGTTACTTTGCTTTTATTGAAAATGTTTCCGGCAATCAAAATGGCTGTTTTATTATCTTCATCATCATCATCATCATCATCATCATCATCATCATATTAACCATTGAAAGTCCATTATTGCAATGAGGCCTCTCCAAAAAAGGGAACATTTTTCCCATAATTACCGCGCTGGTAGATTGTGTTGGCTGGCAATCGCAGGGGGCAACTTTTGCGACGGGGATACTGCTGCCCATCCCTGCCGTTTTACATTAGAGCTACGATGGTCAGGTAGATACCGCCATTTGTGGGTTCTGGTACCGCAGTCGCCTCTTACGACACCTGGTACAGTTGTAGGTACTATTCTGCTATAGCGGTACCTCACGGTTTAATTATGATCGTAATCATCGTGTAATTGTTTGAAAATAATTTGTTTCATTTGCTTTAGTGAAGTAGGATCTAACTTATTTCAATGTTAAAGCCTTTGTAAAAATTCAATTATATATCCCGATTGAAATATCGCAAGCGCTTTGCTTACCGTGTATAAAAGGAATAAATATAAAAGGTAAAAATGATTTGGAATATACCTACATAAATTTATAAAATATATTTATCTAAAAATATATTATCACTATATCGCATAAACAAAGTCGCTTTCCGCTTTCTGTCTCTATCTACGCTTAGATCTTTAAAACTACGCAAAGAATTTTGATGCGGTTTGTTTTAATAGACAGAGTTAAAAAGAAGGTTTATATATAGCAGAGCTATGCATAATATAATAGAGAAAAACTGACAATTTTAAAGTTTTCTAATGTGGTGTCATATATAAACACATACTTTTGTTGCTTACATTACAAACGTTACACCCAACGAGATAGATCAACATAATATGCGATATTGTAAATATACCTTTAACAAGGTCTACAAACAACCTAAATCATTTTTTATCTTCATTACTCCAGAACAAAGCCGGGGCAGGTCGCTAGTTGGTTAGAAAATTTAATCAACTACATACATAAACAAGGATTAACAATCAAATGGAAAGAAAAATGAAATTCTGAATTCTTATTTTAGAAAAGACTATAATCACCCATAAAAGCTTTGATACGGAGGTCACTAAATGGATCGCGGATAAAAGTGTTGAAATAGGTTTCATTTTGTGTTTCGCATGGTGGGTCACGCAAAAAAGTAATCCAATTGAATGTTATCGTTTGTAAGACTGAACTTCTAAAGCGTTCAGTTGATCACCTATGTGGTACTGAAGTTAGTTACATTTAAATTTACAACACTTATCACTTTTAATCACCCTGAAGACTCTAATAGTTTTTAGACTTACATTACATACATTATTTTCCGAGAAAAAGGCCTTAATAACACAGATATCAAACAACAGGACTTACAAATATAATATTTAAATACATACAACTTTGGTACATGGCATAATGAGTGTCGATGGCATAAAATAAAATGAAATTCATCGCTCGTATTTATATTTTACTCTCTTTTTCTGGGGGATACCAGCGGAATAGGATAGTACCTCCAGCTGTACCAAGTGTCGTGATGGTGATTAAGTTACCGGACCAACAGATGGCGGTATATAACAGTGCAACTTTAATACTATATCAGCATCAGCAAAAGCATCAGCAAAGTAAAAATGGAATCCGTACAGAAAATATCTATTTTACTAAATCTCTCTCCGCTCCCTCTCTCTCTTTGTTGCTCGCTCTCAAAGAGTTTGTATAGTTAATTTATGAATTGTTATAAGAGAAAACAAACTCTATTTTCAGAAATATTCATTTTGAATACCTTAGTTACGAAGTAGTTAAGAGAGATTATAGAAGCCTATACATAAATATCGTGTATTATGTGCAGAATATAGTACATCCATATGCAACTGGTATACAGAAGAATAAAAGGTAACTCAAGTACAAAACCAAGAGAATGTGGTATAACCATCGAAAATAGCGCAATTCAAATGCAACAAAGTGGGAATAAAAGCAGCATCTCCGTCACGAAGCTACTCTTTGCGATGTCTAACGTCGCAGTTATAGGCAAAAATTTTCTAAAGCTATCTCTCGGTATAACTTCCGTCCAATAATGGATGCTGCACGGTAGACATGATACAAAGCAAGAACTAGATCTTTTTTTCTGTATTTATTCCAAAGGCTTGTGCAATAGTTATCCAACTTTCAAAATTTTCAGAAGCGCTTTCATCGCGCAATCCCCTTGAATAAAATCTTTTAAGAAAACTATTTAGTATGTGTCCACTTGTGAATCAGTAATGATTCTGACTACTAGTGTAATAACACCAGCCAGGCTTAGAGTAGTACACCGCAATTACCGTTCGGCATACTGACGAATACATAATATCATATACCAATTGCGGCCGGAATAGGCTGTGTAGAAGGGTACACAGCACATTCCGGCCGCGCTAGTCCTGCTGGACGCAATCTACAGATTTTCAGTCCTTACAAATGACGGCCACGCAAGCCAAGATTTTGGTCTTAGAGGTGCCCCGTCATACTTGTTAAATAGAATGGACTAATGTTAACAGACAAATAAATAATCTGTTCTACAGAGGCAGGTACTATACTACTCTGCCGGTACCTCAAGGTTATTAAACTCCATAAAGTAGCAATAAAAGCACTTTATCTATTAACTACAATTTTTACTCGGAGGATAACATAAAATCTGAACCATTTTTGTAGACATCAGAAAATAAAAGAATTATATATAAATACATATATTTCTTAACACTTTCACACAAAACAAGCACAAATGCTTAACTTACAAATGTGTGTGGGGACCGATCATGACCTTTGAGCGTATAAAATAGGGCTACTACAATGCAACATAAGGGCCGTTAAATATATTTATCACAATCATCATATCATTGAACATCCGTTGAACGCTTGGACGTTGTAGTTCTGTATGTTCTAGATTTGGATGCCTCTAGATTTGGTTTTATATCCATTTGAAAATATATTCCTTTGTAAATTAGATAAGAAATATACATACTAAAATTCGAATTCACAACAATATTTATTTCGAGTTTTCCTGTAACACCCAGACCCAAAACACTTTAGGGCAGAAGTAGAACTTATATGAAATACTCATAATGCAACTATTTAAGGAAGTTGAGTGAATGGACTGACAACTGCCAATCTGTAGAATATTTAACACCACTCAAACCACTGTCGCCACATTTAGTCGTCTACATTAGAACGATCCATCAGATAGACCATCTATAGCAATTGCATCGACGCATAATTCACTCGCGGACCGCACAAAAGGAGCCGTCCGACTGCCACTTAATTGCTTCATTACGAATTCGTGGCGTCCGCCCGTTCGGCATACTGACGTCAATTATATACCCTAATTGCTTACAGTATTAACGTTTAGCTTAGGGCTTTATTACACTGATTGTTTGTATGCGTGTTTGTAGTAAGATATTTTGATTTTGTGGGTATAGTATCATATCATAATTTCATCATACCAGCTATTAAAAGACCAGGAGGACTTTTGCCCATAATTGCCACGCTGGGCAAACGTGTTGGCAATCGCAGAGCGCAGCTTTCTCGACGAAGATGCTGCTGCCCATCCCCGACTTGTGCATTTGAGGTGCACTATTTCGGATGAATTTAACCCCATCTGTCGGTTCTGGTACCTTAGTCACCTCTTACGTCACCAGGTGCTAGGTACTATTCTACTTCGCTGGTACCTCACGGCAATCTAATTAGAATACATTCAAAAAAATCCGTTACACAGAAAAGAAGATTTATAAAGTAATTATACTTAATTTCTTTTTAATACTTCTAAATTAATTCAGTTTTTTTTGCTTAAAGAATAAAAATAACTTTGGTATCCTTTCATAGTTGTTTATTATTTTGACATTATCAACTTTTGCGACCGTAAAACATTCCTTAATGAAATGCCTTTTTAATATTAGTGACAGTAATAAATACTGTTTTCTGGAGAGTTTTAACCTCCAAAACCCCCACTTCAGTATTGCTACGGCGAACCAATTATTTAGACAGAATTTTCCAAAAAAAAGTAAATGTTCTTGTACCTTCTACTTTACTAGAAATTCAAGATAAACCAGTTACAGGGAACAATACAAAGGCTTCTGATATTTTATTTCTACCTCTCATCTCATCGCTGTCCCATAGAATATTGAGCTATTGCTAGGCACATTGAGAGTAGGTATGTACACGTTTGTTATCAGGTGACACAACGATATCCTAGTCTAGCAAACAACACAAAGTGAGCATCTCTCGTGGGACTCCAAAGTCGAGAAGCCACTCAAACAAGGGGTTTGAAACATAGTCTACTAAATACAACTTGTGTTAACACAAACTTGCCTTAGGTAGATTTATAATAATGATAAATTCACACTACATCTTGTACGTTGACATAAGTCGCTTAAAGTACTTGCGTTACAGACATCAGACAATAGAAATATCTAAATCATATTTAACACCCAAACTGAGACAGAGAAAGAGTTAAATAATAGTCTTGGGTGGAAATAGAATCTGCGATCCTTGGCATACAAGATCGGATTACTACTATCTGTGACATCGGACCCGTCAATAATATATAATTTCAAGATTTGCACCGTACCATGGCGTTTTAGCTTTGTATTTTGTGAGTCTCTCTATTCTTTTCTCACTCAAAATTGCTCTAACAAAGCCCTCTACATTTACACCTCTAGCGATTAATATATGATCATATATTGGGAACTTCGATCGCTTGGGGTTTCATTGAAAACTGTTAAATAATTTGGCTATAGTACGAAAATAGCTGAGATTATGCAGGGTGACTCTGAATTATTGATTGGTTACGAACTTGGTTTGTTTGTCTTCCTTCTTCCCCTAATTAAGTTCAATGAAGGAGCGCCTTAAATAGTTTACCGAGCAAAATTTTATCGAATCACGCTAAAGCTTGCAAACAAGAGCTAGGTAAAACGGAATATTCTCGCCTTCCATAAAACAGGTTTGTTTTTAATTAATGAACAGAACACGAGATAAAAATCTGGAATAAGTGTGAAATTGGATGAGACAATATAGGGAACAAGTTTTCTGCCGCACCACACTCCAATTAATTTTAAGTTCATTTAATACGTCGCTTTTTTTCTCGTATTTGAAAATGTTATAATCGCTTGATTTTAATTGTGCACAATAAATTGCTGGACTAATATAATCTGTGAATTTCGATTGCGTACATTTCTAGATACAACAAGTTCAGAAAAAGTACCACTAACATTTTTGTGGAATTCAGCGGTTTTGGTAACAATTTCTTTTGTTGTACGGTATCTCTTGTTGCTAAGTTTTATATAATCTGCGACGGAACAATTGGTGTATTGTCGAACACCTTTATGTATGTTCATTGTAATCCAAAGGACTACGTTTGTTCCTCCATAGATGTATATAATACAGCGCTTATAATAATATCAGCTTATGTGACCCTTGTAGTATGTCCTCAATACCAGATATCAATACTTAAGCCCTGTTATATAGACATATCGAATGTACAACACAATCTCCTTTGTTACTCCGAGAGGCTAAACCCTACACACCTGTACAGCCGTTTCACGTAAAACGGTTCACTGGTTCAGATGTAATTGTGTAACAAGATAAAATATATCCTTTGACAATGTGAGCGCGGTAAATTAATTAATCTGACAACACTAAGGCGCACGCTAATTTAGTTTTCTGTGCATTAACAAGATATTTGATAGTCACGTGACTTCGTACGTATTTGGCTTTAGTCTGCTTCATATTAATATTTAATAAAGCGGTAGATATCTTATGTAGGTTTTGAAAGACTTGATGATGGCAATAAAAGACTTCATGGGGGGGTTCAATCGGTAATAGTCCGGTATAATCACGATCTCCCCCGGAAGTCGTAGTAACTATTTTTTTTTTCAGACTTACCTCGTCACCGAAGTGATAGGCTAAGCCGATCTTAAATAAAAGTCCACAAGTCTGAATATTCCCGGTTATACCTACAGAATTCACGGGATTGGAATGGGACCGACGATAATCACTCAAGTGCGCCCTGTCGAAACTTGGTTAGAATGGTCGTCGTTGTTCAAAAAGAAGAACTGAGTGAACACATGTACTAAGTTTCATTTCATATATTTCAGATTGGTAAGTGTGTTATTTATGAGGCTTGTATTATATATATAATGTTAGTCGGGAGAAAATCAACCCACCATTCCCATCTTTACTAAAAATTACTTTACTAATAATTAATAACAAACACTCCTGGTTACCCCGCTATTTTCAGTCACTTCTTTTGTAACTTTGGTGCGCGCAAAATTTTTACAGTTATGAATCCATTGAACTTCTAAGTAAATTACTTTCAAACCTAATTCATTATCTATTAATAATAACCTATTTTTAGTCACAGCTTCACACGTGTTTGACAGTTCACCCGCATTAGCATTTAACGTTCATAGTTAAGACAGGACAACATGTAATTTAATTTTTATAGTATTCATTAAACATGCAACATTAATTTGACCCTAATCTTCAAATTCAAGAAGCGTTACCCAGACGCTGCCTTCACAAAGCCATGTTTAAATCAGGTATAAAACACTAAAGGCTCCACTACACCAACCAAGCCTTCCATAACACGACGTCGCTTCCATTATGACACGTAGAAATCGATAACATCCCGGATCTAATTACCCAGTCTTTAGAAGCTCCCGCTCTAGCCAACACGGGCGTCAAAATGAATTATAGCACTTCATTAAGCCAAAGTGCTGTCTTAAAGTGTCTAAAAAGATTCCATTATATTAAGGCAATAGCCGCCACCTCATTCATTAAACCGCCAACAGTTTTTTATCTGATCTCGTGAGAAACTCGTGTTTTGAATGACTTACATTGTCGGTAATAATTTTTACTTTTAAATTAGTTTAATTCCTGACGTACATAATGAATATATGCAACAATTATTTATTAATATATTCTTTATTTCTTTCATTGTCGTGGAAATTATGCAACGCAAAACTCATATCGTTAGATTAAATTTAATTAATTAAATTGATATCTACAGTTTTGAACCACAAATATAAGTTTATTGAATAAGGTTCAAATTTCGCCTTTTCTTATTGATAATTGAATTTGATTGATGAATTTTACTAGCGCGGTATTGAAGTATCCCTAATGGAACTACCCCTTTTTCTCTTCGACATTCGATCGGAACAGCATAACTTAGTTGCAACAGAACAGTGATAGCGTGAAGCATCCCAGTCGCGAAGCTACGCTCTGCACGACTAGTCACCGCAGCAATCATCAGCAAATTCCATCGTCATTAGGGACCCCTATGTCCTATCTACCATTCAGAAATTACGGGCATTTGAGATCAATCCTCTAAAAGGTCTTTTGAGGTCAATCTTAAGAACGGTTGCCGCATGGTAATCGGACGAAAAAAATGTAAAACGTTAAATAAACTACGTTCTAAAGCCGTAAAAGAAGTAGTTTTATATCGAGTAGTGATCGCGAAAATATTAATACACGTTTTCGCGGAGTTTTGCCAACATTATAGAAAAAAACCCGGGTGCAAAATTACTCTTTTCTTGTTTAAGTTTTTTTGGAAAATAGTTTCACGTAAATTACCTGAAGAAAATTAATTTATAAACATGAAATACAAAAAATAAGTTTCATACCATTTTAGCTTACTTCAAATCCTTAGTCAAGAATCACTAATCATATATACAGTTTCATTAGAACTTGACCCCATCCTTGTTACGTACGGTCTGATTTATACTACTAGCTAACTTTCCTATTATTTTTAGTAACATTCAATCAAATGCTGGAATACTGTATTAATTTGAGCCGCTAACAAAATGCATTAAATTTAAACTAAAGAACAATGCACTGTATTGATAGACTGCTTTTAGCTGCTTATTAGCTGCTTACTACATATGATGTAGGAATACCAATGCATTATTCGATTTAACGTGGAACAATCAAACAAACAATTGAAAAACGACAAGTTCATATAGACCCAAAGCGGAAAAGCGTTAGTTGAAAAGTTCACAATTAACCCACAGGAAGGCATGTACAGTTCATAAACTTTCAAATTTACTAGCTGTATGCTTCGCATATTGCATGGCACAGCCTTACTGTTTTTTTTTTAAACTTCTTTAATATTACATAGAGATTATATTATAATTACCATTTAAGAACTGAATTGAAACAATACGGCCCGATTAAGCTGTTTGTAGAAATGATCTTCATTAAAATGTGTAACAAAAATGTCGCGTTACTTTGGATTAATTAATATCACAGTACGATACTAAAAATAACACTGTAAATAACTAATTAAAATGATCCATTTTCGTTGCACATTTTAATGGCAAGTCTATTCGACGCTTGGGAATAAACCACAAATAAACTGCATACGGACGCCATCGTAAATAGCCGTGAATTCTTAATCAACTCGAAAACAATTTTTATTCACTATTTCTAGATTGAATTTATTTTCGGTTAAAATTATTAATGGTTGATAATCATAGTAACATAGTAACCATGAAGTATCGGTAGAGTAAAATAGTACCTCCCTTTTGTACCAGGTATCGTAAAAGGCGACTAAGGTACCAGTACCGACAGATAGCGGTATATCCATCCGCAACAGAGTAGCTTAAATGTATAGGGCGGGGATGGACAGCGGCATCCCCTTTGCCCAACACGCTTACCCAGCGCAGCAATCAGGGGCAATTTCTCCTTTATCGGGGAGGCCTATGTCCAGCAGTAAACTTCTAATGGCTAATAAGATTGAACAAATAGATGTCTACAAATCGGAATTTACCAGCTCTACTTTTTCATTAAATCAACAACAGTTCATATTCAATTAAAATAAAATAACTATGAATGGAATCTATAGCTGTGACTTTTCTATTTTCGTTTACCGTTACAATTATATTTTTGTCATGCCTTTTCGCTGTGTAATATTGTTGCGAAAATTATTTTGAATAGTTTATATAAAGAAATGTGTTCTCTTTGTCTAGAAAATATTAGCCAAAACTTTGTTTCCCACGACTCATCAAGCTGACGTGACAAACTCATAATTCATACATTGTTTTAGAAAAGAGTGTATAGAGATATATAATGCATAAATAGTAGTTTTTCCAAAACGTTCATTACATTTGTACACGACTGTTGAAAATAACCGCAATGGAAAATTTATTTCATCGAAAGTACGTACATGAAAATAATTTTGGAGCAGTCCCAATACGAAACAATTATATATAGGCCATACGCCTATTATACTTATAATAATGGAATATTGTTTCGTGTGGGCGTCATGGGGTACCGGGTAAAATACTACCTCCCTTGACTGAGGTACTAGAACCGACAAATGGCTATCCGAAATTGCATAACTGAAATACAATAAAGCAGGAATGGGCAACAACAGCGTTTTCCATCGCGTGGCTACTCTCTGCGATTGCAAGACGCCTGACCAGCGCACATTAGGTATGTCCGGTTAGCTACATAATTGTATGTTTTTCAGGTCTAAAATCAGGACAAAAGTCTCTAAAACTTTCTTATTTTAATATCTGATAAAATAAATGTGCGATTGACTTTTTACATGATATGCAATTGTATTTTTTTAATAAATCTAATTCAACTCATCTATAGTAATATTATGACATACAATATTCATCGTAAGATACCGGCAAAAAAAGCACCTTTCCCTCTATCAGATGTAGTAAGAGGTGATTGAGAAAACGGAAGCCACAGAAAGCGGTATGGTATTATCCACCCAAAACAGCGTAGTTAAAAAGCTACAGCATTCCCGTTGGGATGGCCATGGGCAAAATTGTGTTCCGATGATACTAATATTTTAATTATAGTAAAATTATAATCCGTTCCTTGCGCTCTAGGGTCTAATTTAAGAAGTTTGGCATGTAGGAGAGCAGTTTCCCAAGGAGTTAAAGAATCCGTAAATTTCCCGCGCTATAAGATGTGAAGTCTACGTGGATAAGGTCGCAGACCTAAAACTAGTTTTCTGTAAACACATATCTATACAAATATTTGAGAAGTCAAGTTATTAATAATAATGCATTTATACAATCACATACGTTCACATAATTTGTGTTACAGATATCATACAAAAGAGATACATATATTTGAAACACAAACACAAATGTTTATGTTGAGTGGGGATCAAATCCATGGCGGACAGAATTGGACTCTACCGAATGCGCCATCGGCCCGTCATCTTAGAATGTAGGAGTTATTAGTTTTAATATAAAAGGTATATTAATTACTAGCTGTGCCCGCGACTTCGTTCGTGTGGTTGTTGGAAACTCTATCGAGATTATGTTTTGATTACTCACGTTGGTTTATGTTATTGTATAATCGTGAATAAGATTTTTTTTAAATAATATGTAAAAAAATGATGTTTTTAAAATAATGGGTCAAAGTACTTCGGCTACTTCGACTTCGACTACTTAATATTTTTACTTTTGTTTGAAATAAAGCACGCTGTATTCAACCGTTCCGTAGGGAGGGGACCTCGCGTCTGAGCCGCGCGGCATGGTACCTCGCAAAGATACACTCGCGAGTGGTAGTGGCAAGCATGGCGGAGGGGCGAAGCCTAACTCCCCCCACCCCCCACACACGCCGCCGCGCGGCCTGCTTGCACATTACAATGGTAGCAAGCCTTCTTCGACAAATAATGTTATTATGACTAAATCTTGAGAGATAGACATATACTGTCGCGGACTTTTTTTTATTATTAAAAAGGAATAATTCTTTCATACATAGTTTTTGAATAACTTGAACCGTATGTGAATAATTTTCCCCGTTTTTGCAACATTTCTCACTGACGCTTCGCTCTTTTTGGTTTCAGTGTAATGTTATATAGCCTAAAGCCTTCCTCTATAAATGGATTATCCATCAAAAAAAGAATTATTCAAATCGGACCAGTAGATCCTGAGATTAGCGCGTTTGAATAAAAAAAAAACAAACAAACAAAGTTTTCCGCTTTATAATATTAGTATATAGCCTAAAGCCTTCCTCTATAAATGGACTATCCAACAAAAAAGTATTATTCAAATCGGACCAGTAGATCCTGACATTAGCGCGTTTAAACAAACAAACTCTTCCGCTTTATAATATTAGTAAAGATAAATTGTGTCCTCTTTAAAAATAAAAATTAACCTGAATATAACTTTAGACTTGTCAATAGAGTAATCCGAGCCGATTTGTTGTGCCGACACTTGTGAACAATTAAGTAGGCAGATTTTTAGTTTGTTCTTGTTTTTCCATTGAATTTTAATGAACTGCATTATGATCAGTTCAAATTTAAGTACCCATAATATTATTAATTATCAATTGCTTTTAGATAAACATGCAAACTATTTTAATTATGTATGCCAAAAGCACTTAAACACATCAACTGTGGGAAACATTGCAACATGGAACATTTTGACCGCAGGCATACATTTTACATTTTTAATCACTCTTTTCGACCAACTTAACTTCAATTTAAATTCATATTGGTTCTACCAATTCGACGTAGTGATGCATCCGAGCAAATAAATTACGCCAATTTTGCGTGTTTGGATTGTTGATTATTTGTTAACATAATCGGAAAGATAATTTAAAAATTACCTGCTTATTGCAAAATTTCAATCATAATATATATATATATATTATGTAAATGTATTAAGAATTCATAGTCATCTTTACAGAATTATATACATAAAATATTAAACGATTTGAAGTTACTTACTGAGTCTATGATGATAAATAAAATTATGTATATTATATACATACTTAACATAAAATCAATGATCCAACTAGAATGAGTAGCTTCTAAAATATACAATTTATACGGTATTTATTAAAATATGCACGATAATTGTATATGACTGCAAGTACTTAACCTATTTAATACACAAATCTTGCAACAATCGTACGTATCAATATTCGTAAGTGCAGAAAGCAGTCACCAGTACGAAAATATAAGGAAAACCCATGAAAACCAATAACCTAACCAATTAAGAGTATGTTTCTAGTATTCATAAGAAAGCATACACTATTCGTACTCAAAATGGAATTACCATCAAATGTAGGCCCATCCAGACAAATTTCTTATCACTATGTTGGGCCATGTAATACCAGCAGAATAGAATAGTACCAGGTTTCCGAGGCGACTGAGCTACCGGAACCGATAGATGGCGGTATATCTACCCGAAAAAGCGTAAGCTCAAATGTAGTAGGGTGAGAATAGGCAGCAGCATTCCCGTCGTAAAGCTAAGCTGCGATTGTCACCACACTTGCCCAGCGTGGCAGTTATAGGCAAATTTCCCCTTTTTTTGGGGAAGCCTGTGCGGGACACAGGACTATGGACATTTTACGGATGCTATGATGTTGATGGTGTTGATGTTAGGTTTGTTACTGTCTAGAGAAACATAAAAAAAATGAAAAAAGGGTAGTTATTCACAAAAAAATGCGAATTTGGCAAAAAATACAAAATTTATGGCAAAAAATACAAAATTTATGGCAACTAACATAACCGAACATTTAACAAAATAGCGCACATTGTTTTAAATTTTGTGTAAACCAATTCAATCGCTATTGGTCGGAATTATATTGTTTTTCTTTATTATTTTACTAAATTTAATTAATTTGTAATTTGGAGGATAACATATTGTTGATTATGTTCCCGTTAGTTCCTGGATGACAGAGCTGAATGCTTGTTCTGGGTTTACGTTGTGTGGGTATGGATATCCTTTTATATCAGCCATAAATAACATCACGAACCGCTAAGGCTAATACGAATACCTTTACTACAAATACAAACGACTTTTTACGACTGCACTTTATGAGTCGCTATTAAAAAGATTAAACAATTCGCCTAATATGTTGGTATTGGACCTGGAGTCTGGAGAATGTTTTAAAGTAAATCTAAGTTGCTAATTCAAAAAAAAATAATTTAATTATACGAGTTAGCATCACATACAGGGATATGACTAAGTCAATCTGGAATAGTCTTCCGTTCATATTGTGGTATATTTTGTACTCCCTAACCTGCCAGTTGTTGTCCGCCATTAATAATACAAAACTATCTGAATAATAAAATTCGAATTGGTATGATTAGTAATAAAAAAGAAATGAATGATGGATCGAATGATGGATCGAATGAAATTGATATTGGCTACTCACTTTTGACAATCACGCCAACTGTCCAACGACTGACAGTTATGTCTAACGCCATTTGGTTATATTAAAAAAGTTTATTCTTTTTCAAATAAATTTGTGCATTTTCATTACTTTTCCTAAATTTCAACATAGTTTTATTATATTTTCTTTCATAACAAACTTGTTTTAACAATAACGTACTAAAGAAATAAGATTTTACGAAATCGGTTTAGACGGATTCTACGAATGATGGCGCAACCAAGGGAATTGGGATTTTCGGCATTCTTATTTTTCGATAACAGCTAAACAACCCCTTGACGGAGATACCTCAGTGTCTCTGGTCGAAAATATTTGAACAATGCGTGTTATCAGCGATGACATATTGTAATACACCGTGATCTGAACAAGTGGACTGACGATCATACTAAAACTGAAAGATTGCGCTGGATGCAGGCCGCAGACAACCAGTTCTATTAGAAAATTTACAAAAATCTTTAAGAAGCTTCTATGTCCTGCATTTGATCAAGACGCTTAATATGTGGGCGTTAAAGATGATTATCGTGGTCTATAATGACCATTTTAATTTCAGCCCTTATTTTTCGCAAGGCCTTTTCATGAAGAATGGTGCTAAAATACCCTTTTAGGGTGAACAAATACTAATTACTCGAATCTACCTACGATTTTAAAACAATTACTTTAGCCATATTCTTTGATGACCTAAAAATACGAATTAATGTAAACAAGTCAAAAGCTATGGTGTGGAGAGGCAAAAGAAAAGTATATATAAACGTAAAAATATGACAATTAATGGAATGGAAATTAACGAATTTGTAAGAAATGCTAAATTATCGAAAAAAATACAGAATGTGGCAAAAGAGTGAATGTATAATGGAGGGTATTGTAATGGATATGGCAGAAGACAATTGAAAATGAGATCAATGCAGTATTTATGGAGTAAAATTAAAAGACATGATCAAAAATAAAGTGATAAGATAGAATGAATTCGACGCAGTAATCGTCGGTTTAAGCATCACCTTAGTATTTAGGTGACTAGACTCCATCTTACAAGAGGAATACTTCATACAAAGGTCGTCGACATTGGTACCTCACTTTCATATATTTCTACCGTCAAATACAAGTATTCTCATTGCTGTATTCCAGTTTGCAGAGTGAGAAAGGCATTATAAATACTGGATAATGTGACATAATAACTTCAAGACACCAGGTAGACAACGCGCTAGTGACATTCTTGTAATATTACGAGCGTCTATACGCTTACTTTTGTGAACTGTATGCTTGCTTGATGACCTGGTAAAAAAGTAGGAGCTTGTTTTATCTATAAAAATATTACTAGCGCCTCGACAACTTTGTGATCTAAGGATGATCTTATTTATATACATTATTCAGATATTTCTCAACTTCTCGTAGCCTTCACCCTAGAAAATAACAATGCCTGTAAATAGATCAGAGAGGTACTTATGCTTACGACTTTTGTTAGTAATCCATCTCTAATGTTAGTGAACCAATGTCTAAGATCAAAAGAGAATGTCAAGGTTGTTTATGCATAATAATATAGAGTAAATGTAGTTAAGATGGACAAACGATCTGAATTAAACTGCAGAATCGCGCTACTTAAGGAGGCCTATGTCCAGCAGTGGACGTTTTGTGACTGATATGATGTTGAATAAATGTAGTTATGCAGAATTACAATACATTTTATATTGCTTGGTAGAAGACAAAAGGAAGAAGGCATCAAATACAGGAAACTCTCTGCTCCTATACTTTTAGACTTAAACGGTTCTAGTTCTTAACCGTATATGCAGTCTTCGTCTAAATAGTTGTGAAAAATATTAATATAATCTAATATCTAGCTAATATCAGTGGTATTTGTGAGATATTATTGTTTATTACGATAAAATCACGTTAAGTCATATTTGTATGATAATAATTATGTATTTGCCATACAATCGATAATACTACAGCTAATTCTATACATATTTACATACATATCTCACTCTCACACAACACTTTCTTCGAAGTATGTATGGTGTGGCTTTAAGTGATATATTAAAGAATAGTGTGATAAGAGATCGATGTGGTGTAAAAAATGATGTTGTGACAACAACTTAGAAAGGAATGTTAAAATAGTTTGGACATGTAGAAAGGATGGATAGAAATAGATTATCTACATAAATATATAGAGCAAAACGAATAGAAGTATTGGTATAGGACGATCGAGGCAATCATCTTAACCAGGTAGAAGAGGTATTTAAGAAGGGCCGGGTCAAAAAGAAGTACCAAGAATAAACGAGCTAAACGACTAATGCGAGTAAGAGAAGGCGAGAGAGATATGCTAAGATCGTAATAAGTGGAGATCCATAGTCTCTGCCTACCCCGATGAACACGGGGTGATTTATGTATGTATGTACCACAGCTGTTACAGTATTAGTCAACGATAACGTTACCATTGCAGTTTATGATTCTAATTGTGCTTTGATAAAATAGTGCTACTGTCAAAATTGAGTTTAAAACTTTACTAAAACCCACAACGTGTTGACAGTGTTTCTGTACATCTCAAATTTATAATATTGGAATATTTATATTTAAATGCAGTAACAGATTATGTATTTTTTGCGATTTATGAACATTGCTGTAACAGTCTATCAAATATAAATATTCTAGTTACTTTTATTAAATATAAATATTTTAATTTATATTTAAATATCGTTGACTCCCAAAATCTCATGTCGTTTTTTGCGTTTCGTAGTGTTTGCTTTAAATGTATGTTTAGCATTCGCATCGCAAACTACTTTTAGTGACCAGCCATGCAGATCATATCCAATATCCAGAACTATATCCAGTAGTGGATGAACAACTTAATTAGGCAGTTGAACACTTGTCCCATATATACCCTGTATCGTAAATCTTTTGTTAGATTGTATGCCCTTGTAAACTTTGTCAAGATTTGCGGTCAAACAGTTGATGCTATTGTTTTAATCAAAAATAATCTAATAAATTACGTCTACCTTATATTGAACGCAGCCCTGTCACAGTGCAGCGCACTTTCTGTCAATCGCGCCAACTGTCTGACTGACAATTACGTCAAATGCCAGAGTTGTGTGTGTGTAAAATTCAAAGAAACCGAACAATTCGATACCGATCCACCAAAAAAATAAACACAGACTACACTTCTATCCATAAATTCCTACGTTTTACGATTTCTCTTGTGTATATATTATTATATTTATTTACAATACATTGCCATTGAACTTTCCGATTGAAGGACAGAAAATGTATATAATATTCCAAACAGTTTTTTCTGACATCACCTTCGTTATATTTTATTAAAATATGCAAATGCAATGGATATTACAGGTCAACTAAAATAGTTTTTTTTAAAGTTTTTTTTATAAAATAATATCGTATTACATACATATAATATTTTCCAATGTTAAATAAAGCCCTAGGTTTGCGAAAAAAATTTCAAATATTAGCATTCTACATTATTTTTGAGTAACAATGGCTTTATTTTTTATAAAAAAATAATAGGGATTATATTTAAATTTCAATAATATAATCTAAGGTAAACGAAGTTGTTATAACATGCCTTCCACCGCATGGAGAACAAAAATAGGTTCTATAATAATAAAGAACAAATTATTATCTATAGAAAACATAGCTGAACTGTCTAGCTATTGTAATTATGTCACTAGAACCACATTATTAAAATACATTTTTACACAAACCATACCATGCCTAAGTTACCAGGTAATTTATGTCTTTTTATTTATCCTTATCCAAATAAATTAATTATAAAATTTTTATTTAAGATTGTTTCAGTACCAATAAATATATTTTAAATAATTATAATTGAACATTGCAAACAAAAGAAATTACGAATAAAAATGACAATCTAAACCAAATATGCCACTCGTGAGGTGTGTGCATACTATGAAGCAAAGAAGGGGTTACGGAGTAGTTCTAAATCCTACAATTCCATTGACATCGTATGCAACATAGATGGAAGATATAGTGAACTTTTAATTGGCTTAAACCGTCAGGTTTGCCTCCTCACGAACTAAAATACTCTTATTATACTATTAGGAATTTTTAACCCCCCCCCCCCCCCCCCCAATATTTGTGCAACGGCACCACACAGATATAAATACAAAAAACCTTAAAATTAAAAACTGGTAAGGTGTAACATTATTCCAAATTTAAATTAATTTAATTTAATTAATTTATTTATTTTATTTCATTTCATATATATTGCTTGCGATGATACGTTTATGGCGTGTTTTACTAGTGTTTAGTTTAAATGTGACCGAAGACATTTCTTTCTGTAAGATACTCATTTCTAGGTTAAATAGTGGGGACAAGATTTTCAAGACGAAGTTTTAGCCAATCCATATACATATGCTGAACTGAAATGTTTAAAACAACTATCCAACCGTATGAAGCCGGGACGGGCAGCAACTTATTGATAAATTCGATTTTATTTTTCCTAATTGGCTAATTACTAAAGAACTAGAGAAGGTAAATAATAGGAAGTTAGTTTTAGGAATGTATAGAATTTAATAATAAATGTGATAAATGGCAAAGTTTATCCATGTAATAGTTTTATCGCTGACTAACGAATGAATTATACCGTTGTGTGTAGGCAGCATAATATTTTTCACACAAGGCTTCTTTTCATTTTTGTAAAGAAATTCCCGACTAATTAGTGTCGTTATAAATAAAGAAATTCATCTTATTAAAACAACGCCTATTTATTTTTAGATATAATTTTTTGATGAGATCACTTTATAAATATTTTTTTGTATATCAATTTCAACATCCACAAAGGTACATTATCATATATCTATCTATCATATTTTAGGACAGTTTTGTGTCAGTATTGATAGTGCCAGAGCCTTGAATTTGGTATTAATTCTCCAGAAAAATTATGCCTAATATGTAAACCTATCAAAGAGGAGCCCATTCGAGTGTTGTTAAGGATTTTCAGCGTCGCCTAGCAACGCCCTGATTTTTGCTGATATCTTTGAAATGATGCCTAATATAATAAATGAGAAAGTAAGTGCTCTGTCCATTTTTTATACATTCTAAAAAAACATAGATAAAAAATTGCCAAATTTCCGTTCTACAGAGGTCACATAAAAGTTTCTTAAGATTAAAAAGACGGGCACTTACGAAAAAACTTAAAATGGCACATCGAAACGAAATATGATTTATTGCATGTACTACGAAATGCATTTCAAATTACTTAGTCTTTATGGACAAGACAATTCGACTAGTTTAACAAAAACTGAAATACCAACGAGGCAGTCAGTTCAAGCTGTCATAAAATTAACAACAATGGCTGGATACAATAGCCACAAATTCTCAGCAGACGCGACGCTCCGCTATGATTGCATTAAGGCTCTTAGTAACTTTATCCATTTGGTTTGTTTACCCGCATCGGGTTCCGTGCGGAATTTTAACGAAAATTTAATATACTCGGCGAAATTTCGTTTTAGCACTCTCTTTGTTTATCGCACTCCGAACTAATAAATCGGGACAAGTTGTGAATTGCAAATTAATATGAATCACTATAGACTGGCTAACTTAATTATTCGTTGGTGGAGAGTTTTATTTGTCATTGTAAATGAGGACACGCCTTTAATACAATACCAATGAGTATAATAACAATATTTTCGATTATTTTTTGGTCAGCAATGATAAATATGATATTTTCGAAATATCAAATTGTAAGAAACACCATATGCTGTAGTAGTATTTGATTTTCTATTGATTATAATCAGCCATATAAAGGGTAAATTTATTTAGCTTAAGCTAAAAAGTAGTTTACTATATTAATTAAAATGATTGAATTATGAATGTGGTAGTTATTTTGTAAGCAATAGTTTGTAAGTATGGATGTGTAGATATACGAATGAATATTTGTTACTCTTTCACGCCGGAACGGCTGAACAGATCTGGATAAAATTAAACAATAAAGCAATTACAAATATAACCCATTAATGTTAGTTCTGTCTCTGGATGTTGATAAACATTCATCCTGATTGGGGATCGAACCCTTGACGCATAAAGCCAGACACTACTGAATGCGCCATCGGGCCTGTCATAGAGTTCCTGCTATCTGAGTTTTAGATATCCTAGTGACTTGCTGTAAATATTAATAATAAGCTATATTGAAAGCTAAAGTATATTGGTAAATACAATACTGAAACATAATTGACTACCAATGGATCAAAAATATATAATCAACTTAGTTATTATAAGACATAGTCAATTTATATATATATATAAACCAAGTGAACATTTTTATCAGATTTGTCCTAGTTATAGGCCATTGTTGGATTACTACTCTAACCTCGGCTAATTAATTCATTTCTTACATCTTGTGTGAGCCTGTGAAAATATGTACATCTCATAAATACTTCTACTATTTAGTAGAAGTGTCGTTAGTGGCGACTGAGTTACCTGCAACGGCAAATGGCAGTAAATTCACTAAAATTGTGTTGCTCAAACTCAACAAGTCCGGTCCCCAATTAAATTTGTTGTGTCCAATGTTGCAGATGATAGTGATCCTATCTTGTGCGCCAAAGGTCGTGAGTTCGATCTCAACTCAGGGCAAATATAAATATATATTTTATTGTACACGTGGGGTATAAAAAAGATATATAAATTGAGCATTAAACCGCACAGTAGGCGGCCTTATCGCATAGAGCCATTTATTCAAGGCAATCTTCCTATGAATGGAGAGTGAATAAGTAAAATTTAATAGGCAGTTCGAAGTACATCTACTTAAGTGAAATATATAATCTGATAAATAAAGAAAAAAAAGCATTGCTATAAACTATACATATAGATATGTTTATTATAATAGCCAATAATAATATATACCAAAATATTCTATACGAATTAAATAAATAGTGTAAATGGTACATAGTGATATTGCAATACAATACATAACATAACGACAAGGAGTATTTCCATCACCATATTTTTGAATTAAGCCTGAAACTGCACACGTCTGTAAAGGAAGTGCATTCCATAAACGAATGGCCTCAACCGTAAAGGATTTATCAAAATAACTTGTGAAATGCATTGTGAAACATGGTATTATTTGTGTGACCAGAAAATAAATCTAATGCAGAAATTTTGAAGGCGCGCAAGCTTCTTAATCCAGTTCTTGATGAAATCTAGGTAGCATAGGCATTTATTGGCATCTGCATAATGGAGAATAAGAAGAGGAATAGAGTGTGCAAGAGTAAAGTCCCAAATATTCAACAATTTGCCTAAATGGTATAAAGTTTCTATCAAAACAAACTGGGGTAATAACTACAAATCTACTTTAATAATTATTTTTACCCAAAATACGATTTTGAGTTTTGCTAGGGTTGGTAATTAGTCCAAAACTTAGTACTCATGTACTGTAGAAATAGCTGTACTACGAGTACTACATTTGAAAGTAAAGCCTAATAATACATTTGTAAATCATCTGCATAAAAATAGTAGGAGGATAAAAGGTTATTTGAGATAGAGTTAATAAATATTGTGATAAGTAATGGAGATAAAACGCCACCCTGTGGTACCCCAGCACACAAATCGCGCCATGGCCAAAATGCATTGCTAAAATCAAGTAATGCCAACACCGTGACTTTACTAATTTCTATGGATAGCCTGATATCATCCGTAATATTGATGGTAAATCCAGGACGTAATTCAGACCTGCAAGGGATTCAAAGGGTGATTTTTGGTCAGGAAAGGTTTAAATTGATCATGAAATAGAATTATAAAATATTTATACAATTATATTTCTTATTTTGAGTGGTATGATGCATGGAAAATGCTGTGTTATATTTAAGAGAATATTAACCAGAAAATAAATTATTTGTCTTAGGTTCCACCTGACACCAGGTCGATTTGTTTCTGGCAAATATCATTTTGATGATGTTTGTGTTGTGTCTAGTTGTAGAATAAATCTTTTTAAGTATAATATTTATGATTCCACAATATCATCTTCATGATGTTTGTGTTGTGCCTGGGTGTGCAATAAATCTCTTTAAGTATTTTATTTATGATTCCTCCGTTGTCTAATGTCCATAACAAAATTTTTTGAAGCAACTTATCTCGGAACTAGCTATGGGATGTTGAGTCATCATATCAGCTATTGGAAGTCCACTGCTGGAAATAAGCCTCTCCAAAAAGAAGTTCTTTTGCCCATAATTGCCACGCTGGGTAAGCATGTTGGCAATCGTAGAGCGCAGCTATCGTGACGGGGATGCTGCTGCCCTCTCCACCCTGTGCATTTGAGTTGCACTGTTTCGAATGAATATACCGCCATCTGTCGGTTTCGGTACCTTAGTCACCTCTACGACACCTGGAGCAATAGGAGGTACTATTTTATTCTACTGGATAGACGTTGAGTGAATTATTGTTATTATTATCCGAGGAGGAGACAAGACTTCTCATTACTCTCACTTCACATTACTTCATCGGCCAAAAAGGTTTAACGATTTATTTACCTTAAAATACACAAGTGTATTATTATGAACCAATGAATGTGTCCACGCCATAGTCAATTTGGCGCGGATTAATTATTCCGCCTCATTGTTTGTCCATTTACGGGAAAACATACATGTTTTATATACGTCATCACGAAATGGACACGCCAAAGATTTGATTACTGATATAATTTATTCCGCCAAAAAGCTGCTTTGCATTATTACGTTTGAGAGTATGAGAGTAGCTGCCGACTGTGGAATAATATATAGCGATTTACTGTATGTTTGACTACAGTAGTATTTCTTCATCAAAATCTGACCTATATAGTGTTAACTCGACCAGCTTTATAATTAGTACACGTATGCTTTGTAATCGTTCCCAACATTTTTCTAAAAAATGTAGTCATCATTTGCAACAAATCTGTAAAGATCCTACGTTGCCTTGGGAATGACTTACAATTACCACGATGGGCAGCGGTGATGGCAATCCTAGAGCATAGCTTCGTATTTATCCTCACCCTGTTGCTTTTAGAGCTACGCTTTTGCGGGAGGGTATACCAACATCTGCCGCTTACGATATCTGATACAGGGAAAGCTACTATTCTGCCGGTCAATATTTAGCTATATGTTTTCTTATGTGACAATTACGATGATTGTGATAAATAGTTTACATTGTATATGATTTAAGTTTTGATTCAGATTTATGATCATTATAATCAAGCCATTGAAACGCTTGCCCAGCGTGGCAATTATGAGCAAAAATCCTTCCTTTTTAGAGAGGACTATGTCCAGCAGTAGATATCTTGTGGCCGATGATAACGATAATTACTTATTGATTACTGATTGTATATATCAATGTCCGCTATATTTTCCCTCCACTGTTGTAAAAACTACAACTTCACCCTAAATAATTCAAACCAGGTATTGAGTAATAGCGGTCTGCTTTGTTTCTATTGGATTTTTTGTGTATTGCATATAGGAAATTGGGTATCAGTATTACAGCGACCGTATTGTCTCAGAAACAGAGTCCAATTCTAGAAAAAAAGTTACAAGCCCGCAAAGTCGTTCGAACCCAACTTAGGTCAATGTGGTGATAAAATATCATCAATGCCAAATCGCGAGATGTATTCGTTCTTAATGCGAATGGCATAGGACTCAAAATCAAATGTGCTAATATTCAGGCTATAATTTGCCTTTCCTTATGAGGTTCTTACCTTCCACCCTGACAGGCATAAAGTAACGAAGTTAGTATAATAGAACTGGGTGCGTTGACCTTTGGTGCATAACCTATTAGCACTAAAATGTAATATTATAGAAAATACTAAAATGTATTCTAAAATAACTGAAGCAGATAAGCTACATTCAATAAAGGTCGTGCAAAAACAGTTCTCGCATAAAATTATATAATATGTTATTATTATTGCGAATTTAATAATGTAATTTGATTGCAATTTTGTATTAAATAAAGTACTAGAAGCAGTACAAAAAAGGATATGCAATAAAAAAACAAAAGACAGAAAAAAACATCAGTATATAATACGTACGTATTATATATACTGCATGAAAATTTTATTAAAAATGCTTAAAAGAGGTTTAAGTGATCGTGAAACGCGTCTCAAAAACAATGAATAGCTTTTATTAACACTGTTTAGTGTATATCTCAGGAAAATATCAATGGTATAATCTCAATTCGAACTACTACAAACGATAAAAAACGTACTAACAATACAAATATATACAGAATTACTCCTTTTCAAATTTCGTCAGTGTCATGTACGAAATAAATCTCTCAGTAATTACAAAAAAGCTTAAAGTTTATTAGTTCATTCTATTATATTCAAGTCCACTGCAGAGAGCTTAAAATTTCACGAGAGTTGAGGGGGATAGTATGCTGAGACATAAAATCTTCATACAGCAGCTATTAATTTCCCCCCCTCCCCCTCCTCGTTTGTTGTGGACAATTCTCATTTCCCTTATGAAAATATAATATATTCACTTTAGTCTCTTGTCCTATAATGGAGTAGGTTAAAATGCCAAGTGCCGAGTGGCAAACGGACTACTTTTGAATGAAAAGAAGACATAATATATAAAATGCGACAAACCCAACGTTAAGTAAATAAAAGCAAATATTATTCTTAAAATAATAAATTGGAACTGGTCAGAACTTCTTTCATTCTTGGGTATAACTTTAGGTGATAAATTGATATGAGGACCTCATATTGACTCTCAAATAGACTAAGTTTTGCGGCTTATGCGTTACACAAAATCCGTCAATCAACAAAGAAACCACGCGGCGAGTATATTTCAGCTACTTACTACTGTGGGGTTACGCTGCTGACATAAAAGTTATTTTTGTCCTGCAGATAAGGGCTATTTGAGCAATTTATAAAATGACTCGGCAGGAATCTTTAAGATACGAATTCAAAAATTTATATTGACATTACACAATCAATATGTCGATGCAAATATTATTATGTTCATCTATCGTCATATCAGCTTTTAAATCGACTTTTAAAGGCTGATATTTTATATCTGTTTTCCGAATAAAAGATTATTATTATTTATAATGATAAATCGTTGTTTCAAATTGACGTAAACTAGCATTATTCGTAACGTAAACGTTTAAAAAATTCATTTTTTTTATTTACTGGCGCCGTATACATTACTTTCGTTTTCAATTACGTATTTATAGTTGATATATGTTAATATGTTGTTATTATTTATATTTTAAGTATAGCTGAGGTATACCTCTCACAAAGGTTGTCTGCATCGGTACCTCTTTTTCACCTATTTCTACCGCCAAATAGCAGTGTTCACATTGCTGTGTTCCCGCCGTTTCAAGGGTGAGAAATGTAGTGAAGGTACTGAGTAAATGTGACATAGTCCCTGCGGTTCGCAGTGTTGGCGACACGATACTGACCTCGCTAGCGGTCACGTTTAAAATCAAGCGGACTGTGTGCTTGTTTACTAACTTTATAAAATACAAAAAAAGAAGTTTACTTTATCGATCACAAATTTTCCTTTTTCTGTAACTATATAATTAATCTACTTACATATTTGTCTCATAATGCCTACTTCATCATTATTCATTCAAGCATCTTTCATTCAAACAAATAGCAAATTGGAGAGCTTGCTTTACCCATGATGCCTAAAAGATAAATTTGTAAGACATTTGACTTAATTTAAGTATAATAATATTTAAGTTATAATATTATTTTTTTATAAGATTCTCAAAATAAACACATAGTTAAACAATAACTCTATTTGGAAAAAACAAGTGCTATAATATAATAATATCTACTAACATTTCCACCACCATCTATGGACTATGTAATCAAAACATACAAAAATAACAAACCACAGCGTACATTCTATCCCAGAACTTATTCATCAACTATGCAAATGAAAAGCAAATAACGAGAGTAATGGCCATCCCAAATAACGTGCCGTCTGTGTTATCACGAATACGATCAGACATTACGATCCCATTTCACACGGCGCATTTCCATATGCGCTATAAATAATGCCGCTTACCTCACATTCAAATATAAGGGCAACAAAGAAATAACATCTCTAGACAAGCCAGCTACAATTACTCTAAGCTCACTAACAATTTCACTTGCACAGTCACTTGCAGTCACGGAGCACATCTCTCTTAGACTATTTATTTAATAAGAATAAACGCACATTTGTTTGTAAACTAATTTACATCAAGGCGAGCCTGATTGCATAAGCAGGCGTTTCGTGGATCATTCATGAGAAAATGCGAAGTCATGCAGAAGGGAGGAATATCATCGCATAATTAGTATGTTATCTAGCACAAACGAGCTTTGCACCTTCCAGTTCTAACCTAACACAACCATTCCGAAAAAATGTGAGTTTTAGTACAAAAACATAGAAGGCCGGGGGCGTCGGATGCTTCCGAAACCATGCTGAGATGAAGGCGGGTAATGTGAAAATAGCAATATTACCAGATCCATTATGCCAAACTAGAAAAGGGTGTTTTCGGGAAGTTTTTTACGCAACGCGAAGGAATTCGGCTTTATATCACGGTTGTTGTGAGCGGAATTCATAATTCGTAATTAATGACGGTAGAAACATAGGGCCTCGAAACACGTAGCGACCTTGCAAAAAGCCTTTTGAAGGAGGTTCAGCGATATTATTTATCGCATGCAAGAAATGGAATGTAAGACAAGACAACGGCAACGACCGGTCGACAAATTTTCAGTGTTTGTTAGTGGTTTCTTACAGCGATACAATTTTAGCGGGAGCGCTTAATTAAAACGGCTGGATTGTGTGTTTTGGAGCTTAATTTAGGAGCTTAATCCACGGAAATGTAACATTGCTGTAAATAAATAATTACCCCCAAAAATGATTAATATTCTTATAAAGACTTTATAAGAATCGGCAAATCATTACAAGTCTAGTTATTAAGAATAATGTTATATAATATTTGTATTATGTAAACACTAATCAGATTATTTTTTACAGATAAGAATTTTTTGAATTAGTTCAGTTTGTTTTTGAATTTATTTAATTCGTTTTTGAATTTGTTAAATTGGTTTTAAATGCTCACAATTTTTAATTTAAAATCTCCAAATATCATTTCGGCTTGTCGGCATCAAACTAAAACTCATATTTGCAAATCGCTTTATTGTACAAATTCAAATTTATTAAGGTTCAATGGATTTCCATTGGAATTTTACATATAGGCTATTACATATAGCCCCAATACTAAATAAAGGTTTTCCATTAAAGTTTGCTTCGTTATTGTTATTTTCATTTTCAAATAAGCGATCTAGTATTAACGTTTTTGGGAATGAAATTTTATTTGAATACAAATCTGAAAGACAATGTATGCTCAAAAAAGGATATCCCATTTATGAACAATTAAACTAAATAAAAACGTCACACAACTACCATAAATACATCAGAAAAATAAACACTAAAGTGCCATATATATCTCTCATCCGCTCGGTTAGCGCAGACTTAATAGGTGGACATTTTATTGGTGGATCCAGCCACAAACGAGTGTTTGCTAATTAATGCACTCATTACATGCCAATACCCAGACCTGCGGGTAGGCTTGCGCTACGTTATACCATACCATTGACAATATTTAATTAAACGAACAAACGCTCTATGATTAGATTCGGTCCTTAATGAGGTTTTAAACACTCCACTCTTTGATGTAAGCAATTGGAACATAACACTATAATTTGTATATAGGCTTTTTGAACGTAAATCTCTAGTCACGGATTCGCTTAGTTATTTAGGAAATAAATATCACCAAGCGTATATGTTTCCTAATTGAATTAATTAGGGTAAAATATACTAAATAGATTCTTTTAAGTAATTACAGTTTTGACGTAATTGTGAAATATAATTATGGGTTGCACGATTACAATAAAAGTGACTTTAATCGCAAGTCCTATAATTTTCAAAATACTGACTTAATGTAAAAATCTTAATTAAGAGAAACAAAATACTTTAAATGATCTGATATTTAGAATGATGTACGAGATGTATCTCACATTTAAATTAATTCACCTAGGTCACTTTCACTTTTTCATTGTAAAACGGTCATCAGTCATTAATCAATAACATGGTGAACTTAAAGAGTTCTAATTTAATCGTGAAATGTATCTAATAATATTACAGCTAGCGTATATATATTACTCGATATTACTTTGTTCTAGTAATCTTTCACAAGCAGATATAGAATAATTCAGCCTGGTATCAAATCCATTTATATTGTATTTATGTACGATATTAAGCAGTAGATACAAATAAAATGTATATTCAATGTTTATTTTTTATTTTTATAATGATAAAATATATAAAAAATGATGAATATATTCGAAGTCTAATCGACGTAACTTGAACAAGTCTAAGCACTCAAGCGGTCGAAAATAAACGGATTGTTTTAACGATGTTCATAACTATCCAAATATGCGGGTTAAATTCCAATAACTGTTTATTAATTTTGATAGTTCACCCAAAGGACATTTAAAAATTTTTTGCCTGTGCATTGTTAAAAGATGATAGGCTAAAATTTGTATACTATTTAGCTTTGACAGTGTCACCATACCGATGCCCATTCGCATTTAAATTTATTAATTTGGAAATACTTCCATCAAATCAAGAATCATTATAACAATAAACAAACTTTATTTTTTTTTAATTTGAATATTCACAATTTTTTTAGTACACATTAATTAATAATTTTACATTATGAAAATAGTTATAATTCTAAACATCACTACCAATAATTGTAAAAACTTAAAAAAGTAATACTGTAATAACGGTTTCCAAAATACAAGCCTGTCCTAGAATAGCAACCATTGATAATTGTTTTAACATGTTTGTTTTTAAATAAGTTTATAATTAATAAAAACAAACACGTTATATTTAATAAACTGGACTCAAATGGTTAATCTGTAAACATGTATGTACTACGTCAATGCTTGCACGACTTGATAGAGATACTTAGCATCGGTTTCTAAGCTAAATACTAATAAATTGGTCAAAATACTCAAGTGCATTTAAAAATTAGCAGAACAGTAAATGTAGTTTTTATAACTCGTTACGAATGGCCACTTTAAACCTCATTATGATGTTATGAAGAAAATCGACAAAAGGCGTTATATCCATACTACCTATATAGAATTCATAACACAACAAGTCGAAGAGGGACAACAGTATCTCCATCGCCAAATACCATACGTTCTGCTTTTGCTTTCACAACTCCCCAGCGCGGCAATTATAGATAAAATTCCGGTTGAAATTCTAATGGTGAGGTCTACGTCTAGCTGCAGACTTTCTACGGCTACTTTGATGATTAAATAACGATAGCAATAAATTGTCAGTATTACAACAAACGATTGATATATGCCGTGGGGTACCGGCAGAGTTGAATAGTATCTTTGTACCGGGGTGTCGTGAGAGGAGACTAAGGTACCAGAACCGATAGATGGCGGTATATCCATCCGAAGCAGTGTAGCTCAAATGCACAGGGCGGGGATGAGCAACAGCATCCCCATCGCGGATGCTGCGCTCTGCGATTGCCAACACGCTTACCCAGCGCGGCAATTATGTGCGAAATTCCCCCTTTCTTGAGGAGGTCTATGTCTGTCAGTGGGCTTCCAGTTGCTGTTATAATGACGATGACGATGATTGATATATGAAATTCAGTTTTAAAATAATCGTCATCTCGATTATAAGCGGATCGTTTCGCCGACGGCCGCCGCCGCAGTCGAGTGTTTGCTAATTAAAGCACTTCATTACATGCTGACAGAACGGCTGTTCGGAACTCGCTTCGTTGTAAAACCGCCAGAAGTAATTCGTAAATAGGAGATCAAATTTCAACTCACGTGGAGCACTTGGTAAATATTTAATGGAGAGTAATGTTATGGCAAATATGACAAACATAGAAAGGAAAGTGGACGTAGGAAATTTGATGATGAAATATTAAGCTGCAGTACGTAATCAATGTTTTGGCTAGTCGTAATTGGATGTAGATATATAAACTCACTATTGCATACAATCATACAATCAAATAGGTACCATACCGATAAATAAATTTTAAAAAATCTGTAAAGAATATGCTTAATTCTAAAGTAACATATTAAAGTGTTAAAGATTAAATTAATGAGATTGAATTGCTCTAATCTAGCTTTGCTAGTGCTAAGCCGGTAGGGGTCCCATTAACACTAGTTTATTTAGTGTTGATGGAACGTTTATCACTAGCAGTTTCACTTCCTCTTTTACTTACACGAGTAATAAACCTGCATTGAATAACGTTTAAGACCCGTCTGATGCCGGCTGACTAGCTTAGGGTAGGCCTAATTTTCTGTTATAGTCTAACTATATATATAGTTAGATGACTCTTATAGTCACGTGGGATCATCACGGTTATTATATTATGAATAAATAGAATTCAGTACTTCGTTTTTATTTAAATATTATTGTTCCAAAGTGCTTGTAATGGGCCTACTTGAATAAATAATTATTTGGGTTTGATATACAATACACTTCTTCTTACATATATAAACTATTAATGTGCACACAAACACAAAAGAATACATGTTTTTTAAAACACATTTTTCGGTATCTGACAGAGGAAGGGGTTAGGATAGGTTGATCCCGGACAAACCAGTTCCCAAAAATACCAAAACTATATTAAAATAATTACCCAATCCAGCGTAGATGTTCTAGATTCACTGGCGTGTTTTATTTTTGTATATAGATATAATAAATAAATATCGGTACTCTAACCTACCGAGCCAACGGGTCAACTATAGCGCCGCAAGAGTAGAAAAGTACCTTCCTGTAAGGTGTCGTAAGAGGCGACTAAGGTACCAGAATCGACAGATGGCGGTATATCCAGACTGTGTATCCCAAATGCACAGGGATGTGCCCAATCCCAACACGTTTGCACAGCACGGCAACAATGGACAAAATTCCTCATTTCATGGGAGGCCTATGTCCAGCAGTGGAATTTCAATGGCTGTAATGATAATATAGATATAAAATTCAGCAGTTTCCAACTACCAATGTACGGTATAATAATAACTCATAACGCGAGCAATAACAGATAGGAGCAGTTGATCAAGGTACATGTTACAATAGTAGACAACTTTGTACGTACGTACTCAAGTGGTAATAATAGTGGATACGAGGTATACGAAACGTCCGACAGTATTTGCGAGCGTTAATTAACTTTAAAGGTCAGTCAAATAGCAAGCTATCGGTGTCGTCCTGAAACATTCAATCGTATTGGTTTAATGTACAACCGTACATCTGCGATCCGTTTGTCACTTTACCAATATACACGGAGGGTCCGTGTATATTGGTAATTCTTGTACCGAGCATGACGTTCATTAATAGTTGTTTTGTAAGCCTATATGCTCACTGTAGCATATGTACTCATGCACTATTATATGTATATCACTCACTATTATGTGAACAAATGATATCTGGTCACATAATCCTGACATTTATTTGCCTTGTCAACATTTTAAAATTAACGTTTTTTATTGAAATTCACACAACATTGTATACTTCGACCTGACTCCGTTATAAGTATTTGTATTAAGGATTATCGACAGCAGAGGTATTACAAAATTAATAGTCAAAAATATATATATTTTGATGGGAATCCAACATGCGACCCTTGGCGCACAAGATAATTTAGCCATAAACAAATAGCCTGTCATCTATTCTCGTCGCTACACTGTTTCGGATGGTTAATGTTAACATACAATTTTTTTAGGTAATGCATTTAAACCTTTTAAATTTCCGAATGGAACTCGATAAAGGGTGCATCGGAAAGCAGTTTGTGATTCAATGGCTGATTGAAGTTTTGATTGATTTGTGTCTTTTAATATTATTTTATTATTAATAAAATCAATTAATTAATAAAATTAATAAAATATTGTTATTTTATTATTGATAAAATCTTAAAATAAAGAATATTATTGTCGAAGCGATATAAGTGAACATTATAGGTCGTTAATTTGTATTTTCAGAGATTTCAATTGCGATTTATTTTATAGCTTATAGATTATGTGTAAGATTTTTATTGATTTTTAATGTAAAATATAACTAATGTAAACAAGACCTTATTTGCTCTTTTGACGTAGTGTTATAACTATCTTACCTTAAATTTTATGTGTATCCTACTTTTAAAATTCAAATTAATTGTTGTTGATGTTATTACTAAAAATATGCTTAACAAAGTGTTATTTTAGGTATTGTATGTAAATCTGTGGAATTCTCAAATTATTTGGGCAGGCGTTAAAGGCACAAAAATTATCAGTGTGGATATATTTGAAAGACACGTGTTTTGTAAGATAACATTAAACATTTGATTTTGTTGTTACTGTAGGTAGCATATATTTATTCGATGTAAGATAAATCAAGCTGGTCGACACGTCCAATTGCGTCCTTTGCATAGGTTTTATCTAAAAATGATATAGTTCTTGTGCTTTATTCCTATCTAGGGTAAGTCTATATAATGTCCCACTAGTTGTTATTCCGGTTTAGGTAGTTTCTTTGGGGACGCTTTCAAATTACTTGTGGATACTACAGTTTCTGAATACCCCTCTTCTATTTTATACGTCCTCAATTAATTTCTTAACTGATAAAGTAATTTGATACAAGAAAACCATAAACTCATAGAAACTAAATCTCGCAAATAAAATGATGGCGTTTTTTGCAAAACATTAAATCAGTATTGGATTTGATCAATACTTAAAACTTCTTTGATATTTAAACCTCGAGAAAATAAATAAAATTGAAGTTCCTGTTTTTAATGTGGGGATGAATGAGAATGTACGAAACAACGAAAAAAATGCTGTACACTGCACTCATTTGTCTTTAAAAGAAAGAAAATATAGTGCGTTACATTTGAATTATTAAAATAATCATCAGACACAAAATAGTCTTATATTTTTATACCATTTATTATGTTCACATTATTATTTTATTATCCAAGTAATTCGATCACAAACTAGCAACAATCATTTATATTGTCAATTTTCTATGGTGGTATAAAAATGTCATTAGCGTGTTTGTAAAACTACTACTAAAATTATTTGAAACATGATATGAATATTCGTTTATCACATCACTTGTTTTAGATCTCGGATACAAAATTTGCCTATATTTTTCACAATAAGATAATAAATCTCTTTAAAAAATAGAATATAATTTTCAAATGAATATAACTAAGCAATAAATTTGTTACAGAAACGGAAAAGTAAAATAGAAATTATACAGTTATAGAATTGATTAAGAATTATTAACAAAATATAAATAATTTTTAAAATAAATTATAAATAACCCTTTTTGTTCGTTTTACATATTTGTTGACAAGGCAATTAAATGTCAGGATTATGTGACCAGATATCCTTTGTTCACATAATAGTGAGTGATATACATAGACTTACAAAACTACTATTAATGAACGTCATGCTCGGTACAGGAAAGGGTCCGTGTATATTGGTAAAGTGAACCAATGCGATGGAATGTTTGAGGACGACACCGATAGCTTGCTATTTGACTGACCCTCAAAGTTAATTCTCGGTCGCAAATACAGTCGAATGTATTGCATACCTCGTATCACTATATCGTGCTCGTACCTCCGTTTATTATCACTTTAGTACTTACGTACAAAGTTGTCTTCTATTAAATAAATAAAATAAATCACACTACATCACATACGTTGAACTGATACGAGGTATTTAGCTTAAATCACTTGTGTTACACATAGAAGTCAACAGAGGAATCACAAATAAAAAATACACCTACACACTAAAAAAATTAAATATTCATCATATATAGTAATTTGCCCTGAGTGGGCAAACCCACGACCTTTGGCGTATTAGGTGAGATTGTTACCGTCTGCGCCATCGGACCCGTCATATTGTTATATGTATGTTAATATGCCATAGATAATTTAATGATTTCCATAGATTTAGACGTTAAAAACTGCGGAGTATCATGTGCATTCCAAATGCATGTACGCTCATAAGTCTAGAACACGCTGCCCTAAATAGGAAATTGTTTTTTTTTATATTGGAATTTTAAATTCCATCTAATTCTTTTCGGAAACGAAATCAACGAAATAAGATGTTACTATATACCAAATGAAAAGGCAGGCCATTGGTTAAAGACAATATTTATTAGAAAATATATCGACATTTTTCAGGTGCCTGGTAAGATTTTTTTTTTCTGGTATATAATATAGAATATAAAATAGAAATTATACAGTAGTATACTAATAAATTATTAGTGAGAAATTATGTTTAATATATTGCGTTTGAATATTCCAGGTGTATTTTTTACGTAAGATATTATAAAATAAATCCCTACAACATCTCATACATTGCTCTGATTTCGTAAAACCACTTGTGTTACCAACATGAGACAGCAGCGGAATCACAAATATGTGACAATATTTAAATACATATATTTACAACACCTGGTAGAAACAGAAATATCATCAAATAAATATTTGTCCTGGGTGGGGATCGAACTCACGGCCCTTGGCGCACAATATAAGATCATTACCATCTGCACCATCGAGCCCGTCATTATTCCATATAAGTCTTATTTTGATTATCGTCGTATTTATTCCTCATTTCACTAGCATTTAAGGTATGCTACTAAATTGGACATTAAGTGCCCTTTATATGCATTGGGCAAAGCAATTTTTATGTGATATGAATACAACATACATCATGCATATAAACATTATAACACATTTAATGTTTTCTTTTCAATCGGTATTCACATGTCATGTCACACTCTTAGGGCCATAGTACACGGCGTTTTTTAAACGCGCCGACGACGCGCATATGACGAACGCAACCTAGTAACCTAAGCACACGTTACCTATAGCAACAAGCAGCGTCCACGGCGCCGAAAACGCGCGTTTCTGAAACGCGCGTCGTCGGCGCGTTTAAAATACGCCGTGTACTATGGGCCTTACGCGTCACGCTCAATAGGTAGATGACGTTTGGACCTCACATCAAGAGAACTCGCGACAAAGCGTTTTTTTCTTAAGTTGCTTCTATTATTACATAGGCAAGTGGAGTAAAATGTCCCTCCGTCACAAGAGGACAATTAACAAATGCGCGGAAATTATGGGCTAAATTTCCTCGTCTAGAGGAGGCAATTAATGTTCAGTGGCTGATATCTTTCATCTCATCAACCACTGCAGCCCATCCCCGCCCTGTGCATTTGAGTTAAACTGTTTCGGATATATCGCCATTTAACGGCTCTGGCACCTTAGTCGCATCTTACGACACCTGGTACTGAGGGAAGGTGCTATTCTACTCTGCCAATAACACACATCAGTGGCTAATATGATGTGAATATGAAATTTGTGTACCCGTGGTAAAGGAATGATCGCATCATTGTAGGCTGTTACTGTCTTTATAGTATTAAATTTCGTCTATACGAGAATACGGACAAGGCCGCAATTACAATAATTATATCGGTCAATCCAAACGTATTAATCTTATAATTGACCTATTAGACGCGTTTCAGTGACCATTTGACATGATAATTAAGTATGGCGCATTGTAAAGCATTGTTCAAGGTGCATTAATGCATTGGTTTATGGAACATTGTTACAAATTACTGTGTAATGTGCCATGATATATTCAAGTCACAAGGTTGGCAATGCGAGAGTGATATTTTTTGTGATATTACGAGCGTCAATAGGCTGCTTAACTACCACATGGACTGTATGCTACTTTGTCGACTTGGTCTATGGAATTAAAAAAAATATCGTAATCACTTATAGCACTCGATCAGTAAGTTTTAATAACAATACGATAAACCTCATCATATCAGCTTCGCTTAATGCGAATGGCTTTCAAGAGATTTCTAATAGTACCGGTTCGTGTCCTGCCTGCATGCAGCGTGATATAGCCGTCTGTCCTGTGGGTGGATCTCCTACGCTATGCTAGTATGTGGTTTTCTTTACTATCTCTAAATTATGTTATGTATCTAAACTATTGTAAACTTTTTCGGATACCTCGTTTTTCTGGTAAACCTGCGACAGCGAAAATGAATACCTACTCCTTACATGGCAGTGTTCCTATCTTGTACGCCAAAGGATGTGGAATCGATCCCCACCCGACACAAATCATCACGAAAAGTTACTTTCGTTTTATGTCTGGGTGTTTATGCGTATTTATCTCTGATGGCCGTAACACAAGTGCTTTAAGCGACTAATTATGGAGTTAAGTCAGTGTATGATTTATTGTATGTATATACTTACTCGTAGTTTTATTTTATTTTATCACATGTGTGCTACTTGTACATAATCTGAAAAAAGCTCTATATAACGTTATTATTGACAAATTTTTGTGAACACATTATGAATTACGACCTCCTGAATTAATTTTAATGCACAACTCTCAAGTTAATTCTTAAGAGATTTTTGACCTTGCCCGAATTGGGCTAACTTTGTGCCTTTATTTATAGTTTAGCATTGCATAAAATACATTAGAATAATTTGTGATTCTAGAATCATCATACAAGACTTAGGGCGTTGCTGGACAAAGGCCTCTTTAAGTAATATCTTATAGAAAAAGTTTTCTGTGGCCTGCATTCAGCGCAGTCCTGCGGATCTACTTAGATCAGCATGCCATTCGGTACTATAATAGTAAGAAAAACGATACAAAACCTAGACCAGAGAGGGGCCTACGTGTCTAATTATGTCTAATTCTTAGAATCAAGAGATTTTGATACGGCTATTTCTTTCTCTTCAAGAAATGTTGTCATTTAAAAAACACAGTTAAATATAGCATTTGACATTGCCTTTAGAATGCAAAGATTTATTTGTTTAGCCATAATTACAAATACATTATGGGTTATCCCACCCTTTTAAATAGCGGACCATTCGTCCTAAAGTGAGACCTTCCTCCTTCATAGCCACAAAGTCTACTAAATCCCGGATATTTAAAGATGTCAAAACACTGCACCGAATAAATCATTCCGTCGTCATATATTGATAAACGACAATAAAATAAATGCACTACAATTATTACGCAATTCTGGATAGAAACTACACTGCATTGACCACAACTGGGTGTAATTAATGCGCTTCAATATCTGTCGATACCAGCGCAGTAGCCTTATAATTTGATTTAGCATACGCAATATATCTAGTAGTAATACAACAAATAGGAGCACATAAGTATATATACCAAACAGGACATGTCATGAAACCTGATATTATATCTGTATTGTGTTTGTTCTATGTCTGGGTGTTAAATATAAGTATTTAAGTAGTATATTTGTGATTCCTTTGGCGTCCGTAACTCTAATGCTTTAGGTGACTTAACACGGAGTCAGGTCAATGTATGAGATGTTGTGGGAATTTATTATTTGCCCATGATCGCCACGCTGGGCAAGTGTGGAGGCTTATCAACCCATGCCCATCCCTAACCTGCTGCATTTGAGCAACGCTACCTTCAGTGGATATACCACTATCTGTTGGTGGCAAATCCTTAGTCGCCTCTTACGACACCCGGTACAGGGGGAGGTACTGTTCAACTTTGCCGGTACCACACAAAGCTGACCGCTTTTGATGTAAAAATAAATCGTGATTAGAATGACAGCTCTCAAACCAACATGATTTAAAATTATTATTATACTTTTATTCTTTCTTCTTTCTATATATTTTGTAGTTTTTGCGTAATAACACCAAATATCCACACAAACTTTTAACTGCGATAATAATGTTAATAGAGACCTATAATTATAAATCTGTACACGCGAAAATAGAATGCCGTAAACATTTGCAAACAACTGGACCTAGATCGCATTTTTTATTAAAGTTTTCGTAAAAATACTTTTGACCATTCGATTGTTATATGAACAAACTATATAATTTTTTTTTATATCCATAATTCATATATCAATTCATTATTTCAATACCGTATTTCATATTCAAATAAAGCTTACTATGTTTTAGTTTCATTTGGCATAGTAAAGTAATTGTTTTTTAATCATTGAAACAGACTCACAAATGGACAGAATAACAAAACCAGACAATTAAATGATTAGATATTTGTGAGGTTTTATCACGTAATAAATAAATAAAAATCTTTAGGAATTATGAAAATCTTAAAAAATTTGATCAAATTTCTGTCAAAAGCAACGTCTACATACGTAATAGTCGTTGAAATATTTTTTAAAAACTTTTCTCTTTTTTATATTTCTCGGTATATTCATTGCAGTAATAGCAATCACAAATTAATAGTAATAACTTGCAACAGTTAATTATCAGAGTTAATATTTTATAGAATCACGAATAAAATTTAAATCAGAGAAGTTTAAATATATGTAGTAGTACTCAATTAAAATTTAATTTCAGTTTCAAAATTTTGACATTATATACTTTGACAATCGTAAAAACGGACGTTGTATTAAAAATGTGCCGTGAGGTATCGGCAGAATAGATTAGTACCTCCCGCTGCACCAGGTGTCCTAAGAGGCGACTAAGGTACCTAAACCGACAGATGGCGGTATATCCATCCGAAATAGTGCGGCTTAAATGCACAAGGCTGGGATAGGCAGCAAATCCCCGATAGCTGCGCTCTGCGATTTCCAACACGCTTGCCCAGCGTGGCAATTATGGATATAAAAATCTCCTTTCCTCGAGAACCTTATGTCCAGCAGTGGACTTCCAATGACTGGTATGATAATGAAGATTAAAATGTAAAAAAGATAATAATAAATCGCGTTTGAAAGCCGCTAACATTATAAATTTATTAATATATTTGAAGTGTAAAAGAGGTTGTATTACTATTCATCAATAACACACTTGGATAATAGATTGTGTGCTCTCTGATAACAGCCGTAGCATCTTTGCCAACCAAGTAATCCAAAAAATATTTTGGTCATTATCGCCTTCGTGCATCAATAACATTAACTCATGGGCAATGATTTTTGTTACCATCAGTGTTTTTGGCGGGTTCTTTTCTGGCTCACGGTAAACCGTTAAGGTCCATCTGATGGTAAAATTGGAGCTTTTTGTCAATATAAAATGATTTGTTACAATCGGATATAGGTATGATATAATTACTTGACGTGAATACACACATGCACACATTATAATTTTTCGCGAAAGTATCATAAAAATAAAATTTTGTTTTATAATTAAAAGCCTGTGCTATCTGTTACTATTAAAAAGTAATATTTCTTACTTCCTTATTAAATTGATAGTTCAAAAACATAGTGCTACGAATTTCTATTTCTATGAAACTTAAACCATGTAATTATAATTACTAACTTTGATCTGTTATCTTTTTGCTACAAGCCTAGTAATCTCAACAAAATACCAGTAACAAATCATACAATAAAACAGAAAACACGCAATATTTACATCAATAAAAGCTCATTACAAATTACACTTCACTTACCTTTCCTAACCTCGCTTATCTTAGATCTCACCTGGGCTTCACGCCTCTATTTCTTCTTAAATATCAGATACAACACAGAATCACCACACAACACTTTTGTAACAAAAAAATGTACACAGAAGCCGCGGAACTGCAACTAAATTTATTATTTACATAAAAATAAAATGTAAACACGACTGGAAGCTAACCTCTATGTGTCACAACAAATGTTATTTCAGATTCAACAAGAACCAAAATATTTGAGAAAATCACAAGTTATCAATTCAATTGGTCCGAAGAAAATATTAAGGTATAGATAGATGTGAGAATTCGGACTTTATCCAAAACAAAAATTGAGATACGTCCCAGCAGGGGTTGTTGACAGAACTGTCATTTGTTACACTCCATTGTAAGGACGCATGCGCAGAGGGGAGGACAGAAGGGCGCATGACAGTTTTCTAGTTGACTTGGCTTTCCACTTTCGTTCTTGTAAAGAGGTTTCACTTCAATTTTAAAAAGAAAATCCCAGCAAACTTTTTTAATCTGCTTTGAACGTAATTTTAACTTAGGCTTTTTACGTGTTGTGCAAGGTAATGGGGGACTTTATGATTATTTTAATATTAAAACTTTACAAGTTTTATTATTAAAATAATCATAGAACTTAGTGCATTAATTTGATGAAAATAAATAAAATTTGCGTAATTCAATAAAATATTAGAACAATTTAGACATAAACGAGAGTTACTTAAAACAATAAATAAACCTACACAAATGTGTAAAAATTTTGTAATCGACATGATTCCGTCTGTGTAAACCATTAAGTTCGACCTTGACATTTTAACAGATTTGTGTAAGCTGATCTGCAACTGTGATATATGAGACACACAAAACATATTTAAGAAAAAGTTATGTTTTAATGATCTATTTTTGACGGGCCCGATAGCACAGATGTAGATCAGTGATCCTGTATTATGCGCCGAAGGTCGAGGGTTCGATCCCCACCCAGGACAAATATATGATGATATTTATGTATATTTTATCTGGGTGTTATTTTAAAGTAATTTTTAAATTAAAAACAACTTTATTGAATAAAATTCTCTAAACTTCATATTTTCTTCGTGTTTATAAGTACATTGCCGTGAGGTACCGGCATAGTATAATAGTACCCCCTCCATAGGTACGCACCAGGCGTCGTAAGAGGCGGCTAAGGTTCCAACAATAACAGATGGCGGTATATTCATCCGAAACAGTGCAGATTAAATGCACAGGGGGGGGGGGGGTAGCAGCATATGGGTAGCAGCATCCCCGTCGCGAAAACTGCACTTTGCGATTTCCAACACGCTTGATCAGCACGGCAATTATGGTCCAAATACCTCCATCTTGGAGTCTCCTATGTCTACCAATGGATTTCTAATGACTGGTATGATGATGATGATGATATAAGTACAACACCTCAGCGAGAAAGTTTTATGCAAATTAAATCTTATTTTAAGTAATACACCTCAATCATTTAAATGATTCAACATAAAAAACGGTCTCTCTGTTTTTTATTTAATTTTGAATGCCATATGTTTTATAATATTATTTTTTTATAGGTGTTATCAATACATAAAGCATGTATTGATAACCTTTTTTATACTAAATACACATTTTAACAAATTAATTACTACTAATGCAGAGTTTTAATATCTTTTTAAGTAAATTAATTTAATTAATCTCCGTAAAAGATCGTGTAGTGTGAATTATGTTGAAACTTTGATAGAACGTCGCAGAATGTCCGGAGTTTAATTAAACTTTTAAAAATTATGTTTTCAACGGATGAGTAAGTTTTATGTTAATTTGATGGACCAATTCATTCCATACTTAATTTAAAGAATACCTTGTTATTTGAGGGCTAATTAGAATTCTTAAACTATTCCTTATCAGCTATTAGTTTTCAGTCGTATGTAGATATTTAAATCACCTATTAGCTGATTTCGGGTAATTAAACAAGAGAGTCACTTTTTTCTTTCTAATAAAACGAATATGTAATGATAAAAACCCGTACGTACGGTGGTTCGCTGGACTAGACGGTTTCCAAATTTTAATTATAATTATGTTCACCTTAAGGCTTATACATAAAGATGGAACTGTTACATAATACAATGAAAAGTTCGCGGAAAAATAGAATTCAAAGTTGTTAACACATATGAGCCAACTAAATTGACGTAGGCAGAACTGAAGTGTCCAAACACTTCCTTTATAGTAGGAAATGTGAAAAAAACAGACATTTGACATTTCTGAAATCTACTAAAATAATATAAAAATATAATTCTTATTATTAGAAAGCAACGTCTCCATTCCTCTGAAGGTAATATAGACATGTCCAGTGGATTCAAAACATTATTGAAGCTAAAAATGCTTTTTTGTACAATAATATATAATAATAATACTACGAGTTCATTTGAACATATTGATTTTGGGAAATACCATTAGGATTAAGCGAAATTTGCATTATCAAACATTGTTAAGAAATAATGTGTTTTATTTTGTTTTAATAACATTTCGTATTACTTAAAAACTCACGCTCATACAACTCATGCAACTCACTGACACAGCTATATAAATATATTTATGGGATAAAATCTAACAACATACACCACTATTTGCTTTTAATAAATATCACTATAGATAAAATATTTTGCTTTCCTTGAGACATATTTAATGCGCATGGCTGTTTATAATTTTTCTGTATTAAAAACAAAACTGATTTAATTAATAAATCCTGATAGTCACATAACATGCTTTATCTATTTTGAATCAATTTCAAAAAACTTTAATTTCTCAGTTAGCATTTAGGCAATTTTGTATATTAAAATTTACATAGCCAAATTAAGTGAAAAAAAAATTATTACAATAAGTAATTGGACGGTCTCAGTAAAGCTGGAATATTTTCCCACACTACTACTATCGCTGGAAGTAATAAAACGAAACCAAAAACCGTCTAAATCAGGGCTGTACTATTATAAAAGTTGGCAGCATATCGTGAACCAAACGACTCTGCTTCTGTCATAAACGGTGACACACTCGTTATATGAGTGCAACCAGCCAACTTAGACCCCTGACACTCGCAATAAGTCCTCAAAATCTTCTACGAAATATAAAAGCTGGAGGAAGGGTGGGAGCTCATGTTGTTTAGTCAGCTGGAATACCGAGTTAGGGATATGCTTTCATTTTTTTGTTTCAGAAAAAGTTCAATAAACGTGAAAACATACGGAGATCTATTTTCAGGTTTTATTTAATTATTTTAGCTATCATAGAGTGCAGACAATATGTCATCATCATCCAATCAGCCGTAAGACCGTCCACTGGTGGGTAAAGGTCTAACTAGGTGATCTTCAAACGGACTGATTGTATGCGGCCTGCGCAAAGGTGAACTATGGTAAAGGTGGACTAAAGGTGGACTATCTTTTCGCTATGTGCCGTTACGTGCTCTCCATCCCAGAACCTAATGACTCCATCGGCCAATTATTTCGTGGATTATACACTGCCACTTCTATTTAATAACTAATATGTCAGTAACTTTGGTTCTGTAACAAATCTCCTCATTCCTGATTCGATCGTACAAAGAGAATCCGAGCATCTCCCTCTCCATAGTTAGTTAAATTACTTTGAGTTGGCCGAAAAGGTCAAGGTTTTGCTGCCATAAATCGTTGTTGGTGACATACATTGATCGAAAACTTTCGACAGTACCCACCATTTATAAATACGATTGATTTTACGTATAAACAAGTGTCAATACGCTCAATATTATTGACAGAATTAACTTTACAGTGAAATAAAACTATACAAGCATTTCTTATGTTCATTTTTAAATTTTACTTGATTAATAGTTTTTACTATAGGGCCTTCGGAATATCGTCATTTTTTACAAATTAGTACAGTTACAGCTGTTCGACTAAAGCGATACAATATAAAAGTAAACACATTTTTTGTAAAAATTTTACAACGTATTACAATTAACATAACTATTATTTAAATGGTAACATGGAGTTTTTTAAGCAAAACAAACCGCATACAATAATCTAGTTCTTATTCTATACCATATTTTTGAATACTTTTCATCTATGTAGGAATATGTCTTTGTGAGCATCTAGAACATTATACTCCTTGCTGATACATTATTATTGGAAAATGGAATATGGAACAGCTTTGGTTTTTTAACAGTATTTTGAATGTATATGGTTTTTCAAACGCTTTTATAGCGTTAATTTTGTCCGTAGATCTTCAGCATTTCTATCGCGATGCTAGGCACTGCGATTGCTACCCCGCCTGCCCAGCGTGACCATCTTGATGTCTATCAGTTGACGTTCCATGGCTGCTATGATAAAACGATAGTTTGAGAACTCTGATGTGTAATGATTTGATATAAACATACTACATAGTGAGAAGAAAAAATATCAGTCTATTTCAGGCACTTTGGGGCAACCGGACACCATGTATGATCCACCATTATTTATAGATATTCATAAATTCATAATCTTTATATTAGCCGTAGGACGTCCACTTTTAGATAAAGACCTTCCACAGATTCCGCATGTGTTATCTTTACCCGCAATTATCATTTTGAACAGGCATTATATTGCTTACAGTACATCACTGCAGTCCACCCCTGCCCTACAATTAAAACTACGCTATTTTGTATTGATAGTAGTAGTGTCATTTTATCGCTTCTTCTGCCTTTTACAACACCTGGTACCGAAGGCTAATTTAATAAAAATAATATATATTTCTTTCGCTCACAATTTGAAAATCATATACAAATTAGGCTTTTTAAAACCACGAAGTGTGCCAAATAGGCGACCAACACAGCGTATTGACATCATACCATACTAAGATACCACAACGCTGATTTTAAATGGTCATCAGTTCCTACCAATATACCGGTACCCCGAGCTTAAAAAGAATATAACAAATACAAAATATCTTTATGTAAATATGCATTCATGTAGAAAATATAAGCAATAAAAGTAGCCTAAGGTACTCTTTATTACATCTGCCAGTGTAAGTCTCGTTAAATTTGGTCCGTTCGGTTTCGAATTTGAAACAGACGAACGAACAAAAAGTTTTGCTTTATACATACTTTCAAATGCCTTTTAAAAAGCTGCTATTTTAATGTAACAAACAGACATGACGTGTCCTTGATTTTATTTTTGTGAGTGTTAATATTATTTATGTATGCATTGACCGAGAATATTTACAGTTGTTATTTCTGCTTCTTCAAATTGTTTCGTTTTGAGTTACTCGAATCCGCCGTCTTATATCAATGATCGTCCGAACATATGGACTAAATGTCCCAAACGTATGCTAATGTTCAATTAGAAAGGAGCGGTTAATATTCCCTCTCATGTGTTTCCGGCAAGAGTACTAAACATGCGCTATCGGGGAAGTTTGTGGTCGCGTGACATTTAAAAAGCAGTAAGTTAAGATGCGACCACACATGCAACTGTTTTACCATAGCAATTTATTTTTTTTCCAGGATAAAAATAATTATGTAAATACCAGCCAGTACGCTGGCAATTACATAAAACTCAACTTTATGAACCACTTCAAATAGTTACTGTACGGCAATCAAACTAATGAATTGTATAAATTATTTCTAGGTATTTTATTGTAATTATTCCATGCAATATAGATGTTGTCTACGGGTTCGTGAAAGGTTTCCGTTTCGTTCCGTTATTTTTATTCATTGTGAAAATTATTATGGTACCATGAAGTACTATCAATAATTTTATTACTATTGTTTTTGGAATCCGTTTTTCTTCTATATTAACGTTTAGAGGGTCCATTAACCATGACTAGTGAATGCTCGAATATCGATTTTTAATTATCATTTTTGATATAATGTAATCTATATTACTAGTTTTTTTTTATTAATCAGTTTCTTGTTGGTTCCTTTCTGGTGGCTCATGTAAAGAATCTGCATTTAACTTAAAACATAAATGTTGGATGTCTCCTACAATCCCGTTGGGTCATCAAGTCCATGAGTATTATGTATATAATACAATTTAATACTTCATATATCTATTTAATATTTTTGACCATTTAAAAGTGCTTGTAATGGGCCTTAGGAAGGAATATTTTGATTTGATTTCAGTAACGTGACTGGATGATGAATAGATATCAGAAAATATATATAATAAATATTTCTTCAGTCATGTCCAGCAGTAACCTCCCCAAGAACGGAGGAATTTACTAATAATAGCCATGCTTGTATTGCTGTATATCCCCGCCCTGTTGCATTTTAGCTACCGCCACCTGTCGATAAAATCACAACACTAAATATATATATATGTATATATATTATTATTTCAAAAATAGATTCTTCTATTCTGAGCTATATAAATAAACATAAAAGCACAGAGTATATAATAAATAATATGTGATATTAAAATAATTAAACATAGAGCGTCCCTTTCCACATTCAAACACGGCACATATGGCACACTATTTCCGTCATATTAATTTAAGTGGTGTGCTTCGGAGATAAAATCTGGGTTAATATAATGTTTATTTCTCTTATTAGTATTAAGAAAAGGTGAAGGGTGGAGGATGGAGATTTAAAACGAATGCGATCTAATGCTAAGATCTAATGAAAATGTTGAAAAGACCTGTTTTATATCATCTGCCGGCTTTATATCACATACGAGGATGCGAAGTTTTTGTATTTCGTTAAGTGGCCTAGTACGAAAATTATATTATATAATGTTTTTAGCGCTATCTCTTATTGATTGCAATCATTGTAGTGACATGACACATTTTTTAACCATTTATTTTTTAAACAGTGAAGATACACTTATTTTTTGCATTTATATTGTAAATTAGGTATAAATTACGTAGCAGTAACACAGTTTATACTAGTACGTTTGCCTTCGATTTTATTCGAGCCTATCAGTGTAATTTATTCTTTATTTTTGTTTTTATTTGTGTAATTAAGAGTTTTTGTAATTTTTGGAGTATAATAATAAATAATTATTATTTATTATTAATATTAAATTAAATTTTCAACTATCTACCGGCGATCATTAGAGGCAGATTAATTTATTGGCTTAGCGGTGAAAACGTAACAAATAGACAGATATATATAAACAGACAGACATAAAAAGTGTGTTGAATACTTGTGTTTACACAAAAAAATTATTGTAATAAAGATTTCTCTACTAAGCCTTTGTGTGTGCGAATAACATACAAGAATTTTGAAAAGAAAGCCTTTGTTTCAATATATTCAAATGACAGTTAAGCAAATTATCACCCATTCGTACGAAGTTACTGACAAATTAAATCAATAAAAGCAAACAATTCAGCGGAATAACTTTCATATAAAATACTTCCTGTGGAACCTCGCTGTGTTTCGGCGTCAAAATATTCAATAAAATCACTATTAGCAATAGGGTTTGTTGCGTCAGTCCCCAGTCCGACTATTGGAGTTATAAAAATACCCTTCGCCCCATTATGGGGGCATCGCGTGACCAAAAATATCAACCGTGAATCGATACAGCTAAGCGCTTCGGGCCTTATCTGGTCTAGTTAGTATTAGTATTGTATTAAGAAGTACCAAACACTTGCAAAAGCTACTCTGCCTCCCTTACTGTCCTACCTTAAAACATTTGTCTGGTTGGTTTTCAATTCCAATATAAAAAAAATCCGTGCGCAAAGTCTAAAGATTCAATTCGAAGCTTATTTATTTTCTTTTACTAAGACTGAGTGCATACTTCATATAATAGAACAAGCTGTGCCCGCGACTTCGTCCACATGGAATAGGTTTTTTGGGTACCATACTCTTTACCTTAACTTATATAAACTTTAAATGTCATGTTTATTTATATCGAATCAATGGCCTGAAAAATAAGTTTCAAGTTTCTAGCTCTAAAATTCGAAATACTTCCTATACAACTCTTCATCTTCCTTTTCGACCCCTTACAACCCTTATTTCGAAAAAAAGTAGCTGTCCTCTATTAGGATTTTAAGATTGTCTGGGTAAAATTTCATCAAAATCTATTGAAATCTGTAGGCGGGAAAGCGTAACAGACAGACAGACAGAGTTACTTTCGAATTTATAATATTAGTAGGGAAATAGGGATGAGTGAGTGTGAAAGACTGTCATATGAGATTGATACTAAAAAATAACCTGAATTAAGGGTTAGCAGCTCCACCCCTTATAGTCATAAATACAATTTTGACCAAAATAGCAAGTTAATATTTCCAATCATTGGATTTTTCTATCGCTACAGGTATAAGATTCTTGGTATTTTTTGGAGAAAATTACCAAGCCATTTATTTACACAAAATGTTGTAGTCTACACTTATTATATTATGCTTATATTTCTACTTACATTATTTATATATAAATATACTTAAGATGCCCTTAGGATATGGGATATCATTGAAATGAAGGACAGATATGTCCAAAGATAGTTTGGTTGACAGAAAAAATCGTTGAGTAATATTTACTGTAACATGTATGCATATATATATTTTCAAATAACGAATTTATTGTTATATATACATTATTTCAATTGTTTTTACTGTTTTAACTTAGTCACGTGGAAAGTATTTTACGTGAACTCCCCAAACATAAGAAGACAAATTATTGGTAAAATTTTATACCAAAAATGATAAGACAATGGTTAAAATTTTATACCAAAAATATATATATATTTTTTGATATAAAACTTTAATCATTGTTGTATAGACTAATCAAAATATTAAATTTATTTATATAAATAATAAAAAACATGTTTTTGTGTTAGCCAAATAAAAAGTTACTTTATTAAAAATATACCAATTAAATGCCATTTTTAACAATAATAAAACATATATTTTTTCTTTTTTTATCCTGTCTAATCTACGTAATAAAAAATTCAACAAAACCTGATTTATATATGAGTAATCATTAATAAAAACTAAATAAGATTGACAAAATTATGAACACCAATCACTCTTAAGCAACAACTCAATAACACAAAATAAACAAACTACATTGGGCACAACACAAATTAGTATTGCAAGTATAAAGGAAACGTATACATTTTAGATCGCGCCAGTCACTCCGGTGCAAGTTTACTTTGCTTACGAGCACAAATTTCACGTGTTAGATTGGTACACGTATCACTGCATGCATACATTGCATTAGATTCCCCTACTAAGATCCCGCTTCGATAAAATTTATTGGCTAGATGTATTTATTTCACATGAGGTAGACCTCCTACAATAGGTCACCTGCATTGGTATCTCACTCTCACCTATTCCTAACGCCAAATAGTAGTGTCCGCATTGCTGTGTTCCGGTCTAAAAGTTGAGAGAACCAGTGAAATTACTGAATGTAACATGGTATCTTTAGTTCTCAGGGTTGGCGACATGTAAGTGATATATTTGCGATGGTACGAGCGTCTATAGACTACGATTATGAGAGGCAGTAAATTTACTGGGTCATGTGGCATAATATTCTTAAGGTTGGCAACGCGTTGGTGATGTCCTTTGTCCTGGTCTAATAAAAATAAAATTAAAGTTATATTTATTATTAGGACCTCATGCAAAAGTGAAGCACTCATGTAGACGAGTATAGGTGAGATACCCATGCTATGTGCATGATCCAAATTAAAGTTTGAAAGAGACACGAATCTCTGTCTTCCATGGAGAGCATTTTGTTTATGGCGTTATCTCACCACCAACGTCAAGGTTAAATATAAAAAAGCCGACGTCTCTACGGCGCATTGCGACGCTTTCGGAGACAAATACCATAGCAGGAGATATGAACCAAAGCACTAATAGTAAGTAGTACCGCGAGGAACGCAAGTTCACTAACTTTATACCTACTAGAGGTACAGTACCGGAGCTGTAAAGTGGATCACTACTCGTAGTTCCAATCAACTACTCAGAATACGAACCTTCGACCAAGACACCGGATAAGCCGATTTCTTTCTTTCCGAGAAGGTGTTAGAGCTGTAAGGCTCACAAAGCGTATCCTAATGTACTTGCATATCTCTTAAAACTGTTGAATCATTAATCACTCATGTAGCTATCCATTGGACTTCTAATTATTGGGTGCTTGTACCGGAGGTGTTTCATAGCGGAGTAAACCAACCTCACCAACCAGCTACAGAAAATCGCACTCATCGTTTAAATTCGATCATCGACACTATTAAACTCATATTCGATGCGCAGGAAGAATGGCGCTGACAAGGGTAATACTGGACAGACATAACATTGTCTCATCTCTGCTAACCACATAAAGCCGCAACTTCAAAATAGAGACAACTGCTTGACAAAGCTCTGTCGAGAACTCCGAGGCGGTTGGGCTAGTTTCTAAACCCACGGTACCTATTAAATAGTCTCGACAGAAAACCCATTGTTTATATGTTAACCCTATCTACTCGGATACCTAAATAGGCACTGTCTCTCTGGATTGATAGTGACAGTTCAATTACTAGATGTGTTTACTATCGTACAGAAATCGTCTGCATTGGTACCTCGCGCTTACCTATTGTAGTGAGTTGATCTTACTAGTTCATGGATGAGTACTGATTACAGCAGAAGTAATGGGTAATGTGTCTTATATTACAAATCCCAAGGAAGGCGACGTGCTACTAGCATTCTTGTGATGACACGATGATACCCGACAGTCATTCGGACCGTGATGTTTGCCAACTTAGTAATATAAATAAAACAAGAAAGTATTTGCTCATTGAGACGAGCGTTTAAGTAATAAGAAAACATCATTGACCAATATAATCATAGGTCTCAGAATGCGCTGTTGTCAGAAATTTATATTCCTAGAAAATAAATCTTATATTAAATAATAAAGAAATAAATTCACACAATATCCACATTATTTTCAACATATATTTCCTTAACAAAGTTCTTTTAGATTAGTTTGTCTGCTAAGCTGTGAAAATGGAATAAATAAACAAAAATAATATTTGTAAGGATTGAATGTTTTCTTGTAATGATTCATTTTATTTTGTAATGAGCAATCACTTTATCCATCAGCCGTTAGACGTCTACTCCTGGACATGAAGAGGACCAAAAGAGATTTAAAAAAAAAAGGGTTTTGAGGATTAACTTGAGGCCAGCGTGGCAGTTAGCATAGTGTAAGTCTTAAATCGCTTATCAAAGCAAGTACGAAAATAACTTAACGGCTTTCACTGTTAATAATAAAAACGACTTCTTAACGGCTTTTAAGCGCGGTTAAATATTATGTGTATCGATTAAAACATGTAAGCATGTTTATTAAAAACTGCGACATACATTATGTTAATTTTAGATATATATACGTTCACAGTGCTCACTATACCTCTCCAAAAAATAAATAATTAGTTTAGGCTTACTGATAAATAAATTTAAAAAATAATAAGTAGTAAGTTTATTTTTAAAGCATTATTATAATTAAAAGATTATATTTATTAATAAACTGCCTGGGGTTAAATTGGTATCGAGCCTAAAGACAAAGGCTTGTTAACGTCGACGTCGGTGAGGATTCCATTAACAATAATTACTTGATGTTAATCAATCATCACCAATTTATTCTTGCAGGTTCCTTGCTGATGATATGAATAATTTCATACAACATTCCATACTGACTAACAACAGAGGAATCACAAATATAACAATAAAATTACAAATCCCTACTATCCCTATTATAATATTATAAATGCGAAAGTAAATCTGTCTATCTGTCTGTTACGTTTTACCGCTTAAACGCGGGCACAGCTATTATAATATAAACACAAATTTAACATCCAGAACCGATCAAACACAAATATTAACAATATAAGTGTTTGTCCTGGGTGTTAGAATCACTACCATCGGCGCTATAGAGCCAATCGTAATGGCTCGCATTATACGAGCATCTGCATTAGTTTTAAGACCCATCTGATTCCAGCACACTAGACTAACGCGAGCTATCTAACTTATGTAAATTGACATATGTTATATAACTCGTATGATCATGTATGTTAAGCATATAGATTCTAGTACTTCCTATTTCGGAAATATTACAGATTTTATTTATTTAATTTTATAACACTCTACAAGTATTGGGCCTACTTGACGCAATGTATTTAGATTTCATTTAGTTTTTTTTATTATACCTGGTTAACAAACAATTATACAGAAGACAGACACTCGTAATAACAAGGATATCACTGACGCGTTGCCAACCTTTGAACTTGAAGATATTATGTCACATTTCTCAGTAATTTCATTGCCTCTTCCACCCTTCAAACAGAACACAGCAATGCAAACACCGCTATTTGGCGCTAGAAAAAAGTGAAAATATCGGTACCTCACCAATGCGACCTTTGCTTGAGGTCTACCAAGAATTACAAGATGATTGGTTGAGTAGATAAAACGTGAAAAGGTTACAAACAAACAAATTTACTTAAACGCATTTATAATATTAATGACATTATATTCACAATCCAGCTGGAATTGTGACTATATTATAATGAATGTTATAAATAGCATAGCCCACGTCTCAACCGAATTGAAAGCTTTCCCATGGTCCAGAAACGTCAAGCATTATAATGGCCTGTTACACTCTCCCGTCTTCTGTATAAAACTGCCGCGGCGTAGGTGTGTGGTCTATGGTACTGTATCCTTTTCGAAAACTGACTTATTTGGAAGATTGGAAGTAATTACAGCTTATAAACATGGCTCAGGAACAAGATGGGGCGGTGTTCCTTTAACAAAGTGTTGTCACTTTACTTAAAGAACAGCACCACCACGCTCCTGTTTCATGCTTCTGGCGTTTTGCCCTTAGTTATTTAGTTTCTGAATTACTATAAGAATTGGTGTTACGGTAACAGTATGTTTAATTGTATAAAAAATGTTCGCTAATGTAGTAAAGAGCGGGATGCTATTTAGATAACTTAATTTTCCATTCTCAAAACAATCAAAATGATATACCTATATTCGTAGCAACTTATTAGAGAAAACAATTTATTAAAATAATTGCAATTTTTCTTGAAATTTGTGCATAGTTTTAAATCAATCTGAAAAAGCACATACATACCAAGCGAATACAAGATATAGTATTGTGACAATTAAATGTAGAGTACAAGTAAAATAGTAGTAGTTTATAAGTCCCATTTGATGTGTTGTTCCCCGTCAGAAACAGCGTAGAACAAATGCAGAAAATCGGAAAAGGGCAATAGTTTCCCTGTCACGAAGCTACGCTTTACGACTGCCACCAATTTACGGGCACCACTCTCACAAAGCGAAAAGACAATGAACACTATTCCAATATTTTATTCATTTATAGAACTTGTTATAAGACCGACCTGCAAAGATATTTTTGTTGGAATATCTTGTTTTTCTGTCTAGCAGTGGACGTTCTAACGGCTATTTGTCTCTTTAATAATTTTAATTCATACAGTGCTGTTGATTGGTGACAATCATAAACAAACGTTTATATTTTAAATAGAGCCTATAAGTATCCTGCAACATATGGGGACATTAGTGAACGTTAAATATCACGAGTCATGCTGCCTAGTAGTAAATTAAACCCCTTGCATTTGACAGTCATTGTCATATGATTGACATCTTTGGATCTGCCAAAACCACATTAAAGACGGGTGTCAATCAAATCCTCTCCTCCACTCCAATGCAAATGGGAAATATATATAAATATATTATATAATATACTACGAAAATTATATAATAGTGAATTAGGTTTGACGAGCTACTGCGTCTCTAGATAGCTTTAGAACTACAAGGCTATACATATATATAATTACTCCTTGCGCTATGAATATAATTGTAAAGGTCAATATTTTTGCTTATGTACTGTATTTCTATATTTATTTATAAATACTAATAAATTTATTTACAATTTTGTTGCCCTTATCCCAGATATGACACATTTATTTAATAACTCTAACGTATTATAATATTAGCAATGCGTCATACATTATTCCTTAAAAACCTCTTATATTTAAATAACAAACAGACTCTATAATTACATTTTTATAGTTATTTTATTGATTTTATAAGCAAAGACTTGTTAAATTTTAAATTAACGCAATATCTTCATTACGAAACTATAGACAAGATGTTCTTTTTTAATTACTTAAAAAAGAACATCTTGCCTATTAAGATAGTATGTAAATAATATTTTGCATTAATACTTTTCTAATATTTAAGCTCAAGTCACTATTCATAATAAAACATTTTATTTTGTCATTTTTAAGAATGTTAAAAAAATTAGGAATTTTAATGAACTACGTTTAAAAACCGTTAAGAATGTCGTTCATTATTAATACTATCTTCATTAAAATAGCTGTTTCATTAAAAAAACATTGGATGAAACCCTTGGTAGTGGTAGAGATTCAGAGGAGATCTTATCGGACGTTCGAGAATCTCCCAAGTGGATATGGTAATAAGGATAGAGATACTGGAAACGGCGCCTGTGAAATTGCGTGATCTTGATGCATTAGGTGGGTACTTGTTAGGAGAGGGAAGACGTTCGTTGTTTTAAAAAACAGCTAGTTAGATCTTACATATAAATAAACACTTACATATTACTTTACCAAAACATGAAAACTTTATTTTGATTCGAAGGCTGAATAAACTCATATATCAATAATAATTTTTATATAAAGAATTTTGTGTAACCAGTGTTTGCGCAGGATGAACTTCTAAACTAACAGATGGTTATTTATCCATCCAAATCAGTGTAGCTTAAATGCATAGGACAGGATGCATTAGCATTAGCAACAGCATCCTTATTGTGAAAGCTACACTTTGCGATTGTAAAACTACACTTAGTTCTTTTTTAAATTTCAATTGTCTTAGTATCTCTCATGCAAGTCGTATATTGAACATATTGATAAATTTTTTGAACTGCCAACAACAAAATTAATATTTTTTATGTTCATTAAAACCAATAAACGGTATGTGACTTGAATCAATGCTACTGTGTATTTGTCCGATTCGCTTCCTCAGCCGATTATTTTGAAATCAAGCATTTATACATATTTTAGTATTATACTTGTAATTCCTCTAATATTTGATATCCTTATGTTAAATGCTTTAAGCTACTTATCTCGAAGTCAACTTATGAAATGTCTTGTGAATTTATTATTATTTCATCTATTTTATATTTCGTTGGATTTGAATTATCGTCTTAGACATGAGGTACTGGCAGAGTAGAATATCAGGTGTCGTGAAAAGCGACTAATGTACCAGAACAGACAGATGGCGGTATATCAATCCAAATGAATGCAGCTTAAATGCACAACATACTTGCCCACGCTGCAATTATGGGAAAAGTTATTTTTGTTTTTCATTTCTTGGGGATATGTCCAACAGCGGACTTTTAATGGCTAATATGATGCTGTTGGTGGAATTTTCATTTTCTTTTATTTTACTGATAGTTGTAAAAAATAAAAAAAAATTCTTAGACAAGTGATTTCTGTAAAATATAATTCCCAAAATTATGTCTGAATATTAAACATAACATTATACTGATTGCATTTATGTTATTATGATTTAAATAATTATGCTAAATGTGATATGGCTAATAATATATTGCATAACTGTAATTGGTGTAACTTATCGTGTGCCAAGATTTTTGAGTTAAAATTTTTATGCAAATATTTAGTGACCCAATGTTGTGACCCTTTTCTGATTCAGTTAGGATATACAATGTTTAGGATGGATGTACGACCATCATCGGTTCCGGTACCTCTGTAGCCTCTTACGAAACCTAATACAATTGGAGGTAGTTTTCTACTCGGGTACCCCAGTGATAAAATTTCTATTAAACCAGAAATAAACATTTAAGTTAGCTGAAAAACACTTGTCATTAAGCCAAGGACTTCGTAGGAACAAACAAACGTAACTTTTAATACGATTTCTGAACGTTCGGCGCGGCTTCCGAAATAAAGGAAATGGATTGCTCGGAGCCAATATATTCACATTTGCATATATTTGCCGCCCTTCGAGTGAGGAAAAACGACGTAATATGGAGTGAAATTACTTACTTTGATCATATCGCTCTTTCGGCGTAATGTCTGATAATATTGTAAAGTTAATTAGAGCGTGCGTTATTTGTGTCAAGGATATTTGTGTGTATATTATATTTTTTGTATCTAATATTTTATTATATTATTTTACTAAATTATTACATATTATACATTATTAAAAAAAAATAAGCATTCCATAAAAGAGAATATCCAACCCAAAGGTCCCCAGAATGCTTGCAGTATTACCACGCTGCACAGCAAGCGAGATCCTCTGCATCAGAAAAGCCCCGGGCCGGTAGTCCAAACCCTGGTCCACCAAACTTCTTCCTATTTTACTTACTATATTTAATAAGTACTATGTGTCATAAGTTGTGAGGAGGCATTAAAACCGACAGATGAAGCTATATCCACCTAAAACGGCGTAGTTCATGTATAACAGGGCGAGGGCGGGCAGCAGCATTTCCGTCGCCAAGCAACGATCTCAATTGCTCCGCTGGGCCGGTGTCAGCATGGCAGTTATAAGCAAATTTCTCCATTTTTGGTGAAACCTATGTCCAACATTGGACGTACTACTTGGTGCTATGATGATAATGATAATTTATTGTTCTTTATATACCACACAAACAAACAGCTCGCTTAATAGTAACCGATTATTGTAGTCAATGGACGTTTGTCACATCAAGTACACCAAATTCACGTTGATGCTTTGTTTAAATATTTTTTTTCTCTTTGTAACAAACCTAATCAATGAATTGTTGCCACTTTAGAAGCGTTTGCAAGAGTTAATATCTCTGAAACTGCACTGTATATTCCAAGATATAATGCCAAGCCGACAATGCGTGACGGGGATACTGCTGCCCATCCCCACCCTGTAGTATTTAAGTTGTGCCATCTATTGTACCACATATATATAGCGCCATCTGTCAGTTTCGGTACCTAAGTCGTCTCTTACGACACTTGGTACGGAGGGAGATACTATTATACTCTGCTGGTACCCCACGGCTATAATATTCGATAATCGATGAAAATCAGGTATTATACTATATGGTATTTCATACTATGATGATTATATGACCTTTGCGCTAAGATGCACTTATCAAATGCAAATTCCCTTGCACTTTCAAACAGCCAATCTGATTCATCAATAACCTTAATGCTTCATAAATTAACAATGTAACACACAATTAAATAGCTAAATATCGATTCGCATTGAGTAAACGCTGCATTCAATGCCCACGCGCGAGCCCAAATTTGATAAGTCGGCCATTACGAGTGGGAATGGAAAATGCAGCTAATGGAATTACGCAACATGCCTGCGGCTTGCTGCCGGATTAATGAGTCTGCATTATTCGTGTTGGGAGAATCTTTTTTTAGTTGCCTAAATTTGGATTTTAATTTAGTTATTCCTAATAAATCTACTTGTTAACGGTTTTAAAACGCGGCTTATATACCCTTCTAGTAATTTCATTTTTGGTATGACGTTTTAGTTTCCTTGCAGCAGCCATTCTAAAGATTGACATAAATATTGTGTCACGATTTAAAAGTTACAATTACTACTACAATTTTTTTTTATTATCGGTATTTAACTTTGTACGTTCCCGTTCCAATCTACGCAATAAGTACTCAGATATAACACCAAAGAGCTCGAGACTATTTTAGGCAAAAACATTTTTACTTTACGTTATGCCCTAACCATTTCCTATATTGTGTCCTTTTTTATTATACCAGATCGACAAATAAGCATACAGTCCGCGTGATAGTGAACGTTACCTACAGACGTTATTACAACGATATCTAGGATACGTTGTAATAACGTTGTAATAGCGCGTTGCTAAACTTGTGAATTAAAGTTATTTTGGCCCAGTAATTTCACTGCCAGTCTTACCCTTCACATTGGAACACAGCAATGTGACCACTGCTACTGGCAGTAGAGTTAAGTGAGAATGTATCGTTGTGTAGTCATGTATTGGGTTCCGATGCGAAATGTACTTAGGGTTCAAAATTTAGTCATATACATTCACTAGTTAAGTATTGAAAGCTTATCTAATAAATTTAAAAACTAACACGCATTTATAATAGGTTATATATATTTTTGCTGTGATGTTTTTGGCTTGTTTTACTAAGGGGTAGTTAAATTTCATGTAAATGTGTGTTAACATTTTTGAGGATAAAAAATACCTGGAAATCGATCCTAGTCTCGATTTATTTGTAGCAATTGCTCTGCTTTCCTTTTAATTGATTGTTTTAATCTTGTCTTAAGTTTTGTTTAAGCGGTTCCTATTGTTTTTTTTATGGAAAAAACAGTTAAATTTAAGTAATTTGCATACCGTGCACACTAAATATTCCAACGAATCCACTCATAGAAGTAAATTAACTCAACTAACTTTATGATAATTCGTTTAAATCTACATTTATGTTATAACAAACATATCACTTAGATACATATTTTATCACCCAGATACAGAATAAAAACAGATATTATTGGAATGCAAACAAGTGCTTGTAGCACTTCGGAACAATGTACTAAGGTATTGAAAAAATGTTCATTGTTCCAAGTAAGGTAATATCACAATTAGCCCGATTAGTAAATAAATCGTTTACAACGCTTTAATAATATTAGTGCAAATAACCTTAATGGGTTATTATTGATTCTCCAAAAAGTTGAGCCCATAATTAACAAGACCACAAAAATTGTCTGCGGCGTTATTTTGGCTAGAAATAATCAGCGTATCGACATGAAAACCAATGGATGCACTCGCGAATCGCGACATAAATACCATTTATCGTAACAAAACTTTCGGATTCATATTTTAAGACTGGGCAAAAGAGTATTTTTCTTCATTACTGAGTCTATAGACATTAGTATCATCAAAAGGAAACTAGATTATCCCTAAGGCTTTTTTAAATATAATATGATGACACCCGATACTATCACAGCAATACGCAGAGTTAAAAAGTAAAATTATTTGAGAGTAAGATACAAATGCAAGCCACCTTTAGTTAAATAATAATAATTGCAATAAATCAGTCATAGTGACATCGAAAACGATCGTATTAACGTTGCTTAAAGTTATCATTAAGTTATTTTCTAACATTTACGCGTTTATTAATAATAATATAACTTTTACGGCTTAAAAACGCGGTATAGACGCGCATTTTCTTCTCGACGTTATTTACCTTGCGAAAACCGATTTCAATATTGATAAGATGTCGCATTAAAAAAATAGTTAAGAGATGACACCAGACGTTTAGCGCAGCTCATATTTTTAAATTGTACTTTAAAATTCAGTGAATGCATTAAACCCGTGAAAAAAGACGAAGCCGCCTATTACTAAATGTATTTAATAAAATTAGTACGTTATTTTTTATTAAAGTATGACATTTGTGCTTTTAAACAAATCAAAAGTATCTTTGTAATGAACATTTTATATGAACTCTTACCAATTCTTACCAAATATTAAAACCACCATAGGTTTCTACGAGACTCACAAACAAAAGGATACGATGAATAAGAAGTATCCCCTAAGTATATTAAAAATTTAAACACCAAGTTGGAGCCAAAGAAATCTCGATCAAAACTTTCTCTTTTAATTTTTTCATAAACGACTGAAGTTGGAAGCTTTCGGTTTTATTACAGCTGTATAGTAACGTTCGTTTTAATTGCTTAAGGTCCTTGTAAAAGTAAAGTGTATCTCGTTAAAGTTTTTTTCTTGAAACATAGTATCCGAGCTATGACTGCGTTCATCGAACATGGAGAAATGCAGTTGAAAGCAGTAAGATTTAATTAGTAAGTTTATTATATTAGTAGCACATCATATGATGTTATTATGAAAAACCCAAGCTTAACAGAAGAATTACAAATGGATATTTAAAAACATATATTTATATAGATATATGTAGTCCATGTTGGGTTCGAACACACGATCTTTAATGTTCAAGATGTGAAAAGTACAAACAAGATCCATTGCAATTATGGTATTATCAATTTTTCATAAAGTGAATTAGCGCGGTAAAATATTAGGGCAACAATAATAACATATTAAAAACAATAGATATAATTAACACGAGCCCCTATCCCCAATGGAGAGAACTACTTGTTTAGAAATGAAGGAAGAATGGTGGGAGCTGCCGTCCTCAGAGCGCCGCAAGGCACTTTCGGAGACCAATACCAGTACAAGCACCAGATGCGGCAGGTCGAACCGATGGACTGGGGCTCATTACAGTTAACGGTTAGTACCGCGTGGACCGAGGTACCTCTTACCCAGAGAGGTATCGGAGCTGAAAAGTCACTTACCACCCGTAGTCACGAATTGATCTTCATTGTGACACTGGATAAGCCGACGCCCTCTATTTATATGGAGGTGCCAAAGCTGTAAGGCGTGCCTTAATCTCGATGTACTATAACATCTTCCCAAGTTCACCTTAAGGTTAAGTAGGCACGCACTCATGTTAGCGACTCATAAAAAGTATGCCGAAGTAGTCATGCCAAAATAAATAAGAAATATAAATATTAGCTAGTTTAAGAAGAATATAATTTCGGATATTACTTTTCCATAAAATACAAAAAAACCAGATCACAGAATTTTTATATAAAATTTTATATTTAGAAAAAAAAAATTAAAATAAACTTTTCAAGACAAGTAATTAAATTTAACAATCCGATTTACTGAGTAATTATAATAAAATTACGCTCACAAGTTAATAAATAATAAAATCTATAAATAAAGAGGAGAGTGGAAAGATACGCAAATATTGTCAAATCATCAAAGGCTTCATCAAACGAGAAGTTAATTAATTTTACCCAGTACTCCGATGTTATTTGTTGAAATTGTGTAAAATTAGCAACAAAATTACACTTGAATCTTTGAGCTGACATAATGTTAAAAAGTTCAGGACAGGTTTTTTTTAAAATACAAGTGATATATTTTGGATTATAATATGTCTACGCGCCCTTCGATAAATCTATACTAATTATACAACAGAAGAGTTTGTTTGTTTGTTTAAAAGCGCTGAACTCAGGAACCGCTGGCCCGTTTTAAAAAAAATTTTGATTAGTCCATTTTTTGAGGAAGGCTGTTATAAAGCCCCCCGAAGTCTAATATTCAACTATTCCACGAAGTCACGGGCACTGATAATTCATAATACGCAGAAGATTATGAGGTTGATTAAAATACGCTAATGGTTATCGATAAGGATTGAGTGCGATGGCGCATATATCATCTTGTGCGCCAGGGATTTGGTCCCCACCTAAAAAACATATTTATGTAATGCACATTCGTTTTTGTTCTGTCTGGGTGTTAAATATACGCCTGTCTACCGCGACTATTATGTGAAAATTATATCCTTTTTGAGGTGGCTTATGTCTAGCAGTGAAAGTTTATGGCAGCTTTGATGATGTTGCTGGACCTATTATAATGAACCATGATCCATGGTAGAGATTGTGTTTATACAAAACTTTAGGTTAAGCTATAGACCTCACATACCACTTTCACTATATCATTGCTCGACCATGGTATTACTAACTTAGTATGTGAATAATATAGTTGTAGTAAAAATTTTGGTATTCTGACTAATAATTAACTTAAAGCACTTACTGTACATGATATCAAACAACAAAAACATTAAAATTAAAATAGATGTAAATTGGAAATCTAAATTAATAGAGTCGACAATCCAAAATAAAATACAACAAATAAACACAGGCCCACGTTCACCCCACAAATCCTGTTGATGGCAACATTGCGTGTTCGATGCAATTTTAGTCAAATTTCATTTTAGGCATTTAGCATTTGTGGGGAATTAAGGCGTTGATTAAATAAAAGTATTTTAAGGGTATGGAATTAATCTTATATAATACTATTGCCGTAAGGTACCAGCAGAGCAGGATAGTACCTCCCACTTCACTAATGGTCGTAAGAGGCGACAGGTGGCGGTATATCCATCCGAAACAGTGTAGCTCAAATGCACTGGGTGACTATGAACTGATAAATTATAATATTTTACATGAGATAGACCTCATAAAAATGTCGACTTCATTGGTACCACACTTTCACCTATTTCTACCGCCATATTTTATTTGCATTGCTGTGTTCGGAGTTGAAGGGTGATGGAGACAGTGAAATTACTGGGTAACGTGACATGATATCTTCAAGTCACAAGGTTTAACGACCTGGTCAAAAAAAAATACACGATGGACAGACGATCTGACTAGAAATGTAAGACTTCACAAGGTGGGCCGCATACACCCAGTTCTATTTGAGTTTAATTGGGGAGCCCAATGTCCAGTGATAGACGTTCTACCGCTGATAGTATAGGATCATCTATTTTTGTATCACTGCCTAAAACAACTGGTTTTTCAAAAAACCATATTTTTTACAGTTTTTGGATTTGACGGGCTATGATATGAATATTGGATGGAATAGATAGATTGACAATGAATATATCCAATATACTTGTGACTCTTAAATCATTAAATGATGATCTACTTTGCCTAATATCGCTATAAGTGTCACTTATTCTTGGATTGTTTGTCTGATAGGTTTTGATTGTAAGATAAACATTTAGGAGTTATTGCTAGAGCTTAATGATGATCAAATTTTAGTTCCATATACTGCGGCGATAGTTTCCAAATGTTTAAGAAACTAAATATAAAAATATGCGAATGAATTACAGCAAACATGACGGTAGTACTGACGGAAAGACAAAATTAATATAATAGAACAAGTGATATTGTAGTAGTCTTATTGTAGAAAGTGTAAGTTTATTATTGTATATAAAATATTAGCAAATACGTGTGGGAATGATAGAACAGGGTATATTGTAACTATTATATCCACTAAAAAAGAAGTCACTTAAAGATAAGTTAAAAATAAAAGTCAACATTTGGCTAGTGTGTTTATTGAATCATCAATAAAGTTTCGACTAGAGGAAACATCGTAGGCAGTGATATTTTGGTTGAAATGTTGTTATTTACAACTTAGAACCTCTTGGCTTCTGGTTGGGGAGGGTGGGCCGCGATGTAGTCAAGAGACCTCTGGATGTAGTCGGGGATGGGTTGAGGAGCGGGGGGAGTGGGCAGATGAGCACCCTGAAACAAAAAAAAATCAACAATTATCAACAATGGCAACGGTGAACAAAAAGCTAACAAGTCTATTGTTTCCATACATCCATAACTGCATAGTAATGGAAAAACGACTTATATAAATGCGTAAATTTTAAACTGGAGCCATCAATCTGTTCAACTAATGAATTATAAATGAGCCGTCGTGATCCGAGATTTATTGATTGGATGATCTTGAATTTCATTAAATACTTGTTCTATAAAATTTTATATCGCTCGCCAGAGTCGGAATCTCCGTCTTTGTTTTCAAGGTCATGGGTCTGTTTGAATCCATTTATGAGCCAATTCATATTCAGGTTTGTCGTACTTGAATATGTAATATATTTAACGCGTACATTAAAGACATGTAGAAATCATTTGCACCCAAGAAGGCAATTGTATATATGATAAAATCCAAGCCTAATGTTCACAACCTAATAAACTCGATGCTTTTGATAGTGTAAAGTCATCGACATTGATATCGGATATCAAATGTCTGATTGAATTCAGTTTAGAATGCTTAGTTCTATAAATATTTTAATACGCGAAGAGAACAAGTATTTTATTTATTTTATACCTTTTAAAATTCCTTTATACTTATTTGAACGAATTCTAGTAAATGTGATTTTTGTGAGTAAATAGTGTCTTACCTGGGGCTGGTATCCGAATTCGTTGGCGATGTAGGAGATCTGGATGGGGGTGCCGTCGGGAGCGGTGTAAGCGTTGGAGCCACTGACTTCGATAGCCTCGTCCTCCTTTATTTTAAAGCAATTACAATAAATTGTGTTAGTCAAACCTAATTGTTATTTGAATAACTTTTTATACAGTTAAATAATCGAAATAGAAAGTAATTATATGATCGTAACTAAATGATAGCACTTAATCTCTTATTTGCAAAATTATGTTGCGAAATTTATGAGTATACGTAACATCTGTTTTGTTAGCTAACAAAATATACAGAGGTGAATCTAAAGGTTACACTCAGGTCATTGAATGTTCAAATACACAAAAAATGAGATTACAACACGAGGAGAATATGTTCGTAAAAAATGTAACACATTACAAACGTTTGAAACCTTGAGCCTCATTAAGAGGTTAAGAGGCACCATATCATATGTAACAATATAAATCTGTATTATGATAACGAAACAAATCCAAAACATCAATTGTATCAAGATTTGATTGTAAATCTGAATGTAGTTTAAATTGATTATATTTTATTGGACATATTTGTAAGTGATGACCTCAAGTAAATACCAACTCGTATTAATGAATTCACATATTTAAGGTATAAGTTCATCCAGTTAAATGTCATTCGAGTAAGACCTTCGGCTTGCATATAATTTATTGCCCGCAGCACGTCTCACAAGCTAATGCATGTTATCCTTGACAGGTTTATATTGCCTCTTGGTTCTTGGAATTTCGTAGGTAGAATACAATTTTTGATACCTATCTTGTTATTTCGTTTAACTACAATTTTTCTATCACTAATGCTTTTTACATGAAAATATCTATGGCACAATTTGTTGATCACAAAGAGTTTCATACCTATGCCTTAGCGATTTCATAGTGAAAAAGACTGAAATATTTTTTTTTATTGATCACTTTTCACTACATACACTACGCCTAGATACTTACGCGGCCAACGTTCTTCAGTTGTCCAGATTCCTGGCCTGAGATGCCGTTGCTGGTCTCGTATCCAAAAGAGTACTGGTCAATAGCGACGTCAGAGGCGAGCTTGACGATCTGGGCGTCAGCTTCAGGGCTGCGCACGACGTGGGAGACATCGGCGGCGGCGATAGCCGCAAGGGCGAGGATGGCGACGAAGTATTTCTGGAAAAAAAGATTGATTTTTTTATGCGACGTTTTGGTCACATTTAATTCACAATAGATCTTGTAATATATTGTATCAACCTTCAGAAAGTTTGTCGCAAATTAAAAGAAACCGCGTTTTATAACCTTTAAAACTATAGTTTTCTTATGAGTTATATGTTAATGGTCACATCGATGTAGAGCATCTAATGGTCAAACATTTTCAACTCAATTGCTTGGATATCACTCGAATATTACTATAGAAATACATAAACTATTTTTTATGAATTGTTTAAACTTTATTTGTAATTATTTACAAAATAATATATATGGACATACATCTTGTAGGATTTACAAATTAAATTATAACGGTAAATATTTTTCACCTGCTTTTCCAATAAGAGATTCGATAGCATTAAAAACCGAGATTTTACCTGAAAAATACTTTAAATATCCAAGATAGTATAATAGCGTATTGAGGTAATAACGATTTCTATTAAAGCGTAAGAATTTAAATTACTACCGGTAATATTGTTTATTTGCAATATGTAGTTTAAGGATTCAATTAAGTCATTAAATTATATATTTTTAATGAAACTATAGATAATATTCCAACCAATATTTGATAATTAAATTCGAAGAGTATAATTTTTCAAAAAAAAAATTTTCATTATGGTGTCCAAACTTTAAGTGGCGTGTCTTCAATCGAGATCGTTCTAGAGATATCACGTGAGATATTTCGTACAGCTATTTCGTTGGTTCGTTTTGCAACGGTCACTAAATATCACACAGTTGCACTCACCATGTTGTTGTGTCAAAGGTAAGAGTCGAGATGTGACTGTGATTGTGGGATGATCGCGCGCTGTTTTATACTGCTTCATGATCGTCCGACATATCGGCATTTACATTATTTTGCAACAAAGAAGATCTGATATTCAATATGATTTGTTATACAAGGTGAACTCGTCCAAGGGTATTTTTCTAAGGCAGTTGGACATCCGCCTTGGGTTTAGTCTTAGATGTTGATTTTTAACATATTTTCAGACGCAAAATAAATAGGTAGGTTTTTTATATATTAAAATGTTATTAAAAATTAATTTAATTTCGTTACAAACAAATTGATGATGATTTATGAAGCCAATTAATATTTTGGTTATTTTTGTAAATTCTTATACTTAATATTCACTTCTTAAAACAAATAACGTGTGTGTTTATATATTTTTTCTATTTATTATATTTAAAATGTACTTAGATATAATTTCATATACACATAGTAAATTTTCCATTTTTAATTAACATTACTTCGTTAGCGATCTTTAAAGGGGGAATAATTAAAATAATATAGAAGTTATATATTAAATAAAAAATATCCCAATAATTTCAACGTTCGTATTGCACTCGGTCGACTACTGAAAAATGAAAATTCATTTATAAAAAGAAACGCTTTTTTTATTTAATATAGCAATTATTTGACTGAACCAGGTCACTACGGTCATACGAAGTACCAATTCTAAATGAAATATACACAATAGTATATTATTCGTTAGTATATATAGTTTAGGAAATATATATATATATATAATATTTATGATATTTTATAGATAAAGTAAATCTTGATTAACGTATATTTATAACTTCTTTTACAATTTTGCGTAACACCACCTCCTCAACAACTACCGAGTTTGAAAAATATGTGTCAATAGTTAAAAGTAGAATAAAATATATTTATAATGGTGTAGAAAGAGTACCTCTGGAAGTTTACTAATATTTATCCTCAACTCTGCGAAAATTTATCTTCACTTTAATGGAACTTTAAATATCAATTGTCCATTTCACACATTCAATCGTTTATGTACATTTTTGAAATATCTTACAAATCTCGACGACAAGTTTTGTATAGAGACATTAAATATGACTACTTTGTTAAAAAAATACTTAACTAACTTTTAACCGAATTTACAGTTATATATAATTTTTAGTTATATATAATCTAAATAAATTTTTTAATAAACTAAAAATTCTAATGAAAAATTGAGTAGCTAATTATTAGTGGATAATGTTAAATGCCCTGTGCTTATGTCAAGACTTAGATTTTGAAACGATCCTCTAATTAGTTTAAAAGATGAATGTTGACAGCAGTTGTCGATAAGAATCCATGATGGCGACGTAACAACCATTGAATCGTATATATCTTTAACTAACGATCATGTTATAATATGGAATAAAAATGATGTAATTATATACTATACTTTAATTTTTTTAAGTTACCTACATAAATATAACTTTTATGGTACCTACTAAAGAAGTGTATTGTACGTGTAAGTATTAATTTTGGTCTGAATCGAGAAAACAAAAACAGTTAAATTGATTATTGTATAGATGTACATTTATTAGTAGATATGTATACATTATAAGTATAAAGATTACGGACCTAGCTTAGATGTCTCATTCTAGACTGAGTCTAGACTCAATTACACTGTGTAAACTGATATGTACTATTTACATTCCGAGTTTTAGTGATTACCTTTGAATCCCAATCTTTGGTCTTCAACAGAATTTAAAGTTTAGGTGTAAATTTCGGTCATGATTTAATTTTACACATCGTTTGCACTGAACACAATTTGAACATTACATACGGAGCGTCGTCGATTCTTGTGCTACAAAAAATATAATATTTGATTCTCAAAAATACAAACTTTAAATCTTAATGCTTTACAAAAAGTAAAGATTCCTTTTTGAAAAGCATTTGAAAGGGGTCTTTTGTAATTTTTCTCTAACGCTCTATCGCTTAGTATTCGCTAGTATTCGTTATATCATCATATCAGCCATGAGACGGACATAGCTAGATATAGGTCTCCCCAAGTGATCTCCAATAGGACCTTTGTGGCCTGTGTCCAACGCGATCCTGCGGTTTTAATCAGATCATCTGTCCATCTTGCGGTTGGACACTCTACTTTGCGCTTTCCGGTATGTGGTCTCCATTCCAGAACCTTCCTACTCCATCAGCCATCGGTTCTGTGTACCAAATGCCCTGCCCGTCGGTAACATTTAGTATTACCTACATTAAAATTTAGCGACACAGCTCTTTGTATGGAACCCTAAAAATACTTTGAGTATCAAGCATTCATCTTTGGAACGATAACAAAAGGTCTTAGTTCAAACTGAGACTAAAGTCCTAATTATTTATGAAAAGCTCAAAAGACAATCTATAATATTAAATGTGCAAATATGTCAAGGAAGAAGTTATTTCGGTGCATCGCAGCCATTAAATTATGAACATTATTTTGGTAATCGTCGATGTAAATGGTAGTTAATCAAAACTTGAAATGTTGCATGCATTTTTTGTAGCGTAGCTTATGGTCGCGTGATTAATTCATCCAAGATCGGAGATTCATTCGCTGTTTATAGTAATTTAGTAACAACCATCTGAGCTGTCTACAAAGGTGTGGTTTGTAATTATAACTTTTAAAATAACCTTTTATCTCTTTTGTTAGCTGTTGGCGATAAAACGACTTTTTTCGATGTTACAAAAAGCAGCTTGAGAATTTTCGACCATTAAAGGATGGTGACGTCCTAATGACGGACAAATAAGATATTTCTTTAATATAATTTATCAAATTGTAATTTACATTATTTGTTTGATGATAATTTTTTCATGTAATGAAAAGTGTTAGTGCGAGTGCTCGTGCTTAAAAAGATAAGCGAAACTAGGATTATGTGTAAGACCAAAATTTAAATAAATATATTCTTTGTTGAAGTAGACATGGGATAGATGAAACTATAATTTTCCGAACTTTTATACTAAATACTAATGTTTTAATAATTTTCGTATGATAACTATTTATGTATGCAGAAAGACTACGTTTAAATCTTTTTAAAATAAAAAGTCCCCCATTTAGTTCCAATGTTACTATTTACTTAACTTCTCTTAACATCAATGTCATCATATTAGCAATTAGAAGTTATCGGTAGAACATAGGCCTTCGAAAAAAAAGAGGATGGATTGCGACCGTCATGCTGCTACCTTTTCCTGCCTTGTTGCATTTAAGCTACGCTGTTTCGGGTGAACGGCCATCTGATGCTTCTTACGACACCTGGCTCAGAGGCGAAACAGAATAGTACCTAATCTCTGCTCTGCCGGTACCTCTCTTAGCACGTGATCATGATATAGTTGTATTAGTAATGCATTCGGTGTATTTTGCATAGTAGGGTAGTTCCGTATGTCAGAAATCAACGACTTTTTTATTAAGATAATAATACCATATAAATGTTTAAAATAGTGTTAATGGATACAAGCATATTTAAAAAAAATACTAGTGTTTTAATTATTTTTTTTAATTTAATTATGCAGATACTCAAAGTTGATTACATTTTATTATAATCATTGTATATATTTTTTTCTTTTAATTTCTAATTAAAGGTTTTCTTTAAATGGCATTTAAAGACTATGTACCTACTACAAACAGCAAGTCTGAACACAAATAAAGTTTGTGTTGTCGTGTTAATTTTATCTCTAATTCTCAACCGCACTCAAATACGGTGTGCTGTTCTGTCCATAAAATATTAAGATAGATCTTTGTTTATATATATAATTAAGTAAAATAAAAATAGATGCATAGATAATAATTCCATGATATCTTAATTCTGCTATTTACAAAAAAATATGTTATAGGTCTTTCAATGTATGGCTATTTATTGTAGCGTTTCAGATTATAAATTGATGAGTTACTTTTTTATTAGTATCTTCTTTTTATTAGATGATTTACTTCTTTTTTTAATCAATATACCAGCTTTATCAATAGGACCATCAGGCTTGTGTAATTTAGTTAGTATACTAATCATAGGAATATTAAATCTGAGTTTTATATTTGTTCTTCGTATAGTCAGTGATATTTGAAAACCACTTATGTGTTATTAGGGATGTAGCTAGAAAATGTCTACTGTTTTAATTGAGAGATATTTAAAAATGCCGAATTTTAATTTACAATAATATTTACTGGTCTCAAGTGTGAGGAGGACTCGAACTTACATGATTCCGGGGGAATTCTCTAGTGTTCTTTTTGTGCTGAGAAATCTGCGCTATTTTTTCAATGCTGTAGGTTACAAGTAGGTACAAGTTTAATGTAATAGACAAAAAAACAGACTCTTGATTACGTGGCTACTAAGGACTCGGTAGCATAACGGTACTTATGCTAAAAATGACGCCTTTTAATAAACTTTACACAGGTTTTTTTTATTATATCATCATTCGAGAAAATTGTGAGTCTACTGCCGGATATAGGCATCCCCAGAAAGGGGAGATTTCTCAAAATTGCCACACTAGGCGGGAATATTAGCAAGTGCTAAGCGTAGCTTTTGCGACGGAGATGCGGCTGCCAATCCCTGCCCTGTGCTGTCGTCTGTGCTGTCATCTATCGATTCCGGTACCTACGGTTCTTACCCGGTACCTCATGGCAATTTGATTAAAAAGAAACGTTTAAAGTAAATCCATTACAAGTCACATTCAGTGTTATGAGCATTTTTAATGGCTATTTTTAACGCTTGATTTCTATTTAATCCTTAATAATATTATAAATGAGAAAGTTCATAAGTACGTCTATTCTCTTTTACGCCGGTACGGCTAAACAGATCTAGATGAAATTTGGCACAGAGTAATCAGTGGTAATACATATGAAACTTTCGTAAAGAAAACATGTTAATGTCAAATCAGAGATGTCGCATTTTTATTCTTTCTGGGAATAACGAGTTTATGTAATAAAAGCCGCAGGCAGAAAGCTATTATATTATAATGATAAAAAAATATCTAAAAATTATCATTAATTGTTATTGATTGACTTTAATCAATCGATCATATTATCAACTAACATTTTTGCATTTAATTGTTTCATTTTTCAACTTTAATGTTAATTAATGATATTGTTACTTGTTACTACCATATTTATTATATCGTTGCAATTATCACTATATTATACACAATTGTTACTATCATTGCTAAGTGAATGTCTTGTTAGTTATCCTGAAATAAATAAATAGATAAAATCAATTAGACGATCCCTATAGCTCATTTGGTACCATCACTTCGTGTTAATATGTCTTGTACGCGATAAATCCCAAACACTATCCAATTAATTAAACTACTACTAATTTCATAAATTTTTTGGTTTCCATACTCAAAGGATAAAAACGGGATCCTATTACTAAGATTCTGCTATCCGTCTGTCTATCTGTTCGTCTACCCGTTTGTACGCCCGTCCGTGATAGACAGTTTACAAAATTTATTTCTGTTGCCGCTGTAACAACAAATACTTGAACTTAAATAAAATTAATATTTGGAGGGATTAAAAATTACCATATATTAGGTTTTTCTTTTTCTTAAAAACGGCAACAGATATATGCCTGAAATATTAACGTAATATTACATTCACTCTAAAAATAAATTAATAACGTTTAGATTTCACGGGCGCGAGTCCGACACGCACTTTGCCGTTTTCTTACCATTAGACGGAGTAATTTAAATTCATATTTTCTAATCAGAAGCTTAAATATAATTGAAGACATCAAAAAAATAGTTTTCTGGGAGCTTTATAGCCGCGCGCGTAGTAGTTAAATACTATACCAGAAATTCATTCATAATTGCATTCAACACATAATTGCCGCGCTGGGCAAGCGTGTTGGCAATCGCAGAGCGCAGCCATCGCGACAGACATGCTACTGCCCATCCCCAATACACAGGATTTGAGCTGCACTGTTTCGGATGGATATACCGCCATCTACCGGTTCTGGTGCCGTAGATCTTACGACACCTAGTGCAGTAGGAGGTACTGTTATATTTTGTCAGTACCTCACGGCACGCATACCAGAAATATATCGGTAAATTAACATAGAGCATCCGTGCGTAACAAGTTACTATTATTGTAGTGTTTTCTACAATACTGGTAACGAGTTTAGCTCTGATGGGCTATTTAACCCTTGCGACTATGACTCTCGGCGTAAGGGTCGTAAAACTGTCGCTTAACCGTTTCTTGAGTAGTTCAATTAGAGCTGAGATTAAACCAACATTTGACGGAGGGTGGACGCTTCTCCAACTAATTTTATATTGAAAAGGGAAGATATTTTTATACTAAAAGACTTATTCTTTAATTAAAGTTGACCCTTTACTTAATAGACTTGATATATAATAAATAAATAAATAAATTTTCTATCTTTGCAAATAGATTTTTAAATACTGTTCTTGTGTAATTAAATCGAAGTCAACTTAGAGCAATTTTAGATCTATTCATATAATTAATTACGCTCGTAGTCATAGACAAATATCTTCTACAATAATGCCAGTGTTAAATCCTCTTAAATGGGTTTAAAACGCGTCAACCGCATTCAATATTGCCGCAAACTAACAAAAGAAAATAATAAAACGTTTTATCGCCGTAAAACGTAGTCAACGCTTTACCTAATATCTAAATATCTAATGTATTGACTTATTTACTTAATAACTATAAATAAATATATTTAGCAAATACACGAAATAGTTTCAATATCATTAATACCAAAAATCTATAACATAGTCTCTGTATGAGTAAATAGTGAACGCGTTAATGTTATAAAATCCTCATGTATTACAAGAACTATACAGAATTTTTCGATAAGCATCAATCACGCTGTAAATATTAAATGAAGAAAAGCATTCGCCTGTTCCGCAATCATTCGGTTATATTAAAATATGGCGCCTAAACTTGAGACTTATTCACGGTGTTGATCTTTGATTTCTCTGAGGTCAATATGTCAGCATTGATCGATAATATATGGCTCTAGACATCGCCGACATTTAAAAACCTACTGATATAACCTATCCTTTCACGTGATTATGTAAAATGCGTCCTTGTGATTCGTTGGACACAACTATTTTTATGGTTAGTACGTCACTAGGCCTCCAGCGCTTGGATACAGCCTTGTATTTAAGTGTCGCACTATAATTTAATTCATACATGCATATATAAATCTGTAAACCTCCCGATGATAACTAGTCGAGATGATTTTATGTTTTTACTGTTTAAAAAGTTATTTTTTATTCACACTATTTAACAATCCTTTTTGTTAATGTGTATTTGTAGGTACACACAAAATCAGAGATATCAATTATTCTATTTTTAAACAAATTGGGCCCGATAATAGGTGAAAGTTTACATTTATTTTAAAAAAGAATAAGAGTTTTCGATATTATGAAATAGATCACATAGGAATACATATAGATAAAAACTACCTTCACATGGGCCAGTCATCTCAAATATAATAATAATTTATTTTATTTTGTCTACGCAAATTTGGTATATTTATTTTATCAAACAACTATTTAATCTGATTAAGTGACTTAAGAAGTTCCCGTTCCCATTTATTGTAATACACAATTATGACAGATTTCGCATATGATTAGGCGCATTAAGAGAAAGCTTACAGTCTACTCTATGCTTGCGTATAAGATCTGTCTGTCTTATGAAATCTTATTGAGTAATACTGGTTTGGCACAAAAGATAGACAACACATGTATACTTCTATATTATTGTTTAATGATATCAACATGCCATGGAGAGGAGCATGATAAATATATCAGTCAGAATAAGAAACTATCTAATTAGGAAACGTACGAAAATAAAAGATGTGACTACAAAAATAAGAAACCTCAGGTGGAGATAGGCCGGTCATACAATAAGAGACAACGAGAAATGGAACAAAATCATCTATTTTTGGAATCCAAGAAAAACCAAAAGAAAATGCGGAAGACAATACCGAAGGTGACATGATGACATAAAGTTGGAAAACAGTTGGAAAAGCATGAATTAGGGTAGCGCTGAATAGAAAAGAATGCATCGAGTTGGGCCTCTCCCAACCAGATAAGGGCAAACGGACGATGTTGTCGATGTTGATCACTCACTAGCATTCAACAGCAATTCTAAACTAATGAAAAAACATTGTCTGAATAAAAGGCTTATTATTATTATGTAATGATATCAATTTGACACAAATATCAACACACACATTTTTTTTATATCATATGCATATATGGCATAAGTCCGCCATTTGTACATTTTGTAACATTTTGTGCAATAAAGTTAAATAAATAAAATAAATAAGTAATACAATCTCACCCATCAAATACAGCTATATAAATAATATTAATATTACAAAATTTTATATACACCTGATATGTAAAAAAAGATACAAAAATTGAGTCTTATCGGATAAAATTTTTTCTAAGCAACCTTTGGATGAAGAGAGAGTAAATATAATAAAATAGGCAGATCAAGGTACTAAAGTAAAATATATACCTAATAATAAACTACACAAATACAAGAAATAAAGTGTAAATGGTGAATCACACAGTGATATCACAACACAACACATAACATTATATAAGTAATTACGACAACGACAAGTAGTGCTTCTTCACTGACCTTTTAAATGAAGACAGAGACTACATGCGTCTAACTGTTAAAGGAAGTGCATTCGACAAACGAATGGTTTAAACCGTAAAAAAAATATCAAAATAATTTGTGAAATGCACAGGTGTTGCCAGCATCAAAGTTTTCAATGACCTCCGGGACTTTTCGTGGCTATCACCACGGAAAACAAAACGATTTAAAGATAAGAAGGGAAGAAAGGCGGAACAGTACCTTAAACAATAACCAAAATATATGAACATTCCTGCGAAGTCATTTTAACTTAATACTAAATACAGAAACATGATGATATTTGGGTAAACCGAAAAATAAATCTAATGTACTCTAATTTTAGTTAGCTGGCATCCGCATAATGTAAGATATGAAGAAGAATAGATTGTGCAAGAGCAACTTTGGTGTTAAAAGGGAAGAATTTACGCAATCTTCTCAAAGAGGTCACATTGTTTTTTGGGTGTATACAAAGGAAAGAGGTATGTGATGTGCCGTGGCATACCGGCATATTCGTTTAGTATTTCTCTTTGTACTAGGTGTTGTAAGAGGTGACTGAGGTACCAGAACAGATGGATGTAAATCCATCCGAAACAACGCAGCTCAAATTTAAATCTCGGGATAGTGGTAGGTAGCTGCATCCTCGTCGTAACTCTGCAACTGTTATCACACCTACCTTCCTGGGGGAGTCTATTGTCCAACAGTGACTTATATGATGATAATGAAGATGAAAAGGTTAACCTTTAGTAATAGTTTGCCCTGGATAGGGTTAGATCGATCGGGATATAACGTCTCTTGACACACAACACTACAGAACGCGCCGTCGTGCCCTATTGCATTTAAACTAGGTTTTAGTTTAGAGGGAAAGGAATGAGTAATTACATTTTCTATTCGCAATAATGTTAATCCTTGATTTTTATTATTTTATCTTTTAAATTTAGATATATTTTATATAATATGCTTTGCAACTTTTGTAATGTAAATAATATGAATAAAAAATTTTGATGTCAATATACTTTGACATCTGACATTCTTACCAATGTATATTTAACTTTAGTAGTACATTATGTAAGTTTAAAGTAGATACCTTCAAAAATAAATAAATCCGTCCAAACATAAATTCTCTACTTGATCCATTTCGAGGGGTTGTTTATAAAAATAATTAAATACATTTTATTTTCTCTACTAATGAGTCCCGGCCTGCCTGTGCATTCAGTAGTGTCCCTTCCCTGCCTCATGCGCCACGGGACACGGGTTCAAATCATATCAAATATATATATGACAAATATTTGTGTTTATTTTTTGTATGCCTAGGTGTTAAATACATACTCATATACATTTCCAATATTCTTGACAGAAGTTTTTGACAGAGACAACTTTTAAGTTAACTTATCACGAAGTTAAATAAAGTTAAGTTTACTTAACTTCGTGTACGTTTTAGTTCTATCTGGTTATTTGATAACCCAATTAATTTCCTACACACATTGACGCCCTTTTAAACCCAATTTCCCCCCTCCCTCTTTCTAGGTCTTAAATTTTCAAAAACCGTCCTGAATGAGCACGTCTTTAAAAAAAGCCTCGTGCTAAATATGAGGCTTCTAGCACTTACAGTTTCTAAGATTTCGTGATGAGTGTGTAACTGACCTTTCGCTTTTATACACTAAGATTACAGACTACGTTATAACTTTGTACTAAATTACAAACAGATCAACCATTGTGACGTAAAAGAATAAGAAACATGTATACAAACTTTCACGTTTATAATACTAGCAAATAAAAAATTAAATTTATTCAAAAGTTTTATTTTAATAATACACATAGAGAGGTATTCACGGTATTCAGCATAGATAAAATAGGCAACAGTATTGTACTATATGTTATAATTAAATAATTTATATTTCGTTTGTTACTACTGACATTTGCTATAGATGGAAAAATACTCGAGTTAACGATATCTTCCTTCCATTTACTGACTTCTAACACATGTCCAAACCTGTATATGTCAAGGACAGAATCTATGCGAATACATTAAAAAAAACTCTATATCTCTAAACTACCTTATAAAAAAAATGGTACTTTTAGCTGATTATCATTATCATTCAATAAATTGTAAACCCTGTTGGACACTATTATTTTATGAGAGAGGAAGCTTCATTAAACCCTGATATAGCATATTTATTTACATACATCAGATAAACTAATAACGAATCACAAAACGCAAACACAAAAATATTCTAATATCATTAAGATGTGTCCTAGGTGGGGATCGACACTTTATTTATTTTCATTTATTTATTTCAAAACAGCAAGACATTCACTTAACAATGATAATAAAAATCGTTTCGGATACATTACAAAGTGATGCCTTAATTACAAGCTGCGACGACATGCAATATATTAGGCAGATAACAAATTGTAATATGATAAATGCATAAATAATAATGTTATTTATGCACAATAATGGTTGAAAAAAAATTACAATAATACAAATTTATAGTAACCGTGTAAATTAGCCGCAATATAACAGCAGAGTAGAATAGTACCTCCCTCTGTACCGGGTGTCGCAAGAAGCGACTAAAGTGCCACAACCGACAGTTGGCGGTATATCCATCCGAAACAGTGTAGCTCAAATGCTCATAGTGGGGATGAGCAGCAGTATCCAGGTTGCGAATGCTGCGCTCTGCAATTGCCAACACGCCTGCTCAGCACGGCAATTATGAGCAAAATTCTCCCTTTCTTAGGGAGGCAGTGGACATCCAATAGCTGTTTGTGATGATGAAGTTGATAATATGTATTGATAAATTGAGGTCAATTAATTCCAATGTAACTAATAATAATAATATCCAAATGCGCCTTCAGATCCGTCAATGTTATTAAAAAAGACAAACCGTAAGAAAGTTAGAAATAGCATAACTCAATACTCGTATTATGTAAGTGGATTCTCCAAATGTCCCTCGGTCTAGATCCCTACTAATATTATAAATGCGAAAGTAACTCTGTCTGTCTGTTACGCTTTCCCATTTAAACCTCTGTACAAATATTGATTAAATTTGGCACAGACAATCTTTAGATCCTGAGAAAGGACATAAGCTTTTTTAATTCGAAAAAAGGGTTGTGACGAGTCGCAAGGGGGGATTAAAAGTTGTATGGAAATATCGCTTTTTAGGAGCTAGAAACTTGAAACTTATTTTTCAAGCCATTGATTTGATATAAATAAACAGGACATTCAAAGTTTATATAAGTTAAGGTAAAGAGGTATGGTACCCAAAAAAAAACTATTTCACGCGGACGAAGTCGCGGGCACAGCTAGTTGCTTATAAATGCATCCATTGTCTCTTTATTTAGTACGTATTGTACATACCGGTTTGAAAGGTGCGAGACGCAGTGATATTACTGGAAGAAGTGACATAATCTCGTCAGGTCATAAGGTGGGCGATGTGCTTAAAATGTCTTTATGATGTTCCGAGCGTCTGTAGGTTACGGTGACCGCTTACTATTTATCGCAGTCTAACGCTTGTTTACTGAATGTATAAAGAAAGACAATTGCTCGAGACTTAAACGAGTGTTAGCCTGCATCTAATCTCCTCTTGGTCTTAGCCTAAAATTAATAATAATTTAGGTTCAACTCTACTTAAGGAATAAATGAAAACTTTTCGATGCAAATATGCAAAAGGAAGAACTGACAGACTGACTGACTAACTGACATATAAACTCAGGGCCTAAACTTTAAGGGCTAAAAACTTTTGCAATGCAATTTGGTATAAGTATTCCTTCTATAATGTAAGGGAGCACAAAAAAATCACCCTGTAAGGGGTTAAATTGAGGGTGCAAAATTAGTATGAAACATTACTGTCTTAAAAGGTATTTGAATTAAATTCAGTATAAAGGTTCATGGTTGGTTGAAACAGGTTGAAAATCATGAAAAACGTGTAAAATACTTTTTCGAAAGTCATTCTTTAATGAGGTAAAATGGAGGTGCAGTTATCATGAAAGTTCTACAACTTAACGCGGGTGAAACCTCGGGGTATATACATATATGTATGTATATATACGTTTATATTTTCAACCGCAAGACGTCCACTGCTGGACATAGGCCTCTCCAAGTGAATTTCAGCAGTTTTAGTCAGATCGATTTGATAGTATCTAAAAACTAAAACTATGTGAAGCCATTGCGTAGTGGCCATTGCGGTCCGTAGCTTTACTCGTATATCGGGGCTGCAGCATCTTCGCTCCCGGCCTGTTTCGCTTAGAGCTAAGGAAAATAATCCAATCTTGTTACATCAACATTTAGTTAAATCTAAAATTTGTGCTAATCTATCATTGTTAAAGTAACGAAAGAGAGAGGTAAAAGTTACTCAATAGGTAGTTACTTCACCGTAAGTGTCATTTGTATACGGGTATAAAATAAATGTAGTAAGATGAGACAATGTATTTTTTTATTGACTAATTCATTTTTTTAATGGCTCTATGTCGCATTTACGTGGGGCAAACCTGATATTTGGTTCGTTTGCATTGGTACCTCCCTTTCACCTAATTCTGCTTCCAAATAGCAGGGTTCGCAATTTTGTGTTCCGGTTTGACGGGTGGAGAGAGGCAGTGAAATTACTGGGTAATGTGACATCATATGATTAAGTCACAAGGCCATACGTTAGTGATATCCTTACGATATAACGAGCGTCTATTGGCTGCGGTAACCCTTACTATCACACGGACTGTATACTTGTTTGTTGACCTGGTCTCATTCCAAAAAAAATTGGTAGTGTTCCTACTTCCTTATGCGCCAGGGACGTAGGTGCGATCCCAGGACAATCATTTGTGTTTGGGTGGTAATTAAGTATTATAATTTTAATTTCTCTGTTGGGTGATATCCGCAACACGAGTGCTTTAAGCTACTCTAATCGGAGTCAATTAATGGGATGATGTGTGATTTTATTGTATATTTCCAGGAGAATTATTAATAATTTCCCGCGGTGTTTCCGATATCATCGAATTACAGGAATAAAATACAGCATATATTATTTGATGATAATATAGCTTCATCAATCAGAGGCAGGCCGCATACAACCGGTCTCATTGGAGATTACTTGGGGAGGCCAATATCTGGATATCCAGTGGACGTCTCATAGCTGATATAATGAATCTATTTGTTGTTGAGTTATTTGTTAAAAACGCACCATTGCATTCCGTTTTAGACTGAGTAGACTTTGAGTTAATTCTTGACAAACAAACAATCAAATATTTCCTTTTTATAAAATTAGTGCAGAGAATAAATATTAATAAACTAATAAATTCCCACAACATCTCATATATTGAACTGATTACGTTATAAGTCGCTTAAAGCACTTGTGTAAAAGACATCAGACAACAGAATAATCACAAATATACAACTCATATAATAACACTCAAGTCAATTTTAATTTAAGTACAAATAGTTAGAACTAAATTTACGGCAGATATGAAATAATAAGTCTAAAGCTGTTCTATGGTTCAAGTAAGGATACATAGATATATATTGAATTTTATTAAAATAATTTCAGTCAAATGACATTCAAAAACCTTTGCATACACATACCGATGTATTATATATTTAATGAATATGTAAAACTTCATAAAAGGAAACTAAAAATATACATTTTCGCAGACACGTGCTAGACAGGAAATATTCAAGATTATTTATGATCTACGCGGTTGAATTTATTATCGGACCATCCTGTCCAATTAATGAATATTTACTATATTCAAAACTAGTTGGCACCGACGACTTTTCACGTTAGATCGAAGCCGGAGGCTACGTGTGCCCTTTAAACCCATAACCCAGGAGTAAGTATTGTCTGTTGCACTTTACATGACTTATAAGATCACCATAGTGGATTTCGATACTGTTTTACTAATAAAAACAACGTCAAAAGAATAACGCTCGTGTTATTTGTAGGTACTTTATTTATATCGTTGCTTTAATAGAACCTATAACCTTTGTAGTATTTCAATTCCTTCATAAAAAAAGTCATGAATGACCTATCTAAAGACTGATATTTTTTTTGCTGTGAGGTAGTACGTTCTCATTTATCAGGTACCAGACCAAATAAATGGCGGTATAACCACCTAAAACAGGGAAGGGCCAGCAGCATTATCGTTATGAAACTACGCTCTGTATATATCATCACAACTGCCCAGCGGGGAATTATGGGCAACATTTTTCCTTTCTCAGGCGGCCTAAGTCCACTGATGGACGTTCTACGGATGCTTTGATGATGATGATAATCTTGCAAATTGGGTGAGGTAGAACAGGTGGTATTAAGCTTACCACGCTTACTGGACCGTACTTGGATGGATCATCAGTATTGTGAGCAATAATAGGATCAAGTGGCATATCATATACCCGGAATTAGCGACAATGAGAAACTATAAGACCTTGCGGAAGACGCCGTTTTAAAGTTTCACGAATAAATTGTAAGAGCCAATTTCTGATAATATAAAATACTGGTATATTTCTTAACTCTGTCACATGCAAAGCATTCATAAATTGAAATAACTTCGATTTTCATCAACATCATCATCATATCAGCCATAAGACGTCCACTGCTGGACAAAAGTCTCCCTAAGTAATCTGTAATAGGACCGGTTGTATGCGGCCTGTGTCCAGCGTGATCCTGTGGTTTTAGTCAGATCGTCTGACCATCTTGCGGGTGGACGCCTCACGCTACGCTTGCCGGTACGTGATCTCAAAAACCTTAGGACTCCATCGACCATCGGTTCAGCGTACCAAAGTTGACTCCAGATAATATGTTTCAATTCTTTTGTACAACCTGTAAATGCAGCTGGTTATCAAGCATTGACGCTCGTAATGTGCACAATACATCTATCAAAGGACCTGGTAAAAAGATAGCACATGTTCAAGTTGACATAATTTAAAAGAGTTCAGGACTGACTTTAATTAAACATAAGATGATATACTTTGGGTAATAATAATATTATACCTACTGTGTTATACTTGCTTGATGAATTAATTATGTACTTGAGAAACTAAAGTGGTTATTTAGAATAACGAATATCTACATGGACGTGAAGAATATTTGTGTTTGTACTGCGTTTGAGTGTTAAATAAATATATTTAAGGATTTATCGTAAAAGGCGACTGAGGTACCGGAATCCGAAAGATGAACGTATCATCCTATGATGATACCTCCATCTTCCGGATTCCGGTTCAGCCATTGGAAGTTCCCTGCTTAATATAGGCCTCTCCAAGGAAGCACGTTTTTTTCCCATTATAGCCGCGCTTGGTTAGCGTGTTGGCAATCGCAGCGCGCAGCTTTTGCGAATGGAAATGTGTTGTCCATCACCGCCCTGTGCATTTGAGCGGCACTGTTTCGGATAGATATACCAGCAATCTTTCGGTTCTAGTACCTTAGTCGCCTTTTACGATAAATCCTTAAATATATTACTTACATCGACACCTGGTGCAGTGGGAGGTACTACTCTACTAATGGGCAGGAGCAATCCCAAAGCTATGCTCTGCGATTGCCACCACGCTTGCCCAGTGCGGCAATTATCGGCAAAATTTTCCCTTTTTGGGGAGACTTATTTTCAGCAGCGGATATTCTACGGCTGCTATGATGATGTGCTTTAAGCTACTTATTACGGAGCCTGATAAATTAAAATGTTGTGTCTAAATTTATAATTTAATATCATTTCTGTAATATGTCAGGAATGTTTATTGAGGAGTTTGTACGAGTTAACTGTTTGTAATTGACAATACGGAGAAAGTGAGCACTCATTTAATTCTATTTACTAGTACTAGTCTATTTCTAAGCATGAAGTAATGGATAATATGTTATTAGATATTTGCTATGAATTATTCGAGATGAGTTGATAAACAAAACAGAGGTTATTTTTTTTATTAGTATTGATTCATGTTTTATCTTCACTGAGTGTTAATTAAACATAAGATTATATATATATATATATATATATATATATAAAATTCCTCCATTGCATAATTTCCGTAACATAAGGGCTTTAAGCTACTTATTTCGGCCTCAGATCTACGTACAAGATGTTGACTAAATGTATGAAGTAAATTACAGTTTCTAGTTCTTTCTTAAATGAGATCATGTAAAATAATTTAATCATCCGGTTCTTACTTAATAAAAGAACATTTGAAACAGTGTTTCCAAGAAATTAGAATGTAAAATATCTTAGAATGAACTCATTCGAGGTTAACTCTGACTAAGACCATTTAGAATATTTTGCAGGAGAAATCACAGAAACATAAACTATTAGTGGTTATCAAAGTGGTCTTTGGTCTTTAAAATTACCTAGTTCGGTTTTTAAAATTGTGCATAATTTATCAAATGTATGCATAATTTATCTTTTATTTTCGATTATCCTCAAAATGTTATAAAGACCGATTTTCCTCTTTAGAAGGTACTTAAAAACAAGGTATTCTAGTTTAAATTAGGCAATACTTGCGTAAACAACATAGCGTGTCGTATCTTGAGTAAATAATATATGTGTTAAAATACGAATATGATTCCACCATGACAACCCCAGACATAGTTCAGCTTGAACTTGCTATTGTAACATTACCTACGGTTGTAATACCATCACTGTATTTTTACTGTCACAATAATATCTTGATACAAGAAACATGGATGTGGCTACAGACGGGCGAGAAGCAGCATCGGCAGATGAGAATTGCGACTCGTAGCAGTCGGCACTGCAACACTTTGCTATTCTTCCGAGAAGTCCCATGCGTGAATAGGCGGAAGCCTATAAATAAATATAATTAGAACAGATTAGCCATGAGGTACCGGCAGAGTAAAATAGTACCTTCCCCTGTACCAGGTGTCGTAAGAGGCGACTAAGGTACCAAAACCAACAGATGACGGTATATCCATGCAAAAAAGTCAGCTCAAATGTACAGGGCAGGGTTGGGCAGCAGCTCTGCGATTACCAACACGCTTGCCCAGCGCAGCAATTATGGGCAACATACCCCCTTTCTTGGGAAGGCCTATGTCCAACAGTGGACTTTTAATAGCTGGTATGATGATTAAAATACATTTTATAAGTTAAATAAAAACGTTTTATTGATCATAGATCATGTTTCTTTAAACTAAACCTTACCAAAAAACCTTTTTATCAACCTACCAACTGTAATCAAACAATCATGTTGAGATCTTTGTCTCCATAACTGTAGCACTCAGACAAATTTTAAAATATCATCATCAGGGCAGCATTAAAACGTTCACTGCTGAATATAGGTCTGCTGAAGAATGCTGCCAATCCACCCGCACTTCATTTGAACTACGATATTTTAGATGGAGAACGCCATCTGTCGGTTTCAGTCTCTTACAACATCTGGAACAATGGTACTGGCGGAGGTACTGTTACTAGTACACAGCCGGCACCCCACGGCACGATTAAAAGTGTATATATTACACAATTATATTTGAAGGCTTATTTCAAGGCATTCAAGTAAAAAAGGTATATAAATTTCACCACACCACACAGTTAGCTAGTGAGAATGAAATTTTAATTTAGAAAGTACAATATCTCAAAACCCCAGCTTAACAATAAAATATTGAAGTAACAAAAATTACCACATCGCAATAGCAATTGAAGGAAGCCACACTTATTAGTCGGTCTTTACTTGCATACTTGCTAAGGGGGTACAGGATTGTCTACATCTGTATCATTATCAAATGCAACATACTTCTTAAGGATGCATGTGTATGCAATAGAACATCTAATGAAAAATACTCGTAGACTGTTGTTGTTCACTATACATTGGCAAAATTCTATGAAAATGCTTAAGAATCTGCAAATAAACATTTTTCATATCGAAAACGGACAGTCACTCTGTTAAAATTAGAAATTATTTCAATCTCATAAAATAAAAAACTTGAAAATATCATCGGTCCGGTATCCTATCAGACATTTTATAAATAAAATCAAAGCCAACATTGCCATACCAAATACGCAATAGGCAGCTTCTGCATGAGCAAACACAAACGTTTGACGTCAAAACGAAATTAGAATGGTTCGAAAGTTGTCACTTTTTTATCTCGATATACTCGATTACGGACTGTGGTTTTATTATCCAATAGACAGAAGCGGCAACATACGTCAGATCCACGTCGACGATAGAACGAAATTTTTGGATTTTTTCCGGACGAACCTATTGCTGAACTACTCAGACGCCAAATCCAGCGCCACCGAAAAAAGAGGGCGGGGCCGAGGTCCGATGCCCGTTTTCATCCCGCGTACCCCGCGCTTTCGAGATCTGAGCGGGACCGACGGCGATCGCCCGAGGGCGCCTCTAGAGGCTCGATCTAGGCTCAGGCTGCCATCGTTGGGGTGAATTTAAATGAAATTCTACAAAAGAGGACGGACAGATTGAGCCCGACAGCTCTAGGGCTGTCGGTTATCGCTCGTGGGGGCAGGGACTGTACGCGTTCGCCGGCGAATGCGGTGAACTGTTCTGTTATACGACTGCAGGTGCAATGTCAACGATCGCGTTGTGCCAGTGAGAGGGCGGGGAAGGGCTGCGATTTTCACGGTAATTCTATCGGGCGGATCGTGTAAGACGTGACGCCGTCTACGATGTCGGACGTGGACGTTTTTCCTTGCGACGTACTTCGCGGAATTAGATATTAGTATATTAGTGCATTGGGGTGATTCGATGCTCCGTCAAGAAAACGACGCGACGCTTCCTTCATAAATTCGCGGATCGTCGGCAGATCGAGATCGCGGTGCAAACTTAGATTATGGATGTACCACGGGGCGTCGGGAGCCCTCCGCGTGAATTTATTTTGTACCACTTGAAGCGTTTTAATATGTGACGGGGCCGCGTGAGCGAATACGGGGCTCGCGTATGTCATCACCGGGTGCAGGCCTTGTAGATGGTCCTCTTGTAGCGGAGGGACACCTTATTTGTTCGGTCGATGTAGAGATTGAGTCTACCTAATATGTAGGAGGCCCTATTCCTGACTAATTTGATGTGAGATCCGAACGTCATGCGCCGATCTAGAGTGACGCCTAAGTATTTGACTCCATTGACCCAGGGGATGGGTCGACCGAAAAGTTTTTACACCCCCACCTCGCAGCCCATACTGTCCGCACTGCACCGAATGGACCTCGAGAAGTGCATGACGGCACTCTTCTCGGGGTTCACTTCGATGCGCCACTTGCAGAACCAGTCGCCTAGAACATCGACCGTGCGCTGGAGGCGTTTGTAACAGAGGGAGGTATCGCGGCGATGGCCCGAGTTGTACAGGGCCGTGTCGTCCGCGAACAGGGCTAGCTCTACGCAGGTTTTGGAATTTAAATTTTTGTTATATATATAGTTTGTATTGTTTGGATAAAACAAATGACTACAGAAGAATACGGTCCCCTTAATGGAAAGTGACACAGCCTATAGTCGCCCCTGACATCACATAGACATCACTAGATCTGGAGTTTGTTGGTTTCATACCAAGAACTTTAAAATTAAAATCTTTAAAAGGAAATATTTGCCTAATTTTAGTTACGCATTTTCTTAAAGAACTGATGCGATAAAGTATATATAAATAGTTTATTTTACAAACGCCTCAACTCGGTGGTCGTTAATAATTAAAAATAGTGAATAATAGAAAAAGGATAAATTTATACACTTAATATAAAGATATAAAATACTATTACGGAAATGTTATTATTGTTATATGAATAATATTTCAAACAATTTCACGTTAATTTAATACAGCTTTTTTTGCTTTAGAACGCGAATTGATTTAACTTTGAACATTTGTGTAGGTATGTCTCAAAATCGGATGCAACTTTGCTTGTTAAAATAAAATTGTAAGAAAATTATATGACTCTTGTTTTTAAAGCTTTTAAAAATTAAATTATGTATGTAAAGGAATGTTTAATGTTAAGAAATATCTTAGCTAAAAAACTGCGTCACAATTACACGTCTTGCCTTAAACAAGGCTGACCATCAATCGAAAACCTTTTGTTGTGTTAGCCGATGTGTAATTATGAGCCCAATGACCACATGTCCATTACGCATTAAGCGATGTTTGAAATTAAACAATAATTTCATAGATAACATTACGCAACGAGGTCACACATTGCTTAAGGATTTCTGTGCTCGTATTTATTAAAACGTATTAGAGATAAACTTGGAAAACGCATAAACTTACCAGTGTATTAAAGCTTTATATTGAAAATATCTAGAAATTTTAGACTTTAGCTTGTGAAGGTTAGTAAAATTACTTACTTTTACTTTTTCATATTGTTTGAAATACTTTTAAAAAAAATAACGCTGTGGCGTCAAATTAGGTTTCTTTTAATATATTCACGGGATTCTATGTTTTAATTGGTGGTACGTTTGATAGTGTCCAACTTTGTGCGCGTAGAGGCGTAGATTTGAACGCCATCCAAAGCAATATGGGCCAAATAATTATATCAGAAATGATTATGTTTATTCTGTGTCTTTGTTTCAAAAAATGTCTATGTATTATTATTATATTTGTAATACCTCTCTTGTCTGATATCCGTAACACAAATGTTTTAAACATGTTATCACGGATTCAGGTCAATGTGTGAGATGTTGGATGTATCTATGTAATCTTATTCTTTTATTTTGTATATTGCCAACGAATATGAAGAAATCACAAAAACGATAGAAAGTTTACTATATATTAATATTTGAATAATTCAATATTATCCTGACGATACAAAAAATATTTATCTCATCTGCATATAGTTATGTCTGAAAAGAATAAAAACCATTGACATCGCCTTGGCAAAAGGCAAAGGTAAAATTAAAAAACAATTGTGAAATCAATTAACTGTTTATTATCGTGCCAGTCAGTCAGAGTATCCCACTCTAAAATTTAGAGGGTGGTGGGGGGTGAGCTGCGATGTACTCTAAGCTGCGCTGGATGTACGCTGGGATCGGGGGTGGTACTGGCAAATGCGCACCCTAGAAAATAAAAATAAAACATTTACAATTTGTAAAAGTAATATAAGAATTACAAATTGCAAGACCGGATACGCCTATCTTTTCAAGCCAATTAAAAAAAATCAAATGGGTTCCTTCCTTTAACTTCCAATAAATCATATCCAACATTAGGTTTTGATACCGTGATTTAATTCGCTACTTAACATAGCAGTATCATTAACTGGTACATGAAAACGACTAAACACCTCTTTAGTGAAATTTAGATAATTATACCAACTCATTCAACACATCTCCAGTCAGATAAAATCTAACGTTAATGTGTTTAGAGCAATGGTACCGAAACTACGTCTTCTGGTGTGATAAATGAAACACAAAATAATATTATGCATCCCAGCACAATATAACCATAATTCTATATCGACACATCTTTAGTAGTATTTATCTAGACTTTACAATTGCCACTACGCTGGCCAATCATTTCTATTACTGCCAAGAATATTAACGTAGACCCATGTCCGATAGTAGACGTCCAATGGCTTATATGAACCCATAGATATTACGACTGCTTCATCCTTTTGATCATTTACTATGACGTAGGTCTATAGTTAAACTTAGTATAAAAAGTCAGGTACCTGAGGACGGAAGCCATTTTCGTCAGCAACGTAAACTACCTCGATGGGAGTACCGTCCGCGCCTTTGTATCTGTAAGCTCCTTTTACTTCCAGGGAGGGGTATTGCTGCAAAGAATTGTTACATTGTCACCAATATTACAAATAATTTTATACTAAGAAACTATAATTTTGGATTGTACGGTTCATCATAGATAATTTCAACTAAAACAATAACCCTGTGTCTTACTTAAAATTACAAACTAAAGCTAAACTAAAATTGTTACATTGAATGTCATATGATACCGGCATAATAGAATAGTACATAGTACATACATAGTTATGTTACGAACAACAGAAGAATCACAAATATTTTACCTAAATTCAATTTAACATCCAGACACAGAAAAAAATACAAATAATGAACGTAGTAATATTTTTCTGGATAGGAATCGAACCCATGATCCGAACGTTAACACATAATAATTAATCGATATAATGAATTTGCATTGTTTACGTGCCCAATTAAACGATGTATTACAAATTGTATGCAAATATTTTGAACATACTGCCGTAGCGAACTGTTAGACTAAACTTGTTAAAAACCGATCGGTATATAGTAAGGCGTCCGATATGTTTTGCAACGGATACTACTGCTTATGTTCACTAATCCGAAGCGCGTTCGCAGTTAAAACTAATTTCTGACAGTCACAACTGGCAATAACATTCTTATCTGACTAAAATATACTATAGGATAGTTATTAACAGCTTCATAGAAACTGTTTAGAGACTAGTACACAGATATAGACAGAGTCACTAGAGGTAGAACTTATATAAAGGTCGTCTGCATTGGTACCTCGCTCGCATTTATTTCTTGCCAAACAACAGTGTTCGGCCATAGCCATGTTCCGCTTTGTAGGGAGGTAATGAAAGAACAAGGTAACCTGACATAGCAAGTCATAAGGTTGGCAACGCGTTAGTGATATTCTTATGATCATACGAGCGTCTATAGGCTCCGGTAACGCTTACTATCACACGGATAGCGTGATTGTTTGTCAACTTAAGTCTTAAAAAAATTACCGAGTCGACAAGTGGCACTATGCATCGACAAGGATATCAATATCTTCATCAATATTATTATAGGATGATATCGGAGGAAGTCATTGCTGTAAGAAGTCCATTGCTGGACATAGTCAGATCGTTCGTCCACCTTGTAAATAGACGTACTATGATGCGGCAGTTTGTTCTATTCCAGAACCTCACGGCTCTATCGGCTATCGGTTCTGCGTACCAAGTGCCCTGCTTACTGCGAAATCCAGCACAATTTATTTATCTACCGTTGTCGGCACAAAAAGTATTTCTATGAACAAATACATATAAAAAAGCGGTGTCCGAGTGTATCTTTTTTTACATTATATATGTCGTCCGTTTTCTATGTATCATATAAAACCAAATGACATCATTTTCTAAATAGTCAACCAGTCTTAATATTTTCAAACCGGATTATTATTACATTTAATGTTGGTAGTATTACTTCATCTCGCTTTTAGCATATTAAACATCTTTATTTTTATTAGCTACCAACCTTGACATTTTCTTGTTACTAATGTCACACAAGTCGACAATTCACTTCACTCGATGACGACTATAGAATCCCATAGCATATTTAATGAATACCAGTCCAAAAATATTTTTATTGAATTAATATAATATTGCTATAAAAATATTATGACCAACTTCCTTGTCCGTCTTTCAGTGGTTGCATTATAAAACGAGATGGCGGTATATCCATCCGAGATGAGGTAGCTCAAATGCACGGGGTGGGGATGGGCAGCAACATCCCTGTCACGAAAGTTACGCTTGTCCAGGATGACAATTATGGGCGAATTCCCCCCTTTCTTAGAGAGGCTAACTTCCAATGGCAGTAATGATGACTATAAGACATTTTGGCATGTCTGATTTTCATTTTCTACTAATCATTCTGAAGTCTCTGAATCAAATTTGAAACTACTTTAAAAAATAATATTTACTTCTTAACGGCCCAAACCGTTTGTGACATCCTAATGTAGAGACTTTTAATAAGTTTAACTTATATTTTGCCGTGTGGTATTGCCAGAGTAGATAAGTACCTTCCCTGAACTAGGTGCCGTAAGAGGCAACTGAGGTACCGGAACCGACTGATAGTGGTATTGGATAATCGAAACAGTGTAGCTTAAATGCACAGCGCGGAGATGGGCAGCAGCATCCCCGACGAAAAGTTGCGAATACACAGTGCGGTCATTTTGGGCAAAGCCCCCCTTTATAGTAAAGCCAAGCAGTGGACTTACATTGGCTGGTATTTTAATGATATTTTTGCTTTCCTCTGCAATTATTGCATTAATGACAATCATGCTAATGACGAAATATACACCGATGTACGCTTATTATAACCAATAAGTCTGAGTGATACAAACATAAGATTATGTATGTCATTGGTATACACATTTAAAAAATCCAGATTATGTTACTAGAAAACAATAAATTCCTCTTATATTAAGGATAATTCATAATGCCGACCCTCAAGATGCAAAAGACCTAACCAGGAACAGATACTGGGCCAAGTTCAATATTACGATAAGAAATAAAAATTTACAAAATATCTCAAACATTGACTTGGCTGCGAGATAAGTCGCTTAAAGCACTATTGTTACTGACATCAGACAACTGATGAATGACAAATATTCAAATATATAACTTACATTTAAACACAGAACACACACAAATACTCATAATTTAAACATTTATCCCGGATGAGATTCAAACCCTTAGGAACCCTTGCACAAAATAGGAACACTACCGAATGACACATTGAGCCCACCAATATTTTTTTTGTCTAATAATATTTTGAATGGCACTACTTAGTTATAAGAGCCTGGAGCCGGCAGACTAGTATTAAGGTTGGATACTAAATGACCTAATTTTTTAAATGACTTTGACAACACTGGTTGGCAGGGTCATCGGTCATTTGCGAAAAAATTGTAATCAGCAAATCTATATTCATACATTTTACGTTTATTTTTTGACGATCTAAAATGGCCTATAATAATAGCCCTTTTTAAATAAAGATAAATGATTTGACTATAGAGACTTTGTTTCGAATCTCTCATAGGTTGGATATTATTTAACGATTATAATTGATGTTTAGAAAATGGAATTTTATGATTGGTTGTCAGTTTAAATACACTCAACTATATTTTGCTGCTCACGACTAATAAATGTTTGATATAAAACTAAGATTATTCAAACCTTAGAGTTTTTAGGCATAGGCATCGATAAATTGAAATATGTATAATTCGTACGCATTAATATCAAAATAATACGCCTAAAAGCTCATCTTCTCCGATAAAAACAACTACAAATGCACACATTCAAATAATAAATAATTAATTGTTTTAAATTGAACACATCTCGAAGGTTAACCTGATACCATGATAAATAGCTTAAAACACACACATTTGTGTATTGAACATTTGTGTTTATTAAGGGTTATGAATATATTTTTGATATCTATAATAAAAGTATAACAGATAATAGACAATAAAATATATATTTAACATCCAGATATTGAATAAACACAAAAGTCCAATATATATATGTTAATAGTAGTGGGGATCGAACCCACAATCCTTAGTGCATAAGAAAGCGATCATTCAGGACCGCCGAAGTATTGTTATTAATATATAGACATTAGAATTTAACATAAGGTAAAAAGGTAATCATTCTATAGCCTACACCTGTCAATAATTGAAACCAAATGAGTTTAAATGCACAAGCACTCAAATCTAACCAAAACACATCACTGAGTTGCTCTCCAACGAACGACCTCGCCCTCTCGCGTGGTGACGCTTGAATTGATATCTATGTAGTCCAGCATTGGGTACGTTTGAAAAAAATACCGAAGCAAACCAACCGGTCAAAAAGGTTATATAGGTATATACAACAAATACTTAAGAGTGTATTCTATTTTTAAATTCTAAGTAAATAAGTAATATATGTTTAGATAATTCACTTATTTTCTAATGTTAGATGTCAATTGGATCTATGGTTTTAAATTGAAGGCTGTATACGCAAATAACTAAAATATATCTTTTGTACTAATAAATGGAGCACAATAAATACGATGAGACTGGAACCCAACGAAACATAACCAAACGATCTTCAGCGTCTCTGGTCACCAAGCCACTACAGCTATTTACAATTATACATTTTCAGTTTCTTAATTCGATCGATGAAAGGTACGTACAGATTTGGCGTCCTTCAGCACTCCTTGGGCCTCAGCGGCGATGTTGTTGCCAGTTTCGAAGTTCCATGTGTATGATCCCTCGGGTTGGAAATCGTACTTGCTTGAGATGATTGGTGCGCTGAAGTCGCTGGATTCAGCGGCGACGGCCGCAACCAAAGCCAATACACAAAGAAGTTTCTGGAAACGTTAAGAAAGACATGAAACACTTGATATATTTATCTTTTAATAATCATCCCTTAATGCGGTAAAAAGGGATGCAAAGTTAGCATAAAAGTTCTTCTATTTAATGCGGGTAACACCGACTGGCTGACATATCAAGACAGGGCCTAAACTATAAGGGTTATAACTATGAAATTTTGCTCAAGGGTTCTTTTTATAACTTAGGAGGGTACTGAGTTGTATGATTTATAAAAATTCACCCCCTAAAGGAGAAAATCTAGAGTGCAAAGTTAGTAAGGAACATTGCTGTTTTTGAAATTATACGAATGGAATTTAGTAAATGTTTTTATGAAAAATCATGAAACACGTGTAAAATATTTAAAAATCTTGGAGTTGCAAAGAGTTAGTGTGAGAGGTTTACAATTTCACGCGGTTGAAACCGCGGGGTGCTGATATTCAGGGATATAAATCGAATGAGCTTTTCTGAAGGTACAACTAACTATTTCTACATGATTACAATTAAATTAGATTGGAGATATTGTAAAATTTAGTAATAATAATAATAATAATAAATTCCCACAACATCTCATACATTGACCTGACTCCGTGGTAAGTCGCTTAAAGCACTTGTGTTACGAATGCCAGACAACAGAGGAATCACAAATATACTACTTAAATACATATATTTTACACCCATACACAGAGCAAACACAAATATCATCATATAAATATTTGCTCTGGGTGGGAATCGAACCCACGACCCCTGGTGCACAAGACAGGATCACTACCATCTGCGCCATCGGGTCCGTCAAGTAGTAATATTAAGAAATACTTAGGTGCACGGATGAAAAAATTAATGAAGAAAAGAATAGTACATCCCTTTATACTAGGTGTCGTAAGTTGAAAGTAAGAGATCAGTCACTCCAATGAATGGAGAAGGGAAATTAAAAGCGCGTTAAACCTTTTAAATTTTGTTTAAGGTAATCTATAATATAGAAACGTACATTTCTTTTTATTGTGATTATGATAATTCTTACCATTTTGCTCCTGTTGATTGTCAATTGAGAATGATTAAAGTATCTGAAGATGGTCTTTATATACTAAACTAGAAGCGTTTGAAAAGAATGGTGCTATTATTAATTAATTGTTACCGGTCTGAATCGATGCATTTTATTGACGGAAACTTGATTTTGAGACAAAACAGAATACATATTTGTATGGGTATTATTACAATTAAAAAAGAATGTAGAGTAAAGACGATATTTACTAGGAAAAATGCAACGTGTTTGATCTCAGGTAGGACCTGTACCTGCACCTTTTTCTTTCCGGAGGACTGCAGTACGATAGTATGTTACCGAGACCATTATGGACACTTAAAATTTTTCCAAGTGTCCTTTTTGTTCTGTAATGTCAGCGTCATCGATATACTATTGTAGGTTATTGTTGTTAATTTTGTCTGTCACTATTCAAATTTGTCTATTAAGGTGTCGGCACCACATCGGTAATGCACACCGGAAAAGGAAGGATGCATTTTTGAGGTCCACTGGAGAAGGTTTTTGTTGAAAAATGTTTCTTTATTAAAAACTTCAAGATATTTTGATGTATATAACCAATAGAATAAGATAATAAAAACATAACCAAAATGCCCAGTGCATGATGTATGCCAGTATACAAAAAAAATAACCAGCAATATGACGGAAATTGTATCGAATAAGAAAGCGTATATATACATCACACTAATTTGATCAATGTTTTCAAAACAGTGAAAATTCCGGCTACAAGCATGCTTACGCAATATTTATCAAGTCATAGTAAAAATTAACTTACCATTTACCTAAACTCTATCAGACAAAAAAATCACCACGTAAAATTGTACTAGTTTAACGCTCAACTCTATTTATATCTTAGTAATAATAATCATATATGTAGACTCTTTGCCTGATATCTCTTTAGCAACCTTTGAAAAATATACGCCAACCCGTTTGCTAAAAAACAGACGAAATTACAAACCCTACGGCAGCCATATATTTTTTTGCTATATAATTTTTCGCTGATGTTATCCGTATGTCCACAGGAACCGAACCAAGGAAGATAACAGAAAGGGGATCCTAGAGGTATGCGACTGCAATTTCTAGGGCCCTACTCTGCACAAAAGCTGGTCGCGTGGGAACCCCAGAGTTTTCCCCACATAACACGTCGCTTTCTTTCGGGACGACGGGTATAGGTTCAGCTATTTTCATATATTTCGACCAATAAATAATAAGAAAGCATTTTAAAGTGTAACCGCGTTCCAAAGAAGATTTCAGAACGCGGTTCTTTATTCAATTTTTGTGACGTTTGCAAGAGTTTCAATTAATTAGATGTTTAATAAACCACGGAAGCCAATAAAACGTAATTTTATCCTGGATAGAAAACATGTAAATGTCAAATATTTAGTATTCGGGTTTTTATGACTAACTTTATGATAAATACAAAGTTTGTTTGAAAAAAACACAAGGAGCCAAGTATGATTGCTGTCAAAACTGTAAAAAGCACACAAATAATTTTATAAATAATATCAGAGCATAATTTTTGTTATTATAGCTTTTTTGATATGTAAAATGTTTTTTTTAGCTATAGTTTATTTTTTTTTTCATTTGCGGACATGGACAGGCCCGATGATGTTTGTTATCAAAATAGTTCCCAGCAAAAACATTTAAGTGGTATATATTGTTCGGGTTTAAGTATTGAACACTCTCCCTTACATTGATCAAACGTGTCATTCAGAGGTCAGATGTGTAGTTTGATTATTATTATTATATTTATATTACAACCATATATAACTCTATTATACCATTTCCGTAACACAAGTACTTTAAGCTACTTATATTGCAGTCAAATCAATATATACCATGTTGTGTGATTTTTTTTAAGACGACACCATATTCTCCGAGAAAACTAAGTCCCACCTTCTTTTTCAAATGTTACAGACCACTTTTATTTCTTTGTAGTTCTTACAGTGTATAATATGTTTAAAATAACCTGATTATGAGATGCATGACCTTTTTTTTTAATTTAAAACTACTTTTAAAAGTGGCTTCTACTCATCGTGTAAGTGTTTCGTTTAAATATTTTAGTGTTTCCTTTAATGACTTCTTTGATAAGTACCGAAATATTACTAAAGCTGCTCCCGCAATACACAGCATAAAACATTTTACTTTTCAAACCAATAATATTTTCTTGAAGACTACTTAATGTTAAAAAATATTTATAATCTATCATCACCATCGCAACCATTGAACGTTCACTAATGGATATAGGCCTCTCCATAAAGGGCCCTTTAGTGTGTAAAAGCGTGGTGCCAATCGTAGAGCGTAGTTTCGTGACGGGAATTCTGCTACCCATTACCCCCTTTAGTACTGAATCGTTTCCGACTCCCTAGATGCCACTTCAGGCATCTGGTAAAGAGGGAGGTACTATTCCACTCTACCGGTCCCTACGGCATTAATTTCCTGCAATTGTTGAACTTTTCCATTAAATATTTTGTTACAAAAATGTAAATGTATGTTTGTTTAAAAAAAATATAGTGTGAGATTTTACAATAAAATTCCAAGTAGAATAAGAGTCTTACCTCTGAATAATTTGAAGAAATATGTTAGAAATAAGCTCATCTCCAAAGCTTATTTTTAGATATTGTGCTTAAGATTATGGCAACAATAAAACTGCTTGGGATTGAATTGCTTTAAGACAATGGTTTGTTAGCACCAACTACTACATATTGGTGTTGGTTGAACCTTTATCAACACCAGTTTTTCTTGCCGGTTACTTTCTGGTGGGTCGCGTGATGAACCTGCAGTAATCTTAGTTTTATGACTTGTCTGGTGCCGGCAGACTAGTTTCAGGTGGGCCTAATGAAATTGTCTAAGATGACTTTTATGATCCTTGGGTCATCAGGGTCGTCTGTTTTGTCTTTAATTATGCACTTTGATTTATTGGAAATATTAATGTTATTATTAGAACTTTTTTATTATTTCGTATTATTTCATAGTTGATTTAAACGTACTTGTCATTACAAGTACTTTGAATAAAGGCCTACTTGAATAAAGTATATATAACGTTGACTTTCAATATCCCTATACATATCATATATATATTTATGTGACCAACAAACAAGTATATACTTGTAATATCCAACAGCCATTTACTTATTACTGGTGTATTATTAAATATATATTTTTTACTGATCACAAAAAATAATTCTGTATATTTGTTAGAACTAATCTGCTACCGCTACTCCAACTAATATCACAAGAAATAATTTGGTTATATTAATGTTAGATAACTATATTTCTGTAATAGATCCCACGTAAAAATAATAAAATCTCGTCACATCCAAATTGTAATTCCACTAAAATTTTGTAGAAAAAAAATATGAATGGCACTGCAGCGAAAGATGTAAAAACATCTGTGGTCATAAAATTTACATTGAATTAGATGATCAGGAAAAAATATATGCAGTCTAGCATTATAAACACATTTTTATATTCAACTGATGCACTTTGAAGTTCAAGGGTATTTTAGATTAAAAATCATGAGGTCAACTTAACGATAACGCCAAGTTGAATCTAATTATTTATGTTACACATACAGATAAAATAGAAATGAAATATTTTGTCTGTCTTCAACTATATATAATAACGAAATGTGAAAAATCAGATGAGTTTAAATAATCATAAACTTTTGAGTAGAAGTTGCCTGTTGCTACGTTCTCGTGGATATTATGCTATGCAAAAAAAGTTTAGCGTTCTCTTGCTTAGACAGGTTCAAGAAGGAACCGTTCACTTTTTCGGGATAAAAGTAACCTATATTGTTTTCTGAACCCTAAGCTACCTATATCATGGATGACCGTTCCACGGGAATATTTTCTAGGATAAAAACTAGCTTATGCAATATTTTTAACGATTGAAGATCTCTGCAATCTCTATACAATGGTTCAGATAAAAATCTAAAAACTGAGATGTTGACCTCGGCACAATTTGTTAACGGTGCTGAGTGCCGGTATAAAAATTCAGTTATTGAATTTTACAATTATTCCGTTTTGAATACAGTAATAAAATTGTAGTTATTATAAAGTACAGTAAGATGCATCGCACGATTTCCATTATATGAATTATCTTGTTAGTTATTTAAATTTAATTTATTTGATCGAATTTATTAATCATTTGATTGATTGATTTATGAAAATTCAACAGATCTGCTATTATTATAATACAATTTTTTACTAAGAGAAACTTTTATCAGCCTTTTAGCTTGGTTTGAAATTAAAATTTTCATTTTTTTAGTTCTCTTAATAAACTATAATAATTAATGTTCCAAATTTTTAGCCTCGTAACTAGTTAAAATTTAAATGAAAAGCCTTTTTTGACAATTTCTTTACGTGTAGAAATAAATTTGTATGTATTAGTATTCATGTGAACTCATAGCTTACGTGCGATTTTACCTTATATATTTAAAAATAAACTCTTTAATTAGTGATTTTCCCAGATAAATAATTGCATTATTTAATAGACAACCTTGCTTTTTGTTTACGAGAGTAAATGCCCAGCTTAGGATCAACGGCAGCTTTCATCTTGACAATTTAATTTAGTAAATGTCTATATTTTCGTTAATTTTTAATGAGTTGTTTTGTTTTTTTATTCTCGAATTAGTCATCTTTCTCTCAATTTGGTACTTTCTTTCATATTGGAAATATTTAAATAATTATAAATGAAATTTATAAAAATTACGCTAAATAGTTATAGTTATAAATAACTATAGTTGGTTTTGTTCTAAGTATGGTACATACTTCCATATATTTGGACTATTTAATATTTATTTATTTAATGATGCAAATATAAACCTTAATCTTAATCTCTTTTATATCTTAAGGTTGAAGCTTGCTCCTGAATCCAATTAAAGATAACATGTATTGTAAAATTTTCGTTAATATTCCCTATAAATATGAAGTAGGTAAAACTAAAGTCAACATAGTTATCGTATTGGTTTAAGTCCGAGAATAAAATACGGAACATGTCTATACAATTAAACAAATAAAAAAACACTAATTCAATTTCATTATAAAATTGTTAATACTTTAGGATTCAGATTTCAATTACGCAATCAATGATTATGTCAAGAAATAAAATACAGTAATGAATACTGGTTCGATCCATTTAATTGCAATAATTAACAACTTAAAGCATAACATTTAACTGTTAACAAATACATCGTGGTACGTGGTTCTGCATTGTCCGAAAAAAGACGAGAATTCAATTTATCCAGCAATAAACAAATAATGATATATCAAAGGAAAATTCAATTCTGACTTTTATTGAGAGTACTGCAGAATGTTTTAAGTTATTATTTTTTATTGTTCTAAATTTGGCGGTTCGTCATTTGTGTTACAGCTGGATGTTTATTGCTTCTTTTCAACGTAAGGGTGGGCGGCGATGTAGGCGAGGGACCTTTGGATGTATTCGGGAATGGCTTCTGGTGGTGGAGGAGTGGGGAGATGAGAGCCCTGTAAAGAATAACACAACATATAAGTATTCTCAAAACTGTGCTAATCAATAAAAAAATACTACGAGATGGCAACATTGTATTGTTCCACGTTTTAAAGTGCATCACCACAGCTTGGAGGTCAATATAAATTCCAACCTTCAAATATCAAATATACCTTAAAGACGTGGCAAACCTTGCTTGACAATATATTTATTATATTATATATAATATATTATATTATATATTAGATATTTTCTTTCTCACCTGAGGCTGGTATCCGTTTTCGTTGGCGACATAGGTCAATTGGAAGGTTTCTCCCTCAGGGGATTGGAAGGAGTTCTGACCTTGGATTTCGATGGCTACCTCATCCTAAAATATAAATAAATGAGCATTGTTATTTGAAAAATTTTACTAAAAATGTTCGTACAATAGACCATTACTTTTAAACAAAGTGTTACGCGAATAGAAAGATAAAAAAAATAATTTTATTATACCAAGTTGGTATACGAGCATGGTGTTACCGATGATGGAACTCATCAACTTGACCACAACCTATACTATGTCACATTAACCACTAATTTCCCATCGTTTAAGTCGGAACACACCAATTAAAACACTTTTGTTTGGCGGTATAAATAGGTTAGTGTGAGGTACCTAAGCAAACAATTCGAATAACGATTACCTCTTTTTGACGATATTGATTTTCTGTTTTATGTTAGTCTTAATTTTACTTTTTAGCAGTTCGTCATTTATTTTGTTTTCTTTCTAGATCATTCTAAATGACAATGTACCGTCATTTTGCTTACCTTGCCGAGTTGCTTAACTTTTCCCTCGACCTGAGAAGCGATACCGTTGCTGGTCTCATAGGAGTATTGGAAGTTGCCTTCAGGCTCACTGTTGAAGCTGCTTCGGAGAACCTCAGCCGTGGACGCATCCGGTACGGACGCTGCGTAAGCGCATGCAGCCGCGCACAATACAATCAGGAAGGATTTCTGGAAGGCACATGTATTTATAATGTTTATATTTGAACCTTTTTTTAACTTAACGACTATTACAAGTCAGACACACAATTTTAATTGTTATTTAAAAAGTTTTGATATCATTGTTCATCTAAACTATGTAATCTATACTAATATTATAAAGTGAAAAGGTTTGATTTTTGTTTGTGACGATAGTTTAGAAACTAATGAACCAATTTTCAAAAATTTTTATCTAGTAGTAAGTTACATATCTCTGGAGTTACTGAGACAAATATATTTACAAAAAAAAATATTTCTCTACATACGATAGAAATATGGAAACAGTATATGTATATTATATGTATATTTTGTAAGTTTGTAATAAATAACCTTAAACTACTGGACCGATATTATCTCATTTATCTCCAAATTTTTACGGTTAAATAAATCTCGCTAAAATAACTTCAAACCACAGCTAGTTTCGCTAGTTACATTTTAAAATTGATATAGATATCATATAAATCAACATGTTCTAAAATTTATGTATTTGAAAAAAATATATCATGTACGGAAATGAAGTCCATTGTATAAAGCAAACATTAAACAAATATTGCGCCACTAAAGGCTTGTGCCTTTTTTGTTTTTAACGCAATATTTAAGTGCAATATTTGTTATTAAAGCTTTAATCTTTAACCTCATAAATGTAGGTAGTCAGTTACAAGGAATTTAAGAACGTAATAAATTGCTAGAACTATCCACACCAAGGTATATAGTATATAGCATTTATTTAAGGTTTTTAATGCCGTGCTATTCAATTTAAAAAATATATAGTTGTTATAAAAATAATAAATATCTATCTTTTTATTTTATATATATCTTTAAAGAACAGATTTAGAAACAATTTCTTGCATTTATGCATTTACATACTCAAACTAAAATAGTAGTATTGACCAATAAGTACTATTCTCGTCGGCTAATAAACACGATTTGTTCATCTTTCACATCACATGGCCAAAGTTTCGATTAAATTTAACGAAATGTTTTCAACGTAATTAGCAACAATAAACAACATCGTTGTCACTCTTGAAAACAAATGCCTTAAGACAATCAATGCCATTTTAAATATACAAAATAAACTTTTTATAAGATATTAATATAATAGCTTCATACTTAAATATTTTAATTAAATGTCATAATCATAAATCGGCTAATAAATGATCATTTAACCAACGATACAACTTCATAAAATTAGGTGACCATGTCCAACAGTTAACGTCATGCATCTGATATGAGCAATTCCAAACTATTAGGGTCGTGTTTTATAATTTAAGGTCATTTTTTTTCTATAAATATATTAATTATAAAAGTAATTTCACTAACTACAAGGAAATGTATCGTTGTATCTGTTTCATTAGAAATTTAGTACTTATTTTCGGCCTCAAAACTCAATAAAATACACTTTGTCATATTTTTGGATATCGGTGATCCGGTTTCTTCCTCCAAACGTTTCTAGTTTATTAAAAGTTCGTTTAAGTGAAATAGTAGCTTCACTAATAAGGGCTTTTAATAAGATAATTCATTTTAATACTAATAAAAATTACAAGTGAAAATCTAAAAAAAAATATTTTCGGAAATATTATTTCTAAAAATACTATATAACTAACTAACTGGGTCAGTTGTTCGTTGTTAATTTAAATTTTGCAAATTATCAAAGTTGCTTTAAACAATAAAGGGTGAAAGTGAATAAAGGGTAAAAATTTAGGGTTGTTTGTATTCATTAATGCCATGTTATAAAAAAAATTAAAAATTAACTATTGGTGTGGTCTATTGGGGTGGTCTACCCCTATCAGTTAGGGATATGATAAATAGGTAGTATCCGATCTATTGAATTTGAATATAAATTTTATTTAAAGGAACTAACAAGGTTACTAACATTGTGACACGAAAATTTTATATATCAGATAGTATACAATCATTACAAACCCTCATAAATAAACATTTATAGTTAAATCTCAACTATGATATTTTCATTTCTAACATGAAGGTAATACTCGATAATTATGAATATGTTTAAAAAATATGTTTTATTTACATTCACAAACAGATTAATATTCAGATATGTCTAATTATTAGCATTCCAATAAAGTTTTACATAATTTTGACAAAGATCTTCAAATATTGAGATCATCAATAAATAAATAGTATGTTACTGAATAAATATTATAATTGATGATCTACCATTCTTAACGATATTTCCTAGTGATTATGAAGATTATTCTTTACAGATATCTATAAATTCAAATATAATTTCATAGAAAGAAATATTAATGATAATATATACTGAGAAATAAAATCTTTTTTCAAACTTCACTTACCATTTTGTCTTCACTTATCGAACTACTGTCTCGATCTATCTTCTCATACCACCGACACATTCTTTTATATGCCTTTTAGAGAAAAAATAAAGGATCGTCATCTTGAATGCTAGGGTCAACTTTTTGTAATGAACTTGGCATTTAATATACTTATTAATTGCAGTGAACAGCGACCTTCTCTTGCTATTTGAAACTCGCCATTATTCGGTACACAATAAGTACGTAGCAAAAATAAATATTACACATGTGTTTGATATGTAAAGAATTTCGTAGGCATGGTGACACGCTTATGACTAAATATTCAGACGTGTCGGAATAAAAACTGGTATCTAATTATTAATTATAGTTTGAATCTTTGAAGATAGCTTCGCAAACTTTTTGGATTATATTGTAGATTAATTAAAAAATATATTTATATGAAATGTTTGGTAACATTGGTATTAAGATCTAATTGATTCGAACACAGCATCAAATGTAGTTTCATAACACCTATCATATTTATTTATAGATAATCCCTATGTTTTTTTTATTAGACCAGATCGACAAAAATGCATACAGTCCGTGTGATGGTAAGCGTCACCGTAGGACAATGACCTCCAATAGCTGATATGATTATTAATTTTGCCATAGTAAGTGCAGGTAGACTTATATAATTACATATACATATATTATATGTATGTGTACATGGTGTGGCTTTCTAATTGTTCACTATACGACCAATAAGTAATAAGAAGCTAGAGGTTAAATTTAACGAAGGCACTATGAGCTTCTGAATTTGATTTAGCAATATTTTTTTTGTTCTGTTTAGAATGAAACATCTTCTTGAGTAAATGCATATTAACCAGATTATCGAGATAGACATAGATCGGGCAGATTGCCTCAATTTGACTCCTCTTTGCACCTATTTTGTATTCTTCTTGATTGTTGGCCATACTGTCCCAGTTCTTTTGGAATGCACAGCAAACCCTCATAGTATATTCTGATACCAGCCATTGAAAGTCCACTGTTGGACATGGGCCTCCACAAGATAGGAGGAATGTTGCCCATAATTGCCGCGCTGGGCAAGCGTGATGGAAATCGCAGAGCGCAGTTTTCGCGGCGGGGATGCTGCTGCCCATCCCCACCCTGTGCATTTAAGCTGTAATGTTTTGGTTGAATATACCGCCATCTGTTGGTTCTGGTACCTTATTCGCCTCTTACGACACCTGGTACAGGGGGAAGTACTATTCTACTCTGCCTGTACCTCACGGCATGGTGATGACATGCTTTTTCTGCTGACTATTTCTTCGCACCCAGTTCATCTATCATCAATAATGTTCAAGTAAGTTCAGGATGTGATTTTTGGTGCTTTATTACGAGTATGTCGTAAGGCAGAAAATGTTGATAATTTTAAATAAATCTGTCAATACTGATTAATAATTAAAATTTAACTTGATAATTAAATGAAATTCATTTTAACATGAACTTACATATAAAACAGTATTTTTTATATATATAAAACTACGTCCACCTGTATTTATAGTTTGTAATATAAGTTGTTTGTAATTACAAAAGAAATATACAAGCAAACATAATTGAAAAAGACAAAAATCCATCCTACATTGGAAAGGAAACCTCTTAGTAAAAGTCATAACATCGCAATAAATTACGGTACTAACACGTGCCGTTGATACACAAAACAAATATTTTTGTTATCAATACTTATTTTGTAAGCTTTCGTTTGTTGTAAAATTAAGGCCCAAAATTGCTTTGAACCCTATACATGGGACGAGATACCTGATGTCTCTGAAAAATGATCCTAAGGTGCTAATTCTATTCCTATCTATAAAACTAGTATAGTGTATTCTTAGGCTTTCTCTGAGGTCAACCTGGGGACGACAGAGCTGATATATTATTCAGACAACAGCGGGTGACAAATAGCAATTATCTCTGTAAAATCTGTTTATATATAAGTATATCATAAACAGATATATGTAAATAAATTTCTATTTCTCTTATATGGCAGGAAAAATATGGTGAATAGTTTTTTTCTTGAGTTTGTTCTTATCAGAAGGTTATTTTGAAGGCGAATCAATAACAGAGATGCGTGGAACATTTGAAAATTTTCGAAAATTTACTTACAAGTATAGTAGTAGTATATTTACATTTACATTTTTGCTTTGATAAAATAAGCTTATCTACATATATACATACATATATCACGCCTGTGTCCCATCGGGGTAGGTAAAGACTATGGATCTCCACTAGTTACGATCTTGGCATACCTCTCTTGCTTCCGTTTTTCGCATTAGTCCTTACATACACGCTCGTTTATTCTTAGTACTTCTAACCTGGCCCTTCTTCAATACCTCTTCTACTTGGTTTATATATCTTCACCTCGATCGCCCTATACCAACTCTTCAATTCTCTTCCGCTCTATATATTTGTGCAGTCATTCTACTTTCATCCATCCTTTCTACGTCAAAACTATGTTTAGATTCTTTTCTCTATTGTTGTCACAATTCCACCTTTTATACATACTTCGAAGTGATTTTATTTCAACAGAATTTATTGTACTCACGTGATTCTTCTTTATCTATGATTTAACTTATCTAATGTAACTTAAACGTTTGTTCATAACTGTCATTCTTTTGACAGAGTGGCGCGTTGCCAATATCGTATCACATATACCTTCATACATTATATTTATACCGATACGAATTCAATATTCATAATAGCTAAGACAAAAAAACGTCTGTGGTGTTAGATTCACCCATAAGTTTAAATAAAAGCATTAAGTAATTTCTACATTCTTTATTTTCGACGCCGCACCTTATATTCAATGTTAAATCCAAGGATAACTCTCGGTGCATTCAATCAAGCAGTTTAAATACGTCTAGACAAGACCCGTAGATGTAAGGAAGCGTAATAATAATAATATTAAAAAAACATAATTAAAATACCTTAAAAGGTGACAATTGACCCCCTAACCTGTCCATTCGAGATGTTTGCTTCGACCTACAAAAACTGTGGGTCACCTTGAATAGGTGTTGGAATTACATTCATTGGGGCCGCATTCATAACTAAAGACTCAAGTACATAAAATAAAAGTTGAGAACACAATAATAAGCTACACTATTATTGTCTATGCGAACGCGTCGGTTTATTTCGCTATTATGGCTGAACCGGTGAACTGATTGGCTAAAGACTAAGTCTATTTACAAGCGTAAGGTCCGCGTTACCTCAGCTATAGACGCTTGTATTACCACAATGATACCACTATCACGTTGCCAACCTTGTGATTTGAAGATTGCCCAATAATTTTACTGTCTCTCTATCCTTTCAAATCCAAAGCAATGCAGACACTGCTGTTTTTGGGGTAGATATTGGTGAGAGAGAGATACCAATGCAGATGCCTTTTATATAAGATCTATTAGTTGTGCTTATCGTGTAATGCATGTGCAAGTTTAAACCTCATATAGATAGGCCAATAAGTTTTTGGAGGATGACAACTACACATAAAGACAAAAGACTTATTGTTTTTTATTTTAATAATAATATAGCGGCTACAGTTCTGGGCAAAATGCTACCTCTTCTTTCTAAGGTCTACTTCAGGAATGTATATCTATAGCTCTTTAAAAATAAATATTCTATTATTTTTCTTACAGGTTCCATTCTTGTAGGCTTGTAAATGAAGCTGAAGTAAACTTAGTTTCAAGGCCGGTCTGATGCTAGCAAACTAGTTTAAGGTAGGCCTAATTTACATATGTTAGATGACTTTCATGATCTCAGGATTATTAGAATTATAAATATAAAAGGATCTAGTTTTTTCTATTATTGTTTTATATTTATTACATTTTTGACGATTATAAAGTGCTTGTAATTTTGGCCTTCTTGAATAAAGTATATTTTGAGTTTGAGTATAAGCAATACTTATGTGTGTCAAAAAATATATTAAACCATTTCTCATTCAGACGTTCCAGATACCGCAGGAGTTTCGTTGTTATGAGACAGCGTTGTACTAGATAAAAATCTCTCGAATCTCCCGAGCCAGACAATGCGTTGCCACCTAATAAAATGTTATTGGATGCCTTGAAAACTAAAGTATTTTTTAAGGTATTTCTCGTATTTGTAATGTTATTATTTTTGGAAAATATTCTTGTTTTTAATTTGATACTTATATAATCAAATATACATAACTACAATTATATAGCATGAAACTTACTAATAACACCTTTAAAAATTATTAGCAGCGTGTTATTAGCGATAATTTTAAAACTAATGAAAATGCATCAAGTGAAATATTTTTTTACATTTACGCGTTCACTACTCATAATAAAACTAATTATTTAACCTATTTTTAGTTAAAAACAATAACATACCATATGAAGTAAAAAGCGGTTTGTTAAAAGTTTTTGTTCGACATTTTGGTTACCTGAACGGTTTGAGTAGTAAATACAGAATAATAGGAAATATTATGTACTTGAAGGCTATTTATATATTTTCTAAGAGCCACTTAATAATTAAAATATCCTCCGCAAATAATCTTGTTTAGTTTGGCAGCAGGTGACAGCTTTAAGGATTCATCCTGCATAAACCGGACCACATTTTTACAAGAGGATCGAAAGACCAATGTACTTTTTTTGTTTTGATTAAATTATAGAGATCGAGTAACTCAGGTTCCACTTCCTAGTGTTTCAACCCGCATAACTCGTCCAAACTTGTAATTTGCTCTATTTTTTATTGTTACTATGTCGAGCTGGAAGGCCGCGGATTTTATGAGATTATATTACCGTCTTTAAAATGTCAGTGATTTTTATAAGTAAAAATGTTAAGCTCTTCTTATACAGATAATGATAATTAAATACATAGAAAATTTTGTAACAAGTAGTATAAAACACATTAGCCATCCAAATTTTATCCTACAGGTACGTTCTACGACTCTTAAGGTTTTACTATAAACTAGGGAAATAATGTCTGGATTCTTTGTATTGTCGGTTCCGGTACCTTAGTCGCCTCTTACGACACCAGGTATAGTGGGAGGTGATAGGTGGTATCTTGATGATAATTATACTATATTCTTTTATTGTCTGTCGACGTAAGAGATAATAACCTTAGCGTTGCATTTAAAAAAATCTTGGAATACATTTTTCTTTTCTTTCAAAAAATAATACTTTTATGTTTACTGACTTCTTCATTCTTTCAACCTAAACATAAAACAGTAGAACAACAAAAAGGCAAATACATTTACCAAACAACAATGCCCCATTGTTCCTGAAAATGTCAATGTAGAATTAGGCACAACCTCGTAAAAAGGGCAAAGTACGTTTATATGGCCTAATTTATCTGGATAATATATATTCCAGAAAACCACGAAATTTGGTGAGTTATGTATAAAATGACAATGTTGATTCTAAAGTACAGAATATGTGCCCAACATGTAAGACTTAAGTTTCTTTTTTGCTGGAGATATGCTGCAATGTATTGCAGACATCTTGACCCGTTCATGATTTAACATTTAGTTAGATCTTTCGCCATTATTTCTGAATGACTCCCGTGCCTAAGTAATACAAGCGAATTGTTTGAAAAAATCTTTATTCTAAAGATGAAAAATTTAGTTGTTTGTTTGTTTGTAATGTATAAACAGAACAGATACTAAACCAATTATCATCATCTTCATAGCAGCTACTGAAAGTCTACTGTTGGACAAAGGCCTATATATATATATATATATATATATATATGGGCCAACGTTTGTCGGGTCAGTAAACTTATTATATACATACATACATCACGCCCTTGGTTCCCTTACTCACATTAGTTATTTCATTCGCGCTGGTTTATATTTGGTACTTCTGACCTGGCCCTTCTTTAATATCTCTTTTATTTTGTTAAGATATGTTCGCCTAGTACGTCCTATACTAACTCTTCCATTCACTTCCGCTCTATATATTTGCGCAGTCATTCTACTTTCATCTATCTTTTCTACACGTTTAAAACCATCTCAATATTCCTTTCTCTATTATTGCCACAACATCATATTTAACATCACATTGATAATATTATATTCATTAAAAAATGTCTGTGTGTTTGCTATCATTTTACGACCGAACGACTTTAATGATTGTAATAAAACTTGGCAAGGAGATGCCTTGAACTTTATGAAAATATAAAACAAGTCTTTATCCCGGGAAATATCCATAGGGACGCAATATGATGGGAACTAAACGCGGAAAAAATCACAGACAGAAATATAGTTACTTGATATAGGTGAATCCGTCTAACATGTTTTACATGACAACTAAGATTCTTGCTTTAATAGATAGATAATACAAAATACAGCACAGGCTTTTGATGCTAAGAAAAACATCGGTATATTTTTAACTGTAAAGTACAAACTCCTTATGAGTGAACACAAAAGAGTCATCAATTGCGAAGTCAACAAACAATAAAAGAAAGGAGTTTGGGACGAACTGTAAGTGAATAACGACGAATACCTATAATAACGATATCTTAATATCGAATCCGTCTATATTATCCGACCATCGATTGTAACGAATCCAGTTGTACGTTTTTTATGTTTATGTAACTAGAAAAATAAAGGCTGTAAACAAAAAAGAGCCGTGCAGCATAAATTATAACAAAGTTTTAAAAAAGGTTAATAGAATACGATGTGGGGTAACAAGATTACTTAATTGCGGTAAAAAAAAACAACCGGAATAAATGTTTGAAGAGCAGGTCGCGCGATTTGTCTTGGCTGCTCTTCTGTTTTGTTGAAAATAAAGCCACTGATACATTATTAGAACAGGTTGACAAACAAAAGTAAACAGTCCGCGTGATAGTCAGCGTCACTGCAGTAATATCATAAGGATATCACTAACACGTTGTGGCTTGATGATATTATAACACACTACCCAGTAAATTCACTGTCTTTTCACTCGTCAGACCGGAATATGAACACTAGCTAATTGGTGGTAAAAGTACCAATGCAGACTACCCTTTTTGTGAGGTCTATCTCATTTAAACACTTTATTAAATACGTGTTTCATGGTTTAATGGAATTCACACCCTGAGGGTGTAAAATTAAAGTTGAAATTTTCTATGGGTACTAGTAAAAATTTGCTGCAATTTTTGTGAAGAAATTAAATGAAACATTCTTATGTTTAAAAAATGCGTCAAAACAATAATATCTAAACTTTCATATAAATTATATATTTTAAAAAGTAAATTATATATTTAATCATATAAATTATATATTTTAAAAATAATTTAAAATTTTATTTCTTTTTAGTAATCCTAGAAAAAAAACTTAATTTAATCTAAATAATCTGCCATTTATCGCTCGCGAGTAAAAATAAATTAGGTATTTTGTTTCATGAATAAAATAAATGAGTGTTTGTTGGGTATTGTCCGATCTGGGTCTCTCAGTTGAAGTAAATATTTAAATATTTTAACGAAGATTAAAACTAAGCCATTTTAAAAACAACTTGTTAATAAAAATGCCTAAAAGAAACATTAATATCTAATATCAGGATGTTTATAAAGAAAACTGTCTGTTTTCTTAATAAAATTTCCAAAATATACAATAAATCTCTTTCTATAAAACAAATTGAGTCTTTATTACAGCAACAATTGAATACAATGCATCAATACTAAAGTACAGAATATTGCTTTAAACCATAACAGAAGAGCGGCCATCTTTAATTGGGCGGTCTATAAAATTGAGTGGCTCACGGTGGACAATATTTATGTACACTCATTGCGGGTTGGTTTATTAAACGAATAATTCATGAACTTTGTATATAAGTGAGATATATTAGGTACATAATTCACCCAAGCTAAACCTTATCCCTCTATATTAAAAATGTTTAGCTGCCGTCGCCTTAACTGACATGAAATGTTTGCCTCTCAAACATCTTTATTGCTTCTCAACGCTACTTTATTCCTCTAATCTCTCTCTGTTCTTCAAGATCAGATTTAGCGCAGTGGTTAACAGTGACAGTCAAGATCCAAGCGCCGCGGGTTCGATTTCAAATATATCACAAAATACACCAAAACGCCTAAACTTTAATACAAGCAATTGTTACATTTTGACAAGTTTCCTTCATACTTTTAGCGGTTGCTTTCTTCTAGCTAGTTCAAATGTCTTTTTTGTGAAGTTATAATTTATTCATCATACAGCCATTTGAAGTCTACTGCTCGATATAGACCTACCCAAGAAAGGGAAAATTTTTCCCATAATTGCCACGCGTGTTGGCAATCGCAATGCGCAGCGTTCACGACAGTGATGCATATAATGTGTTATATAATAAATTCGCTTATATATTTTATAATAATATTCTTCTAAATTTTATATATAATAAATTAGCAGCTATTTCATACTTTGACCTAACACTGGGATAATTATCTTAAAGCGCTTGTGTTACGAACAGACTACACAGAAATTACATAAAATATTACTTATGCCTCTACATAGATATTGTACATTAGACAAGCAAGCACCAATGTTGATTGAATAAATATTTGTTTTTACATAAATATTTGTTCTAGAACAATCGAAACCTCGACCCGTGGGGCACAAAAATAGGGACGCTAACGAATGATCTATCGCATCCGTATATGAATATATAAATCTTGTTAATATACAACTGAAATTTTTAACTAGGTAGCCTTTCATATATTTCTATCACCAAACAACAGAGTATACATAGCTGAGTTCCGGTTAAAAGAAGGATGTGCTGAGTGAAATATAGATGTCGCAAAATTCTCAGGATCTAAACTAAAGGTTAACTTGCTAGAGATTTCTTAACACTGACGATCGACGATGACTCTTACTCCCATACTCGTTTACTATTGTACCTATTAAAATCTCGCAGCCATATTCATCACATTTCAACCAGTATACTAGCATCCAAAATGGCCGAAAAAATCCATATATATAGTTGAAAATACGTGGAACAAATTCAATATTAGCAAACTGACGTTCAACGAATTCAATGAGACTGAAATGGATACAGACGGAGTAATATCATCAGAACCCAATTTTCTCTCATTAAGAAGCGTTCAAATTCAAATGGGGAAGAAAAACCCGGGAATTCCTCTCGATTGGCTATTGAAACGATTTGAGATGCAAAAAAGCGATGCCTGCCGTACACGATTTAAGACGTAGTCAACCTTTTATTCACTTAGAATTTTCTTTATAGTCATTTACATGTTTGAATACACAATGTATCTACTAATATATTTAATACTTCATTTACTTTAGTATACACATGATAAATTAATAATATCCTAGCTGTTGTAGGTAGATACATATAGTGAAATATGAGATCTTATCTAGATCTCTATCGCTGATGGATTGCGTAGAAAAAGTTGGTGTTTTTGTTTTATGAAGCATTATTGATCTGTGATAAGGACATGTTGAACTCTTGACTGTCTAAGAAGTACTTTGTAGTAAATAAACTATCAGTTCCAGTGGCAGACTCCCAGTTTACTAAAGATAGACCTCATACAAATTACTAAGTAATGTGACATATATGTAATGTCAAAGATCGCGTTAATTCTTAAGGCGCAAGTGCCATCATTGTAATGATATGAGCGCCCATAAGCTGCTGATTACCAGGCAAACCAAGAGTATATTTGTTGACTAAATCATTACAAAAAATAACTGAAATGAAAGTTACATAGAAGCTGAGGGAAGAAAGCCTCAAACTTTTATATTTAGAATTAATTACATGACCAATCTTGACTAGGTACTTGAAGCTGTTCAAGAAGATCAGAGATCTTAATAATTCGTATTTACTGAATATGAAGAAAAACCACGAAACCGAAATCAATCACATCACACGACAAACCCGCAGACATTGTTTCTTTTTTCTTTAACTTTAAACACCTAGGATCTTTGTGTTTATTAAGATAACATTAAAAACACTGTAATGCCAAATAATATTGCCTATGTTTCGGCACAAGTTTTTTGTGACGCCAATTACTTTCTTTTAAACCTTGCAAATTTTAGGCAAAAATACAAACAAAAATAAAATAAATAATAAAACGTTTTTAAAATATTGATAAGTGATCAATATATAATAGTGACTGAACTCGGACTAGAGAATTAAGGTGCCAACAGAAGGAGTCAAAGGAGTCACGATTCCCACTATTGTATATAAGCGTTCAGTAAACTATATATATAGTATATAAGAAAGTTGTTTTATTGATAAAGGTTAAAAGTAAACAGAGTGTAGCAATTAAAAGGAAAATCATAACTTACTTTAAATTAGTTAATAACATTCAAGCACACACAATGCATTTTCATAATGTAAAAAAGCAAAACTAGTGTTAGTATTTTAAAACTCTTTATTTGCAAATTGGCATAGGTTCACTTAACCTTTTTAATTCTTATCCAAACCCCAAGAAAAGGGGAATTTAAATTTGCCGCGCTTAGCAAGCGTATATACCGCCATCTGCCGGTTCAGGTACAGAACTCTATTACCTCCGCACCAAATTGGATAGTTTTTTGATGGTTGTGTTTGTACTTGTAAGGTTCAGTTTGTATGGGAACGACGGGATCGGGATTTTGTAAAAACAAAATGAGTTGCGTAATGTCTGTATGCAGGTAGATAGTTAATAGATTTGAATACCTAAGAACCACCGTGAGGTACCGGTAGATTAGAATAGTATTTCTCCTGTATAAGGTGTCGTAAGAGGTGACTAAAGTACCTGAACCAACAGATGGCGGTATATACATCCGAAACAGTGTAGCTTAAATGTTCAGGGCAGGTAGGGGTAGCAGCATCTCCATTGCGAAAGCTGAGCTCTACTATTACCAATACGCTTGCCCATCGCGGCAATTACAACAAAATTTCCCCTAGTTTAAGGAGGTCTATGCCCAGCAGTGGACTTCCAATGGCTGTTATGATGATGATGACCTAAGATCTAAGATAAAAAGAATCAATTTACACCATATACCCGGACAAAGTCGAGGCGGGTCTCTAGTTTAAAATAAGGGTTTTAGTTGAAAGGTGATGGATCGCAATATCTTCCATCCCATTCTATTTCCCCAAGAATTGAAATATCTCGTCAATCAGCGCGCTCAAAAGACGGAATTCAATAGATAAGTACAAAATCGTTATTATGTATTCGAATTGAAGTCGGAACCGAATGCCGCAGGTATCTCGACACAAAGCGATTCGGGTTCATTAAACCGGCCAGATATGGCACGGAAAAAGTTGCTTACAACCGCCATGATTAATGAAGGATAGGATAGGAATCATTTCATTCCACTGCTTGTGCGGAATTTGCAGAAAAATTTTGGGTTTGGGTTTTAAATTTAACAGTTGATTTTCCATGTATGTTCACACATTCTATGTAGTATTTATTAACCTCGACTACACGTTAATGGAGATTAACGGAATCATGACGTACTTGACAAGATAGTTATACAATAAAAAATGTAATTTGATTCTGTCAGCTCTTCAGTGTATACAGTATTTGTTATAAAACCCTAAAAAATGTACAGAAAACCCATTAAAATATGAAAAAATCCGATTTATATTTATAAAGAAAAATTCATAAAAACAACTATTTACCTACTCAGGCGTTAATGTTCAAAATTTCAAATAAATATATTATGATGTATTTGAATCGTTATGCTTGTATTTTTCTATGCTCACACTATTATTACCATAACATAATAAAAATAATAGAATTGTTCGTGTAATGCACTTTTTTATAATTATTATCACAACAACTTTGCAAATAATTCTTCAACAGTCGAGTTGGTTGTAATATTTTGCTAAATATGTATATGGCCTTATTTATTTTATACATATTTCGACAGATAGCGAAGAAAAAGTCGTGTGGAATAAAATAAGATAACTTAAAGAAAATTGAGATAATTAAATAAAAATAAGTTGTATTTATCATTATGTATTTATTGGTATGTAAGCTTATATGCACATATATAGTATTAGTATTTAATTTACTTTTATGAAATAGTGTACATCGAACTACCCTATCACATTTTCTACGTTTATGTCCATCTGCAAGGTTGCATCTGCAAGAGACCGCTCTGAGCGATAAGTAATTGTATTGTACTGTACACGTATTATAATTTGTAAGATTTATTTTTTTCTTTGTATAATTTTCTGTGTACAATTATGGGTATATTATTATTATAATTAAACTTGTTTAATATTGCAGATACATGTAAGATGACGACAAAAGGACTCAAGAAATCGCTGGGGAATATTAACTATTGTGGTGGACTATTAAGTATAGTTAATTTATTTTAAAATTAGCTTATGTTATTATTTTTTAATTAATAATAAAATATTTAATTATGTTTTTATTTGGGTACTCATATTCCTTTTTTTTCTACTTGATCACACATCCACCAAAATAAAAAATGAGCTTCTTATTAAATCATTCTACTCACGCTATTTAACTTATATTATTTATGGTCAATAAATTTTATTAAAGTGGTTTATTCTTCTTATAGATGCAATCCAATATATTATAGACTGGTAACACCAATGTTTATAAAAAGCCTATTTTAAAGTTTAACCAAACATGACATTCCCCTTTTCAACTAAATAAAGGAAAAGGTCGTTAACGTTGATTTCTCGAATTTTTAGTACCCACCAACCAAGTTGTTCCTGTATTCCTAACCTTTGCTAGCCAAATCGGGAGTTTACGACTAATTAAACAGGTCGATTCTGGCACGTTCACACGATAAGACGAAGACTTATGCTACACCAAAGTTAGAAACGAGACGAGCTAAGCGGAAATTTATTTATTCAACTTGTGCATTATAAAATAATGCTTAATGCCAAGTGGCATTATTAAATAGATAAGGGATCAAAGCGGTCTAAAAGAACAATATATATTATATTCATATATATACACATACAAATACATAATACACAATACAAAACACTACCTGAAAAATCATAATAATAATAATAAATTCCTACAATATCTCATACATTGACCTGAGTCCGTAATAAGTCGCTTAACACTTGTGTTACGAACATCAGACAACAGAGGAATCACCAATATACTACTTAAATATATATATTCAACACCCAGACACAGAACAAATACAAATATCATCATATAAATATTTTTCCTGGGTGGAGATCGAACTTTGGCGCTCGAGAAGGGGCATTTTAAGTGGAGTCTTTCAAACACCCAATAGGATTGCTCACATCCTCTGTGTCACATTGACGTCGAAAAACAGAGTAAATGGTGGAGTACCGGCAGAATATAAACCACCCTATATAAAAGATGTAATTGAGATGTGAATGAGGAGCCAAAACTGGCATATAGAGGTATAACAACCCGAAAGAGCATAACTGATAACATCACAGGAAAAGACAGCAGCATCCTCCATTTACGTGTTCAGAAATCCCTTGGTATCTTCGCAGCTTTCGTGCATTAGTCCTGCTGTAGAAACAGCAGTCCACCAAATAGTTCATGCTCGTAATCAGAAACTATTTGGTGGACTTTAACTTTAAAAATTATGTAGCCTAAATGGATGTATTTTTTGTTCGACGAACCTAACGCTGGTTGAATCTGACGTTCTTTAATGAGCGGCGCTATGCCTGCGCCTTTTTCGCACCCCTTTCCCGCAGGGGTGCGGGCCGTGCTCTGAAAATTTTCAGAATCGGAACGAGACCGACGACGTTTACTCATGGGTGCCTCTAAGGAACGGACCTTCGCTTGAGTCGCCGTCGTTTGGAAGCACTTTACAGATTGGACTGCGCCCAGCCGCATTAGTATGTCCGGTATGCACGTGTGGGAGGGAATTTGCGATCGATTCGAATATTGCGATCCCATTATTTATATCAAGCTTTGCAAAGACTGCGGTATTCTATACAAACGGAGCAATATACAGAATAACCGCCAATATAAATACATAGGTATATATGTCTAATTAAATGGCACTTTTGTACTATAAGTTAATAAGCTAAACAAGTAATGCAATAAAATGTTCATGTTTATATATAGTAAATAAACTTAAGTCTTTATGATTAACATAAACTCAAACTTAGAATATTAATTAACTATCTAATCCCTTTCTAGGGACATTTGATCAAACAATTCCTTAAGTAGCCTACTTTAAAATAAGTCTGCTGGATTTATTTTTATATTCTTTAACAGTTAAGCCTTTAAGAAAAAAAACTCATTTAATTACATTTACCGTGAGATACCGGCAGAGTAGACTAGTACCCCCCTCTGCACGAGGTGACTACGGTACCAATTACGATATATGACAGTATATTCATCCAAAACAGTGCAGCTTTAATTCATATGGATGGACAGCAGCATCCCCGTCGCAAGAGCTGAACTCTGCGATTGCCAACATGCTTGTCCAGAGCGGCAATTTCCCCTTTCTTGGGGATGCCTATGTTCCTATGCCTATGTTCTTCCAATGGTTCGAATGATGATTTTTGACCCTTGATTTGAATATTTTATAGGTTATAGTAAAGTTTAAAAGGGGAGTAAATGACGCAAGGTCACAGAAGGATTAGTAACAGGCTTTAGTAGCGTGACCATACCAGTAGGGAAACCGACCAATTCTATACGAGCCAAAAAATAAAAAGGAATCTACCTGAATTGAAACTAAACGTGCCGTTAAACTAAATAAAAACGTAAAGGAAATTGAAAACCTCCCAGTTACATTCAAACTTGAAATTAAGGTTTTTAAATTGCCACTTGGACGTAGGTAGGTTATATTGCGAAATACTATAGTGCCTATACATTAACGCGGCAGGTGCAAACTGCGCAATTTCGGGAGAATATTCTGAGATAGCTTTTGTATGCGATATCTAGAATATTCAATCCAATAAATAAAAGTTCTAAATAGGTTGTAAAATGTTTTCTTTCTTAACAGTTAAATATGAAATATTCAGCATACCTGCTCTAATATAAATAATTACGATTACAAAAAGATACCCCTTACAAAGGTTGTCTGCATTGGTACCTCACTCTTACTTATTTCTAATAGTTCGTTCGCATTGCTATCTTCCGGATTGAAAGGTGAGAGAGGCATTGATATTACTGGGTAAATGTGACATTGTATCTACAGTTCATAAAGTTGCTGACAAGGTAGTGATATCTTTGTAATGACAAGTGTCTATAGGCTGCGGTCTCGTATATCAAGCGCACCGTATGCTTATTTGCTGACTTCGTAAAATAAAAAAAATATCCCAGAAAAGGGGAATTTTGTCCATAATTAGGCAATTGTGGTGGCAATCGCAGAGTATAGTTTTGCGACGAGCATGCTATTATTACCCATTCCTTCTTTAAAATAACATTGATTATTTCCAAATGATATTTACCTATATTCAGCAATATCTTAATCTTATATGTCTTCATGAAAGCTTTATACCTAAGGCAGGTAACCTTAAACACAACAATGCGAATACTGCTGTTAGGTGGGAGAAATAGGTGAAAGCGAGATACATAATCAAAAGAACCTTGTCTACTTCTAGTGAATTAAAAATAATTAATAACAAAACATGACGTACCAAATAGTAATACTATTAACTAAAAAACTAAACAATTTGTTTAGTTAAATATATATTTTTATAAGTGAATAAAGTTTATTACCTTGGAACCACTTTTCGATGCCACGCGAATTACTATTGCCAAACTCGAACTCTACGATATTGTTTTGCCGGAACATTATTTAAATACAATTTTATAGCTGAAAAAAACGGAGTGCAGAATAGTGTCCCCGTTGCATATTTTAATGCACAGCCGAATGCGACGAAGCGTGAAATGGAAATCTTTCCGTTCCACAACTGGCCGCCTTACCTGCACCGATACTGCAATATTATCAGATCGGAGACGCCTCTAAATGACCAGAGATTTCATTCCACCGTCTATTCACTGGGTACCTAATGGTTTTCATTCGGACCTTCCTATTGGTTGAGAAGCGAGTTTCTTACTTTAGACTCGAATTTGCAGTTGAATTCAGTGACCTTTTTAAGGCCACTTGCAAACAGATCTAACCGTCTGTTTAAGGAACTCTTTTTGATGAGCGTTTTTAAATGATATTTTAAACCTTCAATGACTTCACTCAGTATCATAAACATATCAGGAACAATTCTTCCAAAGAAATTTCCGATATGACCGCTTGTATTTGTGCAAAGCAATGGAATCAATCTAAAAGAAGAAACTGACTGACTGACTGAATGACAAATCAATGCAAGGCCTAAACTATAAGGGTTAGAAACTTGAAATACTGCACAGGGGTTAATCTTATAACTAAGAAAGAATTTTGGAATATTCTCTTTCTAAAGGGCAAAGTTAATTGTAAACTTTGCTGTTTAAGGATTCGAATGAAATTCAGTACAAACGTTCTCATTGAAAGTCATGTAACACGTGTAAAATATTTATTCCAAAATCACCTCTTAAGAGGGTAAAAATAGGGCAAAGTTTGTATGAAAGTTCTGCGGGACGTTGCTAGTATCGATATAAAAATACCTATAATATTGACAGCTTTTATTTTATACTAGGCGTTATAAGACGTAGCTGTGCTAGAACTGATATACAGCGTTATATTCATCCGAAATAGCGTGGTTTAAATGCAACGGAACAGGGATAGGGAGCAGCATCCTTGCCCCTTTGCCCTGGCACAACGTAGCATTTATGGGCGAAATCTATCACTACGAAATTGGATATAAACCTGAAACAAAGATTTTAATAGCAATCTCCTAGAGGGTTGATAAGCCTCTGGGAAGACTGAAAACGTCCAAACATTGATACAATTATATTTTATTTTGTAATCGATAATAGACTTGTATAACGGCTCCGATGGCGCATTCCTTTATGTTCCTATCTGCAACGTCCAGGGTCGTGGATTCGATCCCCACCTAAAAAAAATATCTACGTTATGAATCTTTGTGTTTGTTCTATGTTTGATGTCCGTAACACAAGCAACTTATAGCTCGAAGGCAATGTCAAGTCAACGTATAAAATAAAGGGTGAAATTCCCCATTTCTTGGGGATATCTGTCTAACAGTGGACACCCAATTGCTGATATGATGATGTTGATACTCACAACTATATTTGCATAGATTGTACTGAACAATGGCGGATCCGTTAGTGTCCATATTTTGTACACGACCCACCTAGGTAAAATATTTATAAGATGAATGTATGTTTTATTTCTGTATTTGTGTTTCTAATATACATATTTAAGTATTATATTCGTAATATTCTGTTCTCTGATATCCGTATTACGAGAGCTTGAAGCTTCTTGTCTTGGTCTCTTAAGTATGATTTTTTATGTAAATTAATAAATAAATGAAAGAAGGACCAAGCATAAGTACCAACAAGAAACGAGTGCTTATGAAAGGACTGATACGAGTAAAAGAAGTGAGAGAGGCATGCCAACATTATAGCAAGTGAATATCCCTATGGATCTCTGCCTACTTCGATGGGACATAGGCGTGATATATTTATATATTAATAAATAATCTGCCATAGGTATTAAACGTTATTTGGGAATAGGACGACCTTGGAAACAATTTATTTTATGTGTGTGTTATTTTATAATTATTGATAATTTATTTGGGTACCAGCACAGCCGAGAGTTACTGGCGGAGAAGAAAAGTACCTCTCTCTGCACCTAATGTCGTAAATGGCGACTAAGATACCAGAACCGACAGATGGCGGTATATCCAAGCGAAAAAGTGTAGCTCAGATGCAGAGGGTGGGTATGGACAGCAGCATCTCCATTTAGAAAGCTGCGCTTTGCGATTGCCAACACGCTTGCCCAGCGCGGCAATTATGGGCAAAATTCCCCCTTTCTTGGCTTTGAATGGCTGTAAAGATGATGATTGAATTTTTTTTTGTGAAATAACCAGCTAAAATGTTTGTGAACGATGTACTAATTTGCATTTTAATATTGGGAATAAAAATAGTTGGATTGTGGCTAAAACAACGAAAGTCATTGTATACGAGCAATTTATGCCTTATAGAAATGAAATCATCTAGTCGCAGCGTAATTTTTATTGTGGTTTGGCAATGACCCGACTAGACACCATATTGATAAATAATAAAATAAACATTTTCAAGTTTATGGGTGAATTAACAAATCGTTTACATATCGTTTCTTTACAAGATTGCTACTAATAAAACCAAACTTTCCATGGTTTTAAAACGCGCTTTACTCGTATTTAACTTTTAAGTTTATTAACGCTTTGGTTAAGTACTTGAGAACGGTTACCGCAAGGCGACCCAAAAGTCGGACAAAAAATATATATACTCAAATAATCTGCATTTTAAAGTGAATTTTTTAAGTAAATGCATTCTTCTCTCATGCAAAATAACACTCCCAATATCATTATATCATGTTTAGAGTTTGTACAACCTTTAAATCGTACAAAAACTAAGTCGCATCCGATTACCAAATTAGGCGAAAAAAAGGAACACTCCAAATACAGACACATTGAACCGGACTATTTGTGTGGCTTTAAAACCGTAATGTTTTACTTACAGAATGCACTAACCACTTAAAACGGAAACCTTACTGGAAAATGTATTGGAACAGAAGTTTAGAAGCCAATGCACGTTCCTACAATTAGTACCACGGAGCGCCGCAGATGGGCGACCACTCTTACATACTGCATACAAACGGAAACAATTGCCCGACTCATTCCTACACCAATGTTGCAAAGAAAATAGAACTAAAAATATACTCTATTGATAGCAATTGTAAACCATAAGCAAGATGTTATGCTTTTTTAAAGATGATTATCACTAAATGATTGTTTATCTTACATACATACATACATCACGCCTGTGCCCCATCGGGGTACGCAAAGACTATTGATCTGCACTTGTTATCTTGGCATACCTCTCTTGCTTGCCTTACGTTCCTTTGTTCTTGGTGGTGGTACTTCTAACCTGGCCCTTCTTTGATATTTTTTCTACCTGGTTAAGATATTTTTGCCTCGGTCGTCCTATACCAACCCTTCCATTCACTTCCGCTCTAAATATATGTGCAGACATTCTACTTTCATTAATTTTTCTACATGTCCAAACCATTTTAATATTCCCTTTCTCTATTGTTGTCACAACATCCTCTTTCACACCACATTGATCTCCTGTTACACTATTCTTTAATCGCTCTCTGAAACTCACACCATGCATACATCGAAGGGCTCTCATTTCAACAGCATTTATTCTACTAGCGTGCTTCTTCTACCATACCCAAAATTCACTAGCATATGTCAGTGTTAGAACCTATACACCTCTGTGAACAGTCATTCGTGCCCTTTTTGATACATTTTGGCTGACTCCATTGACAATATTTCACTCTCTGTTCAATATCTTCTTCATACTTCCTATCTCTGGTAAAAACACTTCCTAAATACACAGACTCTTTCATTTGTTCAACTTTCATGTCATTGATCACAATTTGTCATACTTAACTCCTTACTTAACTCCTTTTCAATCACCATCACTTTCGTCTTACTTACTTCGTCTACAATTGCTGTCATACCTTTCCTTCTAAAGGAATCTTGCAAAATCGTTTACCATCTCTTACAACTCTTCAGCTGACGATGCTAACAGTACTTGATCGTCAGCGTAAAGAAGACATTCGATGAGTAACCCATTCATGTTTAATCAACATTTACTGGCTTTCATATTCGACAGACAGTTGTCCATAAATAAGTTGAATAACCAAGGCGATGATACACTTCCCTGCCTGTCACCTCTATGGATGTCAAACTATTTAGTGTAGGCACCTAACGCAAGCAGCACAATCCTTGTAAAGAGATTGGGATGCCTAAATCATCATCAGACGGTCATTCATCCCACATACAGACATAATCAATGTTTTTCTTATTACTTTGATAACATTTAAGAAGGATCACCTTAAGAGAACCGAAACGAACAATATTAAAATCTTATAGTAAAATAATAACAACGAATTTTAAAGCCTATAGTGAACTCGTAAGTATTATGACTGGTTTTCAACCTCCCGGCGGTACGATCACATATCCATAGGGAATTTTGCATAAAATTATCCGATATCTTTAAATGGGTTACATTAAATGATGCCGTGAGGTTCCGGCAGAGTAGAATAGTACCTCCCACTGCACCAGGTGTCGTATAAAACGACTAAGGTAACCGATAGATGGCGGTATATCCATCCGAAACAGTGCAGCTCATATGCACAAAGCAGGGATGGGCAGCAGCATCCCCGTCACTAGGGCTGCACTCTGTGATTGTCAACACGCTTACCCAGCGCGGCAATTATAGGTAAAAACTCCTTTCTTGGAGAGGCCTGTGTCAAGCAGTGGACTTTCAATAGCTGGTATAATGGTGATGGTGATAAAATTATTATCTCACGTGTTGTTAATGTATGAAGTAATACAAGTAAACAAATGTATCTATAGTACTCATCACATAGGTACTTCGTAATCCTCAGTTGATCTGATCACAAACACTCGAAACAATAGTAAAATAGAATTGGTTAGAATTGGACCCGGGAACTTTTAAAATATTATAAAATTAATGGTCTGAATTAAGGTTGTATATCTATATATTTTTACACAACAAAGAACCAATTATACGAATCCTTTAATTGTAACTGTAAATATTTAGACACAATATTTATTTTTTTAATTTATTAGGACAACCTTAAATTATTTATTAGAACAACCTTAAAAACTAAAGAAATACAAGGACAGTGGCGTTACATACATACATTTTCTGGCGTTGCCGTTATAGGTTGCTACGAAATGCTTGTACATATATTACGTAGTTGGGATCATAATGCAGCCCTTAATCTATATAAAAGTAAACTTAAATAAGTCATATAATATTGAATTACATGCTAACCGCCGTGGGGTACCGGCGGAGTAGAATAATACCTCCGTCTATACCAGGTGTCGTAAGAGGCCACTGAGGTACCGGAACCTTTATGGCAACATACCCATCAGAAACAGTGCAGTTCAAATGGATAGGATGAGCAACAGCATCACATCGCGAAAGCTGCTCTCTGCGATTGCCAACACGCTTGCCCAGTTTTTGGGCACTTTCCCCTTTTTTGGGGAGGCCTATGTCCAGCGGTGGACTTACAATGGCTGGAATAATTATGACGATGATATTGAATTACATACTTATGCGGTTATTTTGGTTGACAAGTACTATAGATCTATGTTATATAAACTACTGCAGTATAAAAAATTACATATAGACAGACTACAAACAAATTGTTATTAACAGACTGATATATTGTTTAAGTTATATTAATATTTGATCAGAATTATTTATTTGCATACGATATGAATTGATATAGAAACTTTTCCTTCAACGATGTTTTAAACGGTTACAATCAACAACTTAATCATGTTTAACTTGAAACACATTTTCTAAACAAAGCCTGGTGAAACGACAACAGCATGCATCTCGTAAGTAATGCTCATCCAAGCGTAATCCGCAAACAAACAGCGGACGAACAAATTGGCCACCTCTCTCAACTACTGCATCAAATGTTTAATTTGATGCTCTTGAAGATAGAGCAGAATTTAAATTTATAATGCTTACAATATAACGAAAAGTTGCGAAGACACTAATCTTTTAGTCGTAGTTTATGGTTGCTTCTAGTGGTTGTGTCGCGGGGAGGGAGGTAGATATTTTATTAATATTGTACCTCTTGACACGGAAATTTGTAAATATTTGAGATACTCATGGTTGCGGTCACGTACAATTATAGAAATATAAACTTTGTGAAATAGTTTCTTCGTTTTTATTATAAATTTGTAAGAGGCGAGTAAAGCTGCGCTCTGCGGTTGCCAACGCTCTGGTCCAGCGCGGCAATTATGGGAAAGATGTCTTCTATCTTGGGAAGACCTATGTCCAGTGTCCTAAGTTCAGTAGACTTCTTCCAATGGCTACTATAATAAATCGGATAATCTTCGCTAACTTCACTGTCATATCTAGTCATTTATATATAGTCATCACACTTTTGTCATAAATAAACAACTCTAAATGACTTCTTTCAAAAGCACATGTTAAATGGTCACACCATTTAATATGTGCATTTTAAATAAGTTAAACTGACACCACTGATTTTGCAGCGAATGATAAAATATTATGTTGATTTTAATTTCAAACATTTCAAAGAGAGAGTTGAAACGTTACAACTGAAATTATTACCATTTGCAATGCATCAGCCAACTAATGCTTGTCCGGACAGTGCCCGCAACGTGTGCAAACGTTGAAGGGAACAAATTATTTACACGGTTACTCGCTCGCTTAATGCATTTAATCTAACTGAAACTACTATGGTTTTATTACAATAGTACAGATTCTTAATGAAATTTGACTTATACAAGTCGTCGTCCTTGACTTCGCTCGCTTAGTATCTGAATATTTAAATAATCTACTGGAAATAACCAGGCAGATGCAGCTATCGAAAAGTGAATTTATATCCCCAGTTCGTAGGTCAACTTAACATAGAACTTATGAAAGCGTTCTGGAATTAATAGCTAATACACTCTGTCTATTAACTACTTTAGGGTCCCACTAAAAACAAATTTAGCGATAATATATTTTTTTTACTGTTTTAAAATATATATATAAAAATATATTCTTTTAATATAGTTAATGTCCTTCAAACGAATGTGTTTTTTAATTTCTTATAATTGTTGTAATATTATATAATATGTTTTAAATCAACATCTGCACTGTTATTATAATAAGTAAAGATTTGTATGTAACGAATAAATTTAAAAACAACGGGACCGATTTCATAAATTATTTCACCATTAGAAAGTTACTTCTTTACCGACTTAAACAGGCTATATTATATTTTATATTAGATATCCCTTTCTATAATGGAACTATGTTTATAAACTTGTTATTTTTCTGCGGTTTGTAATAAATAAACTCTACAATTACTGGACCGATTTCAAAAACTGTATAATAATAAATATCACTGATCTAAAGAAACCTCCACAGTCTTGGAGGACAACCGTGGAGGTTTCTGCAGCACTGCTATTTATATAATTCGCTTTGTATGCTTAATAACAAATTCGGAAGCTATTTGGCATATTGCCAACATAAATAACTCGTGCGACGATACTAATTCTAATCCAGTTACATTTGATATATATATTTAATACTTACCATGTTGACTTTTTGCTCGTTTGTAGATTAGGAATACTAGATTATTATTTCTTAAGTATAATCGAGTACAAAAGCGTAGGTACTTGGCCAGATCTGTGGAAATATTTTGACTGACTTCAGATTAGGAGGAGGTTCTCAATTCGACTGAATGTTTTTTTTTATTCTACCTAAAAATAGTCTAATTCTGATGTGAGCAAGTTACCATCTGATAGAGTAAATAAAATAAAATTCTCGAGACAAGCATGGAAGTGGAACATAACTTTTATAATTACTCATCGCTTTAGCTGTGAGGTACCGGCAGAGAATAATTGTACCTCCCTTTGTAAGTCCCTGGTACACACACCGGGTAGGTGTCGTAAGAGGCGACTGAGGTACCGGAACCGACAGATGGCGGTGTATCCATTCGAAATAGCGCTGCTTAAATGCTACAAGGTGAGGATGGGCAGCAGCATCCTCGACGCGAAGTTGCGCTTTGCTACCACGCCTGCCCAGCGCTACACTCATGAGCAAAAATCTCCCTATCTTGGGGAGGCCTATGTCCAACAGTGGACTTTCTATGGCCGCATATGCGTGCTTAATATGCACTAGCTGCTGGTTTGCAATTAGGTTGCGCCACAGTTCCTATTGTCATAGTGCTATTTTAGACTTATAACCTGTCTCTCAAATCATATTTGAACAAGATTAATCTAAACATTCTGACGTGAAAACTAGTTAACTCTTTCACGTGAGGTTGTATTAATAACTCTCCCGTTTATATATGATTTCCTTAAAGTTTGTATGTTCTTGTGTGTAACTGTTTTGGAGCTTTCTTTACTTTCTTACTAAAATTTGGATTAAGCAGCTTGAATGAAAACTTGTCATCGTTAATTCTTTTAAATAATATTTAGGTACAATAAAAAATAAGTTTTTTAAAAAACAATTAGTGTATACACTTGCACCCTACAGATTGTGTTTATATATACGTGTATATATTTATTGTATCTCATCACATTATGTATAAACCGTATATACATTCACAAAGTAGAACCACGAAAACTTGATTGTATACTATATGCTGTTAAATAAATGTTCTATGCGCTCAATCATACAAATTCTAAACACTCCGAAGCATTTCATCTGCATAAAACCTCTTGAAAAAACAGTTTAGTTCATGAATATCAAATAAAGTTTATTTCAGGCAGTTGCCTGCCGTAGTTATAAGACTTACATTCTTATATCAATCGACAACCCACTTTCCATTCACGCTGTCGAAATGTAAGTGCTTTCTAAATATAACTCGCTTCCTCTTTTTCACTACTTGTAATGATCATAAGACAACTTTTCATCTTCATTTAAGATTATATTTACAAACGCTCTGCAGCATTATGTGATGTTTTCTTTAATCAATTATAATTATTCACTTGCCGACATATATTGATAAGGTGCCGCAGTATTAATTAGGCTTCCTGAGATCGATACGCTGATAAACAATATTGGAATTGAATCCTTATCTAATGTCAACATCATGCGCTCAAATGCAACTAAATGAATAAGATAAAGTATCTCGTAACGCTATATTCTGATATCAGCAATTTCTCCACCAAAGATGATAAATGGCGTTCCCTTATCATTTGTCAAAACTTTTAGAATAACTACCGTTAGTTACAAACGTGTATTTACTGCCCGGTAACAATCCGAGGTTCGACCCATTTCCAGCTGTAGCTCGCACATGCGCAGAAATACAGGCCTGTTTCACTCAAGACAAGTCATGGCGCGGACAGGGAGTCGCGAGCGAATTTTTCGAAATATTCCCTAAACAAACTGTGAAGAACAAAAAGACTATATATCAAATGCAAGCTTTGAGCTTTATAAAACAATTTATCGTTTAGTACGCGAACAGAAATACACGCACGCGCGGTTTACTGTCAAAACAAACCGACGCTTTTGCGATGTAAACATGAACGAGCGTAAGATCCTGCTTTTTATTCTCTCTGTGATCGTCTACTGTATGTACAGTGTTCATATGTGGTTCATGAAAGAAAATGCCGATACAAATACAACTCAAGCGACAGAAGCTTTGCCACCAGCTGCAAATGTAGACACACCAAAAATTAGTTTGGATAACAAAGGTGCAGAGAAGAATGTGAAACCAAAAATCATTCCATTATACATTAAAGACGCCTGCAGTGTTCTACAAATATTTACTAATAAGCCCATAGGGTCTGAGACAACAGAGAAGAAAATGGAAGAAATCGATAACAATAACAATGCTTTGACTGTTATTGGAATAACCGTTTTCCTGGTGGTGTTAGCAGTAAACGCAGTGTTGGATGTGCTTAAAGTGAAGGAAGAAGAAAGAGCTAGATTAAAACTAAACCCCGATGGGGAAAGGAGGCAGTCCTTAGCCGAGTTTGCAAATAAAAAGACATTGCGAAGGGAGTCCAGCAAGTTTGGCTTTCAGTTGTTCCAAATTGCTGAGTCGTTCGTGAATGGTGACGAGGAGAAAATAAATCAACAAACAAATCGTCCAACCAGACCGTTTTTACCAAGAGGAGAATCAACGAATTCGTATTTGAGTGACAGAAAAATACACACCGAGGGCTCTGCCCCGGCTTCAATAAGCGAAGTGGCGCCTTCCAACGTAACAGAACCGAAACTTGTGAAAAGGCAGTCAGTTGCTAAACTATTTGGTATGTCGTTTTAGTTAAATTTTATAAATAAACTTTCATCATAATTGAATCGCAATTTAACATTTTGTTAAAAACATGCATACTTTAATGTATTTATTAAATTAAAGTCTGTGAATTGAATGTGAGTGTTTAACATTTTTAAATTCTAATCTGTCTCCTCTATTATTCTCTAATCTCTGTTCAAAACAAGGTCTGTCTGACGACTGAAAAAGATTTTCAGGTAATTGGTTCACACGTATGTAGTTTTAAAACGATATGCACTCGATTGCTTATTTTTCGTTTGAATCTTCGCATTTCGTAGAGACAATTGTTTATAGATAGTTGCTTGTGTATTGCTGTTTCATATAGAGGTAATGCATTGTATTTCGAATTCATTGGGCACGATTTTCCGATTGAGTGATCTGGGAGCAGTTCCCTTTTCATAGCATACTCCATTAGTTACAATATCTCCTATAATAATCTATAGCTTGTATAACCTTTGCGGCATTTCTACTCGACCACTAATTGGCTTTTGCAGTAGCAATATGGTTTACTTGAGAAATCCTTTCATTCGATTTAATGATGAGTCGGCTTTAAATCTCTTCGTCGTAAGATCCAATTAGTACAGTTGAAATATGGTAACAGATATTCTTGGTATGGATTAAGATGAAATATCCCTAATATCCCCATCTCCTGAACCAATTATATGGTTTTTAAAGAGAGAAGTATATAAATCTAGCATTTTTATAAATTACTGTAAATATTATGTAAAAAATACATTTTACATGCTGCATGCATTTGTGTTCTATATTTCGTACTAGTCAAAAAATATAAATTTATTATTTGATATTAATATATAATGTAGTCATATATGTAACTTTATTTATATATCTTTTCATATAATTATTCATTAAATGTCAATTCAATGCCTGCCTCAGTATAGGCTACCGCTGCATCGCGTAGGATAGGATACCACTACAAGGCTGGCTTTTCGACAAGACCTACTAGACACGCGTTAGTATAAGTAATTAAAATTAAGGAGACAATATCTGCAACAATATTGTCAATTATAATTTAATATGTGTTTTATTGATCTATTGTAGTCATAAAATAAACAGAGCCAGTAAATAGCCGGAAATGTTATTGTAGACATAAATAAACTGTTGTAAAGTATCAATGTATAATGTGTTTATAATTCATAGATCTTTTTAATTTTTATTGAATTTGTTTTTCGTATTATACTAATTTATATTATCTAATATCCAGTGTTTGTTCATTCAATATAGGTGGTCGCCCGGTTCCTATGGTGCGTCGCTCATCGTTCCCGGCTCTGCCTCTCAACCCTGAAGTACAAGCCCTGATGCTAGGACACCGCCAGGCTTCCTTTGATAGCGATCATGAAGATGGGAAGGGCCGCCGCGTCAGGCTCATTCGTAGATATTAATTAATTTGACTAAATATTCTTTCTTTCGATGTGGATAAAATCTACAGGTTTAAAATTTTATTATAAAAATGTTGATGAGGTCTCAATACGAAATCATTTGCAGTAGCAAGAAGAAGACACGATCGCGTGATTTCGGATTCTTAAAACTAATTATAATAGATATTTTCTTAGGGCGTAAATAAAAATAAATAATAAACCCATTATGAAAATAGACCCATTTTTTAATTCATATTGTAGTATTTTCAATTTTAAATTAGTAATTCAAAATATATTGTCCACAATTTGTGAAAACCATTGTAAAATTTTAATTATTAGTTGTAAGAGATGTTCTATGTAGTTACATTGAGAGTGAGAATATATCAGGAAAATATTGTTGATGATTGAGATTATTATCTAGAAGAGGCCTAATTATAAACTTTTAACCCATTTTCGACTTTACTTGTAAATGTTTATCTAGATAGTAGAAATTAATCAAAATTTGCATGATACATTGAATTTAAAACTTTTCTACCAACGGAAATTAAAGTCTGATCCTTCTACCAATAATGTACTGAATGTTTGTGATATTCAATTTGTAGATATTTGAATTGAGAACGACTGTCCTTTGTACGGCACTTAATATATATTCTACCTATATGTACACAACAAGTTGTAGATATTCTTCATTAAAGGTGGTACCCGCCAAATATTGTTTTATTTTTGTTTATTTTTAATCTTCAACAGCAAAGAATACGCGTCGATTATTAAGCCTGAGAATATGTACTAGTTGTCCGTCATAATATTTATAAAAACAAAATTTCCAAAAAAGAACTGTATTTTTGAAAATCGTTTCGAGTGTATTTAATTCCAAGAAAAAAAATAATTATCTGTAAGGTGAAACTTTTAGTTACATTCAACGTTCCAATGAATAAGATAAGTAGAAATAAATAGATACCGAAAAAAATACTACAATTTTGGTGTTTTCTACAGGCCACGAAGAAGTATTAGAACACCAACTCCGTTAGATATCCATTTGATTAACTTCAAATGAGAGAGGATAATAACACTGAAAACACCAGTATCTGCCAATATACGAATAAACGCAGTCAATTGTGTGAATTTGCTTTACCGCTAACAAATCCCCGGTCCGTTGCCAGTGCCACCAATCCCCCATTATTTGGTTTGTTTACAAAGTGGAAACACTCCACTGTCCTCTATCAGTTGTGTTGGACATTAGCCAACTTTAGCCCAATAACGCTGACGGTATCGATATTGCGTTCGCCTTCGTCAAAGATATAAATAATTGAGATGAAAAACGTTCGCGAAAAAAATATGTTTTGTTTGCTTTTAGGTGGAATGCAGTTTGCGTAAACTAATTGAAGTGTGCAAGAAAACAGATGTCCAAGATGATAACACAAATTTAAAAAAAGATAGATAACATTCCGATTTAATTCGTGTAATGTAAACATTAAACACAACACAAAAAAATGAACTGAATAATTAGTGTTTAATTAATAAAATCTAATTAAAATGAGTGTAATTATGCTAGTTTATAATTATCAATGTGGTTGCATGTGTTGCCGATTATAGACTGTTTAATATAGGTATATATAACCCATTGTTTAGTTTGAATTTGCATTTAAACATTTTGACTGTTCTGTCAAATTGTTATTATTATTATTATTATTAATTATTTTCGATCTTAGTAAGGAACTAGACAGAGGAGTTAATTTTGACAAATATATCAATAGCAAAGACCTTGTTATAGTTTTAAAAATAATTCAAGCGCGTACGCAAGAACGATGCAGTATTCTTCCAACGGGATCGCCGGGAACTCGTCTGAAAAATCGATCATACGTTCAAGTATGTTACGCAACACGTGACTATGTGCAGTAAACAAAAAGTGAAATGAAAATTAATTAAGAACAAAAATATTTACTATATTTAATAATGGATTACAACCAAGAGATAAGTCCCACAGTAGTCCTTCATTGGAATTATCGAGGATTTACGGAATTTCCTCTTCATCGTATTAATGGAGAAGAAGCAGATATAACAGACATATATCTCAAAGAGAACCTTATATCAAGAGTCCCTAGTGAAATTTGCAGACTGGAAAATCTAGAAAGTTTGTACCTTAGTGGAAACGACATAACCATGTTGCCCAAGGAGATATCTAAGTTGAAATGTTTGAAGTGTTTAGATTTAAGTGGAAATCGATTGAGGAACCTCCCTGACGAAGTTGGTGATATGAGGAGTTTAAAATTTATGATCCTTGACGAGAATGAGCTGACAGAATTACCGTTACGATTAAATGAACTTCGCGCGCTACAGTATCTCTCGGTTTGTGGTAAACAAAATATTTTTATTCATATTTGCAGCCTACATATTATTATTTACTAACTTTTTTATTGCCGTGAGAGGGATAAAAACTTAAATCTGATGTAAATGTTCTTAAGAAAACAGATTTTTTCTTAATGTGCAATAACTTTTCCTTTAACTCTATTTTATTGATAATAATATAAAATAGAGCAAAATATTGGTCACATAAATTAAATTTCTAACAATGATATAATTATATGTTTGTTATCTAATAGCCGTTTATTTATCCTTTTATAAATATACATTATCAAAAGTATTGTGAAGATAATGAAATATGATATAATTAAATCGTAGCTATATTTAATAGACGCAGTATTGAATCTATTGTTATAGCCGGCTGTTGTATAGTAAAAACAACTCGTTGATATTTAAATAGCAAAATAATAAACAGAAATTAAATTAAGTAACCGCCATCAGTCAGAAGTGTGTCGTAGCTCACCGCAGAAACTTATCATTAGCTGAAATTGCTTCACGTCCCAAATTAAATCCAACTCAGTAACCGAACGGTTAAAGTAAACCAAAGCTGTAACCCGCTCGTAAAATAAAGGAAGACAGTATTCGGTCAGTGGCGCCTAAATAACTGGCTATCCGCACTAAATCAAACATTAACGCTTCCTCATTGATTTATTTGACCGGCTTTCATGGTGTTGCCTAAGAAAGAATGGGCAAGTGTGATCAGTATTTAAGTGTAAGCTTAGATTTATCCTGAATGGAACTTTTGAAAGTCGCAAGGCCATGAAGCTGTGGTAAGACCATTGTTAGCACATATCACTGTACATCAGTGATTCAGTAAAATGAGCAGTCAGACAAGCCGTTTTTTAAATTCTACAAACTTTCTCTGGTTAGTTAATATTCCTTTGACACAGATTTTCTCAGAACCTCGCCTTCAGAACATTTCATCTATGGAAATTTCTCTTTGATGATAAAAATTTTTTCATAAACAACATATAATAAGTTTCCACGGCAAGACTTACCACAACACACTGCTCACTATAAATTTCAATTGTTTCGTTTACATTACTTGTTCACTATCAAGCTATAAAATAATCGCCATAAGAAATAAATTAATACGACAAGTTAATGGTATCACTTATATACTTTCAAAGTAAAAACGAGCTCGTAGAATTCGTTTATATAAGTTCTAAATCTAATCGCATATTGTACAATGTGACTAGAACTGCAGGATCACGGTGGAGAAAGCCGCGATCTAGCGATGCTACTGGAAACTGAACTTCCTACGGACAAAATGACAACGATGAAGATTATTCGTGTTTCAAAGATATATTTGTGTTAAGATCACATGCAGTCAAACAATTATCCAGATATGAATTTAATATTATTGGACGTTTATTTCAGTAGAGTTCTTTTATATACGTATTTAAATAAATAAATAATTATTTAAGCCACAATATTCTTAAAATGCAATTATTATCTAAATATCAAAATAGCAAACTTCCACGAACTCGGCATGGAACTCCCGTTCAATTATGAATTTTATGACTAGCACCAAGAAAAGCATGACTTCGTGTCATCATTTATTTATTTGGAACATTAACTGTAAACAATAAGTACTAAAGGATATGGAGCTTATTTAAGTTTCAACTTGTACTTAAACAGAAAAGTTATAAGAATAGTAGTAATCTATACTCAAAAGAGCTATATCGCAAAGAAACAACTTTAAGAAGCCAAATGTTACACTTGATCTGATCAAAACTTTATTTTCAGATAACAAACTCCGATGGCTTCCACAAAAGCCCGTATACAACTACCACCACTGCGAGTTTAGGTTTTGGAGAAACACCAGGCTGAGGACGATGCCTTATTCCCTGTGGTATCATATGTTCCGAGATCAACAAACAAGAAGTCTTAATATTGGGTGAGTTCCTGAATAACTACCATATTGGATTTACCAAGGAACTAAAGGAAAACGTTTGCACGTCTTCTACAAAATTGAATTAGTCACATTCATCATCATACCAGCCATTGGAAGTCAACTGCTGGTCATAAGCCTCTCCGAGAAAGGAAGTCTTTTGCCGCGCGTGTTGGCAAATGTTGGCAGAGCGCAGCTATCGCGACCATACTATAAATTGATTGAATACTAGCAATCGAAGCAATAAAAAGTTCGCCTTTTTTTCTTAGTTTGCCTAAGGATTTTTCTCCAATAACTGCCGCTTTGGACATGCGGTAGCAATCGCAGGGCATAAGTTAACAACGGGAATGCCGATGCTAATCCATCCCCGCCCGCACATTTAAATTACGCTGTTTCGGATGGATACCACCAGCTATCGGTGCAGTTACTTCAGTCGCCTCTTACGACACCTGGTACGGCAATAGGGCTAAAACCTTCCCACTCTGCCCTACGCATAAATACTTCATGCTAAATTATTTGATACAATCAGCAGATGAACTTGGACATTGTTACCCATCACAAGCAGAATGAATATCCCTACTAATATTATAAATGCGAAAGTAACTCTGTCTGACTGTCTGTCTGTTATGCTTTCCCGCTTAAACCTCTCAACTGATTTTGATGAATTTTGGCACAGACAATCTTTAGACCTTGAGAAAGGACATGTGCTATTTTTTAATCTAAATAAGGGTTGTAAGGGGTCAAAAGGGCGGGTGAGAAGTTATATGGAAGTATCGCTCTTTTTAGAAACTTAAACTTGTTTTTCAGGCCATTGATTCGATCTAAATAAACATGACATTCATAGTTTATATAAGTTAAGGTAAAGAGGTATGGTACCCAAAAAACTAATCCACGCGGACGAAGTCGCGGGCACAGCTAATTTATAATAAAATTAATTCATACCCGAAATACCCACATGAGGTAGACCTCACAAAATGTCGTCTGCATTGGTCTCACTATTACCTATTTCTACCGCCAAATAGCAGTGTTCGCATTACTGTCTTTCGGTCTGAAGGGTGAGAGAACCAGTAAATTTTCTGGCAATGTATCATAATATCCTTAAGTTACAAGGTTGCCAACGCGATAGTGATATCCTTGTGATATTACGAGCGTCTATAGACTGTAGTGACGCTTACTACCACGCGGACTGTATGCTTGTTTGTCGACCTGGTCCAATAAAAGAAAAACAGAAATTAATTTTTAACATATATTTATATTATGTAACATTGACAAACGATTTAAGGTGACGTGTTGTAGGTTCTTTATCCGATAAGAAATGCAAACAGGGTTGCCGATAGGACATTGAACATGAAGAAACAAACATAGCGTACCTAGTACATATTTTACTGATGCGAGAATGAACGAAATTCATGTTTATCGAAAGGTCAAACAAAGGACGCTGTGTGAAATAAGATGTAGTGCTAAGCCCTTGATGCTCACCTCACTGTACTGCGACTACTACTTTTTCACGACTACAATAGTCGTGAATAAGTATTCTTTTCAAACCTAATCCTATCATAAAAAAAATGACAGCGGCAGCATATTCCCATAAAACGAGCGCCTCTGTTCTTTGTGTATACCAATCTATTTATAGGACAATATGATTTACGGAAGGACCGATTTGATGCAATAACTTCTAAGCAGTATCTTCGGAATGTTGAATTACTACACTTAAGTCATGGTTTTAAGATTAATTCTTATTGTGACAGTCATAAAGTATTTTTAAATAAGATGTGTTATGGCCATAGCGATTTTGTTAATAAATAAAATATTCGCATAAACAAATTAAAATAAAAGATAAACAATTTCGTCTCAACATTACATGTGTACCGATTTACTTTTTAATCGAACCAGTCAAAAGTCATATTATAATCATTATAACAGCCATTTGAAGTCCACTGCTGGACATAGGTCACCCCATTTGAGATTTTTTCCTAAAATTAAAGCTTTGGGTAAGCGTGTAGGCAATCGCTAAGCGTAGCGTTTCGTAAAGGAGATGCAGCTGACCATACCCGCCCTGTGCATTTAAGCTACAATGTTTCGGATGGATATACTGCCATCAGTCAGATCTGGCGCCTCAGCCAGCTCTTACATCTGGTATAGGGAGAGGTACTATTATACTCTGCCAATACTTCAAGGTAAACACGACGTTTTATATTGTAAAAAGATATTTAAGAAATTTCCAGTACCACAAAAGTTCATAATTATATACCGACAAGATTTTTCTCATCTTGACTATATATGCATAAGAAGATGCAACAGAGAGCAATTTGGCTGCAAAAAAAACTGCAACTTCGTTTGCGTTTATTAGCAAAAGACAAATATTTGCGGTAACACTGGCTGTTTGCGATCATTTTTACATCTTAATTCTCGTGTACAGAATTAGCTGTAATTTTTGGCTTAGTAGTTGACTCGTATGAAATTGGTTCGCACGAACGTGGGAATCCTCTCCTCTCAATAATAATACCTACTATTTTAGTAGGCTTTCGCCCGGATCTATTGTAATTGCTGCAAATCGACTCCTTTAAGAATTGGTAATACCCTCTTGCACACACCTACATATATTTTTTAATAAAGTTTTAACAAGAACGTACTATAACGCGCAAAATTAGTCAATTCATACTTACTCGTAAATTTGGAAACTTGGAAATGAATAAAGTGATTTTAATCAACATTTCTTCATTAGCAATGTTTTTTTCGGAGGATAGATAGGTATAATACTGGATTACTCAATCGTCAATTCTAGCACCAGTCAAAGGGATAGGCGAGGTATTATGAAGGTATTTGTCTCTAAATATTATTTTAATGTATCTTTTCACCACATCACAATTTTAATTCCATTGCACAATTAATTTCCATTGCAGTTTAGGTAACGAATAACACAACTATAAATAGCTAAGATGATATTTTTTCTGATCACAAGTAATTATTTTATGTTTAATATACAACTTGTTGAACTGATATTAAAATTTTACCCTGGACCAAATAATACATTTATTTAACTTTAATACTTTTAATCTTGCTACTTAAAAAAGTAACACAAAACAAAATAAATAAAATTGTGTAATAATTATGTTCCAAGATTCGATAACGTTGTTTGTTTTATGAATGACATAATTTTTTTCCATCAGCCCAATAGGCAATTTCTTTGAGCCATGAATTAATTGTTGAATTTAACGCAAATTTTTTTTTTTGGATGAAAATTGGATCATTTCCAATCTATGCCTAAATGTTTGAGCTAATAAAAGATTAATTTATATAGACACATCTCTAACGGCTGTAAATGGCGGCTTTTCCCCACTAAACTACGAAAATGGAGGATTAATTTAAATGCAATTTTAATTCAGCATTTATATTATAAACTCTTGTACACGGCTGTACATCGATATAATTTTTGCACATTTTGTTTTGTGTGCGAAAAGAGTAGGTACTATGTTTTTTTAGGTAGTCAATTCGTACTCAATTAAAGCAGACCCGAGCGAAATGCCTACTAAATAGCATTATGATTAAAAATCGTTTCGCATATTCGTGCCAACCAATCTCGTGCGAATCGAGTAACAAGCCTAGTTTTTATCTTCCACTTTCAAACTATATTATATATTTTTTTCAGGTGCTTGAGCATTCCGAAATATCCACATACTTCAAATAACGGCCGAATCCGTTTAAAATTGAACGAGGACTTCAGAGAATGGCATGTAGACATCGATTGCCCCGATCAATATTTTAGCATCAATGAAAACAACCAATTCACCCCACCTAGTCTGTTAGAATTAAGCAAAAGAGTGCTCTACCAAATGTTAAGTGATACAGCCAAAAGGAAAACAATAGATGCTGATTACTCACAAATGTGGCAAAATTTTTACGGGCAATACCGCATGAAAAGTATCCAAGATAGTTTTGAAGATATAGCTATAGAAAATAGCAATGGCTACGATATCAATGGTAACGCAGAAGTGAAATCTGTTAACCTAATAACTCGTAAAGTTGTCAAGAATTACGTACCGGCTGATATTATTGTGGAATATTTTACATATCTACCTCATATTATAAGAAAAGACCTTTGTAATGGTCCTATATCAAGATGTGAAAGCGCTGATTGTAAACGGTCAATTTTTGATTATGTGCTTTATGAATTTTGTCTTGGGTAAGACTACGAAATTTTATTAAGGGTTAATAGGGCACTTGCTATCATTTTTAATCGAGTTTGTATGACTTTTTAACAAACAAATAACATAACAACTCAATTTTAAAAAAATCATCAGAAAAATCTTTTTTTTATTTATATAAGGCTGCATATTCCAGATTTATTTTCATTTTCAGGAAGCTGATCCTCATTGATAATGTGGAAGACGTTATCTTAAGCGCGACATTTTGCTCTAAATCCTGTGCTGATAAATGGAAAATTGGCAAAACTGTATTACCATGGACGTTGAATTAGATTTAAATATTACTTTATTAATTTATTTTTTGAATATATGTTGTTGTTTCAAATTTATTTTTAATTTATATTACCATGGAACAGTATCACAGAGACAAAAAAAGAAACAATCTGAAAGAATAATTTTTCTAACCGGATCGTTTCTTCTTTTTTAAGACCAATACTTAGACAAAAAAGTAATTTTTATCATAAGCGAAATATTTTTTATACTAGATAATATGTTACCGAGAAAATAATAACAGCCTTTAATAATTATTAATATAAGCCACTTCACGTTTCGCTTCTACTCGTTAAATAATTTACAGATTTTTCACAACTCGTTTGTAGTTTTAGATACTTATCAACATTATTTGATATTTGGTACTTACAATATAGTATTAGGTACATCAGCTAAAATTAGACAAATCTCGAAATTAGATTTTAGTACTAAATAAGAATGATTATATAGCAAACTGGCCAAGTTTTATGCAATTCATCTCATCACCAGCCCTTTCTCTAGCTATGTGGTTACCATATTTCATAGAAGCTGAAGAAATAAATTATGAAGGTTGTGGAATTGATCTAGGTACACTTATTAATTTAGCTGAATGTTAATTTAATTTAATTTTATTAATTGAGAATTCTGATAACCTGTAGTCATATTTATAACAGATACTACTACTACTACTTACTAAATTATTTATTTCGTAAGATAATAAATAGAAAGGACCTTTACCATTTTCGAAGCCTACACTCAATCGACATAGGCAAACCCGAGCCTATATCAAAACATGCACTAATTCAAAGGACTTCTTATATTTACAATATTAGATAAACTAAGCTAGGTATGTACTCACTATTACAACAGCAAGATTTTCCTTTATCTCAAGGCAGCTTCAGGTAGATAACCTAACCATCGGACCACAACTTCTCTGGAAGATAGATCTATTCAACCGAGCAATACTCGAAAGTATACCTAAGTATATGGTTATTATTGTTGTTGGAGCGTCAAAATTTCCTAGTTATTTTGAGAAAACATTCAATGATGATGATATACTTTAACTGAGATAATAAGAAAATATTATTAAATAAGTATGTACATAAACTACTGTTGAAAAATCTACCAATATTCTTAGGTAGAATAGAATATCTACTGACGAAATTTTCTTCGCACAACGCTTGTTTTTTGCATATTATGGCAATTATTTGTAAAATTGTGTACTTACTCATCTTGTCGGAGACATACCTACTTTTAATAATACTGTTCCTAAGATATTTAGAGAACTGACTGAAGGCCACGGCAAAAAGCTTGTTAACTATAATTAGAAATCCTTGAATTTTTTGTTGTATTGTGACTAAATTTTTGATACGAGATCAACAATTTAGTCTCGTTTTAAATAGTATATAATCCTAGGTTAATACCCATCTAGTCAAGTTTATTCGTTACTAGAATACACACAGTTTGTTACGAGCAAAATATACTTTAATTTGTCGGAACATATCGCGAAAGTACTTTAATGTTAAAATTGTAATAAAAATTTCGTGCCACGTTATTTATCCGGGATGAACGTCTTAACTATTCCTAAACCTTTTTCATACTTATAATTTTAATAAATTTTTGCTTACTGCATTTGATCCAATTTGAGAGATGTGATAGTTTATATCTCAATATAAAGTCGCAATATTTTTTTAAGATATACGTATAAGTATCTATAGTTAAGACATGACGTCCGCTGGGTACGTCTTACCTAGTTAATATATAGATAGTATATATACTATATGTACCTTCAAATTTGACAACCAATTTTGACCTTAATATCTCCATTATAAAGTTTAATATTGATAGATAGAAAATGTCGGCAGATTTGAATTTGCTTTATCGCCTTATATACGCCTTTTATTACTCACGGGTGCAATGAGAATAAAAGATGATTACTGCGAATCCCTAAGAGACATTATGCCATACCGGACTTTTTTGCAAACTTTTTAACAAACCTTTATGTACAATACTATAGTACATTATCTTTTTTGATCTGTTTCGTTGGGTTCAGCCAGCACTTGCAACCTAAGCGCAAAAATGAAATAATACATATAAACCTTCCTTTTGAACGACCATCTATTTAATTTGCAACAAAATCTAGGATAGGTATATAGGAGCAGACAGACAGCAGGAAGTGACTTTGTTTTATATTATGTAGTGATGATGATGTTGTCTACACTATAATATTACAATGAGGAAAGATTTGTATTTTTGTGTGTAGCGAATAAACTTAAAAAGTACTGGACCGATGTTAATAATTATTTTTTTATTAAAATGCTACATTATCATTGAGTAACATAGGCTATATTTAGTACTAGATTACTTTAGAAATTTCTATTAAAACCAACCAAAGCTGTAAAAAAATTAGCCATAAAATATGTTTCATTCTACGCTGCGAAGAATATTAATGATAGGACAAAAATTGTTTGACAATATTATAGAATATATCAATATCTACAAAATAATTCTTCGTTCTTCGACCATATGTCTAACTATTGTAATGAGGTCACTATAACTACTTTTTACATTTAAAAAATTGATATAATGGTGATCAAACTCAGACCGTGTTATCCATACCATTTATAATTTTGTTATCCAAATAAATAATTTAATATTCAAACCTGTCGTAACCTGATGATGACATTTTGAATTATTTATCATCCATTCATAAGATATCATGAAATTAAAACAAAAATACATGCCGGCGGCGGCCGCCACGCAGCGCATCGAGTAACTAACTCGATTAGAGCAATTGTATTTGGCACTTTCTCGAGTAGGATCTCCTGAAAATCACAGCCAACGTAGTGTACAGGGAGGCCATAAGATAAGCATACAACTTTATTTCTAATTAGGGATTCACGGGCCGCTAGTATTTAAATAAAACAACGAGTATAGGTTTTATTTATTTTATTAATCCAGCCACCGAAATTAAAGCGTGGGACCGAGCGCAGTCTGAATGAGGATCAAAGTAGTGCAGTACTGAACCACCGAAAAACTCCACGAACTTTATCACAACCGTTACAACAAAAATGTAAATATGTGTACCTAATAACAACAGATAATGTCTCAAAATAACCATGTCAGCAGTGAAATTGAAAAACTGTTTGAAATAAAATTGCAAGGCATCTTTTTTTTTTGTTTTCTGTATTGTAGTTTATAATCATACAGATACCAGCTTATAAAAACTAACTGAGATTTTTTATTAAAGATAACTTAGTTTATGCTGTCCTATAAAAGGTCCCATTTTGACTATTTTAGTCACCTTCAATGCAAATTTCTTATAAAGCGACATGGAAGCCTCGCAATTTTTTTCATTTCAACTTCAATAATATAAATATCTATAGGTACTTTAAAAATTAAAAATAAACTATTATAGTTTATAACCTACTATAGTTCATAAACTACTATAGTTCATAAACGACTACAGTTCACAAACTACTATAGTTCGCAAAGTACTATAGTTAACAAACGAATATAGCCCACAAACTAAGATAGTTCACAAACTAATATAGTTCACCAACTGATGTAGTTAAAAACTAATATAGTTCACAAACGAATATAGTTCACAAACTAATAAAGTTCACAAACTTATATAGTTCTAAAACAAATATAGTTCACAAACTAATATAGTTTAAAAAACTGACATAGTTCACAAACGAATATAGTTCATAAACTAATATAGTTCACAATCGAATATAGTCCACAAACTAAGATAGTTTACAAACTAATATAGTTCACAGACAAATGTAATTTATAAACTCATTTAAGTTTATGAATGAGATAAAAGTTTAAAGTTCATGGCTTCTCGAGTAAAAGGTGTAACAAAATCGTTGTGGCATATCCAATTTACAAAACATTAAGAAACGTATGAACATTACGACCTCATAATTAATAACAAGAGGCAAGACAATTCGGCTTACATATGTATATATGTATATGGTAGAAAACAGAGTCAATTATGCGGATTACATCAAGGAATTTCAACGATGTCTGTCCCTTGATTAATCACAAGATCATTTACAACAAATTAGCAGAACAAACGCTGCAATAAAATGGTTTTAATAGAAATTAACTAATGGATAGAGCAATAAATGCCATCATTTGAATGTACAGTCGTCCAATGACCAACGTAAACTCTGAATTATTTGACACAATAAATTTTCTTAGCAAAAACATTATTCATAAGCATTTTATCTATGCAGGACGCAACGAACTCACAAAGGGAAAGCAGCGCATACAATTCTGACCATTTCATTTTGACATAAGGTGTTATCGGAACCCATATCACTATAAATTTTTCATGTCGGTTGTTTTCTGGAGGCTCGTTTAATGAAACTCTATAAACTCATTTATTAAACCGTCTGGTGCTGGCAGAGTAGTATTAAAGTAGAACACTCAATTACCTATATGCTTAAATGACTCTTATAACGCTGGTTGTCATGTCATACTCATGGATTTTTATTGATTTTCTTTGATGATTTAAATAACGATTTATTTGACTATGACTTTAATTTTAAAGTATCTGCTTAAAAATGTGCTGTCAAGATGACGAGACAAATAAATATATGCACTGAACACATTTAAGATGTAAACAGCATTAGCTATAACAAAAAGTACGCACTTTATACTCATTATATCATAACTCTCTAATATACATATTAATCTGCACCTTTTTACAGAGACGACACAAATCAAAACATTTTCATTTATTCGATGTCTCAATTGTGAGTGTGTAGTCTCTTTGGAGAAGTCTCAAGCGATAGCGACCACGCAGACGACGACTGTCACTTGCGCTGCGCTTTTTATACTACAAAGTTGGCAACCAGTATGCGGCTTCCGTGAAATGGTAAGCAATCATCGCGAGCGCGTCGGAATGTCATACCATCGCGTGACATGAGATTAGCGACCTAGGCAGGCTAGCTTTGTATGTCACTTTTGCAGATAAATAAAGAGTGAGATCCATCAGAAAGAGCCTATGCAAACAGTATCTCTCAGGTGATGAAAAAGCTAAACTGCGCTTATCCCGGAATAGTTAAATCTAAATTTATAAATTTAAAATGAGTTCCGTTAACTGCTTACCGCTTACTTATGGTTGAGACAATATGTTTAAGATATCGTTGACACCTGCATAGCTGACTGTACATAGGAACACATTTGGCCATCGCAATATGGCGCGACCGGCGGCCGGCACGCTAGTACGATCACGACTTGCATAAAAAATTATACAACAGTCCAAATTCACGAAATGAGAGATGCGTACTTGTAAGTTCACCTATTGTTTGCATAATGTACAATCAGCGTCATTCGACATACACTATAGTACCTTGTCATATAAACGGCTACTAAAAGTCATAGTGCCGTTTCAACTAGTTTTTTACAATGACAAAGTCCTAAAGTGTTGATATATTTGAGGCTGACCGTACTAGTTCGAGTATCAATACTTTCAAGTATATTAAACAATATAAGATACAAACATGTCATATATAATAAGTATAATATATGTAAAAAAAAATCAAGTATCCAACAAATAATTATTGACAAGCCTCGTTTTTATTACGAAGCTCCTATCAAAAGATCGTGAAGTAATATCGTATCGTTTTTTTCAGACGGAGAGCGAAGTTGTTCATTTAAAAGCGATCATGTGCCCGTTTTTCACCTGCGTGACCCGCAACGTTTAGCTACGGTCTCCCCCGCAAGGTACACGGGATAGGAGTCACAATCTGTGTCGTATATACCCAACACGATATAACTTTACGAGCAGTCATTTCAAACTAAAAAGAAATTATGTGTATACAAAAAATTAATCTATTTCCGTAGTATTTAAAACCACAATAGAATATATTTATTCAAACACCTCGTTTCTGCATAGCTTCAATAGTTATCTGTACTGTACAGTAATATAAGTCAGAGTTTTAAGGCTTAGTTATTTCTTAATCTCTTAAAAATCGCTCTAGTACCACGCGACTTTAATATTACGTTTGATTTAGACAAATAGCAAGAAAATAGATTTATTGAAGGATATCCTCAATAAATCTAGAAACGAATAAAACCTTTAGACCTACATAAATGTTACTAAATATTAAAATAAAGCAAATACACACCGAATCTGCATCTCTATAGCAATTTAAATAAAGTTCACATTTGAAGAACAACAACAATACTTTAGCATTATTTATTTACATATAGTTAAGAATTTAAAACCGCAAAGCGTACCGTACCAGCCGCCACAATTAAAACATTTAGCGCATACAACGACTATTTAAATTTTCCATAAAATTATTTATAGCCAATAAGTACACTCTTCGACATACATCACAAAATATGGACGTTCAATACTCGCGCAATCACCAACGAATCTTCAAGAGTGTCATAGAAAACTTTGCTTTATAGTGCACGCAATAATGACTTCTATCGGCTGTAACCAATCAACATTCGTTTCGCGCAAGCAGTTACTCGTGGAAGAGCTGTCGCGAACCAAAATTTGTTGAGAACAATAAAAAGAATATTTCTTATAAAAATAAAACACAAATTCGATTCGCTTTAAAAAAAAGCGCTCGGACGTGAAACGAATGCCAAAGGTCAACTTCCGAGAATTATGATTCCGATGACGTCATAAACAATTGCACTTCAGCTGATTGACGTCACGGATCAGTTTAGATCGTTATTGTTACATATTATTGTTTTGGTAAAAAAATGTTCACATAACATGTTTCTCCACTCGCTGAATTTATCGGATATAAATGGAAAAAACATATCTGCTATATAAATTTATAAAATCTGTCAGATAAGTGTCAGGCACATTATCAGCAAGTGGGAAAACAGACCCGTGGTGCTTTAAATATTTGCATTAACATTCGGTACACGGTTCTTACATTCAAGTACAAATCTGCAAGACTATTAGTCTATGCCTAACAAAAAAGGATGTCGATTTCTATCGATGACGGGTCCGATGGCGCAATTGATAGTGATCCTATTTTGTGCGCCTAAGGTCTTGGGTTCGATTCCCACCCAGAGCAAAAATTTGTATGATCATATTTGTGTTTGTTCTGGGTCTGGGTGTTAAATATATGTATTTCAGTTGTGTATTTGTGATTCCTCTGTTATCTGGCGTCCGTAACAAAAGTGCTTTAAGGGACTTACCACGTAATCAGATCAATGTATAAGATGTTGTGGGAATTTATTTATTTATTATTTATAATCTGGTACAAGACGATCGATTCGAGGTAGCCACTCAATCACCTAAATAGGTTATTGAACTCTGAAAATTAAACTAATATAACTATCATCTTCATTTATATATAAGAACAATAGTTCTTTTGTATATATTAAGTAAATAAATTATTTATATAAATAAAGTACATATTGATATTTCATAAACCCTTAAGGTATGTCCGTATTTAAATGGTTAATCAGAAAATCATCAATCGATTGATTATTCAATCAAAATTGTCTACACAATATCTGAATACTGCAAAACTGTGACACTAGCGTAACTAATTGTGACATGGCGGCCATTGTGCGGCACGTCATGTCAGACGAGCGAGCAGAGGTTTCAACCACATGCGGTAGACAAAGAAAATTATCATCTAAAATAAAAAAATATTCCTCACTCGCTAACTGAAGTGGTTATAAACGGATATTATAATGAACACAATAAAAATAACCACAATAAAATAGCAAACAGACACCCACACGGGGTCCGTCCGACTGAATATAGGAACCGAGCATCGATAAATTTCATGAGATGATATCATGATCCTAATTAATTAAATCATTCGTAACGAAATCAGTCTATCACGTTCACTCGTAAAAAAATATCTCTTATAAAATATGTCTGGTCTTTAACACATTTAAAACTTAAATTAATGTCTTTGTTAGCAAACAGTTTTCTATGTCCCTCCATTTTACATATAATCTAGCTTACCTACCTATCACAATGTTAAAATATGCATTTTATTCAGTTCGTGCTAAAATTGGAATCTCTTGAGCTATCGCCTAATGGAATTATTCAACGTAGTGTACGTCTTGTTGCAAATGGTAGAACATGTCGTTCATCAAGTATGGGCCAACAGGTCTGGAAACAAGTAACACCTTTACAATAACATAAACAATTCAATATCTTATAAACAATATTGATTTGTGTATATGATATTTAATTCAATTCAATATCACATTAACATTTCAATATCACATTAACAATTCAATATCACACAAACAATTATAAATGTAAACATATACCTGCATACACGTGTATGTAGGTATATGGTATTACTTGTGGTTTGATGGTATCAAGGACTAAATCGTACCTCTAGATGAAAACTGCAACAACTCAAAACTGAAATTTTACGTAGACCCTTCGAAATTGACGAAAATATTAGCGTTCGGATCCATGATTCTTAATCGAAAAGAAAACTTTTGGAACATGTCGTCTATAAAAATTTTTCTGAAGAAGTAACTGAACTTTTCGAATAAGTGGCAATGTTTCTAAAATTGTGGTAAATATTATTATTTTGAGTTGTAAGAGCCTCCATAAAATTGAAACATATTCGTCGTTGTTAAGGCAAAGAAAAGATAAAAGTAAGAATAAATAGTAAAAAAGTTGATTCTTACATGTAAAGGACTTAAATTTATAATGGTATAAGATGACAGCGCACATACACGCAGGTAGTGTTTCTATCGTGTGCGTCTAAGATCGTGATGTTCGATCAAACACTTATATGAACATATTCGTATTTGTTCCGTGTCTAGGTGTTCAGTGTATTCTTAAGAATTACATTTGTGGTTCCTCTATTGTGTGATATAAAATAAACTTTAAGCGACTCACCTCGTAATCAGGACAACGTATCAGATGTTGGGTGAATTTATAATTATGGAATTATACTTTAGGCCACATACTGGTAATATGGTAAAGTAAAAAAAAAAAAAACAAGTATTATATTTTATTTATGTATTTCTTATTATTTATGGTAAGCACTCACCGCTCCCTGTAGCGCCCATACAAACACGACCGCTATGATCGCTTGTCCGCGTCCGAGCGCGCGCGCCTCGCCACGGCCGCGCTGTAAAACAGCACGCACGGCGTCTTCCACCACGCGCCGCATTGGATCACCTCATCGGCGCTCACCGGCACGATACTACCACAATTCACAATATTTATGCCCGCCCAAGACAAACATTTATATCCCTACTAATATTATAAATGCGAAAGTAACTCTGTTCAACTGATTTTGATGAAAATTGGCATAGACAATCTTTAGACCTTCAGAAAGGACATAGGCTATTTTTTAATTCGAAATAATGGTTGTAAGGGGTCGAAAGGAGGGATGAAAAGTTGTATGGAAGTATCGCTATTTTTAGTAGCAAATTTTTAGTAGCAAAGCAATAGTTTTGTTTCATTAAAAATTGTAGATATTCATAGGAAGTGGTAATTGAAAGAAACACTCGAAATCTAGCGTTGGCTATTCGAATTCAAATTAGTTTCACTTTCAAGAATATCGATAAAACCTCACCTTAAACCGTTGAACATATGCCACTGCCCTTCCTTGTTCGTTTGGACATACGCGACCAGATTTTTAGGGTTGTCCTCTACGCAGACAACGGCTGCTGATAGAGTGTATTCCTCTTCTGTGTGCGAGTTAGCTTGTTTCTTCTTTAATTTTATGTCAGCCCTGTTAGTGGGTGTTGGTTCAACGGGAGATGGCTCAATCTGGGAAACAGCAAACAAATCATCATCATACTATCCATTGGAAGTCCACTGCTGGACACAGGTCTCCCCGAGAAAGGGAGAATTTTACCGAGAACTGCCAGGCTGGCAAAGCGAGATGGCAATCGAAGAGCGCAGCTTTCTCGGGTATACCGCCATCTTTCTGTTCCGGTACCTTAGTCGCTTCTTACCACAGCTAGTACAGGGGAGGTACTATTCTACTCTGTCAGTATCTCATAGCAAATTAAATAATAGTAAAAAAAGCGGTTTCGCTGATAACCGAATTAATAAACAGAAAATAATGATAAATAGGTTGAATTTCAGAATATTGTATAACACATATTTTTTAAATGTAGAAATGCGTCATAAGATTTCAAGATACCTTGTCGTTAATTACTACATCACCATCCGCCTGTAGCCGAATGAGCAATTGATGCGGGAGCACGCAATGGGACTCTTGAGGAGAACTCTTAGACGACGACGCTTGCGACGACGAAGGCCTAAAATCATACCAGTACAGTTTTTAAATTTATTGCCAAACATACATTTATTAACCACAAATAATAGAACTAGTTTTTAAAACGAAGTTTATTAAATTTTTAACAACTTTTGTTATTCTTAAAAGCGGTTGCCGCAAAGTAAACGAAACGTCAAAATAAAAAAATAATTATGTATCTTTTTCGGTATTCATACTTTTACAATGAACCTTCTTTTTACTATAACTAGCACACACAAACACACACATACACACAAACACACACATACACACAAACACACACAAATTATCATCAATAGAATAATAATAAACGAATTGCGATTAAATATTTTACCTATCAGGATGCTTAAATCTGCAACCAGGACGCGCACAATGCAATCCATACCGGCAAGGCTTACTGCTTCCTCTCTTTACTATATCAGGCTGAAAACACAACAAACAGTTTAAATGGAAACTCAAACTTACTAAATATTCATAATATAGTTGTCGTTAAGAGCTTACCATTTCTTTCTGTATGCCTTTCATCCAATAGGCCTTCTCGTGAGGTCCACCGCAGTTTATAGCCAAAATTGGGGGTAATCTGAAATTAATTCATTTATGTATAGTTATTATTGTCATCATCATAGTAGTCGCAGAAACTACACTGCTGAACATTTTGTCTATTTTGCCGTGCTTGATTGCAGTCGTAGAGTGCAGTTTTGCGACGGGAATGCTGCTGCCCATCTCTGCCCTGTTGCATTTGATCTAGGCTACGGCGAGTAAGCCAAAGTACCCGTAGAACTTCTACTGCTGGACATTTTGCCTATTATTGCCCAGCTGAGCAGGCGTGTTGCAGTCGCTAAGTGTGCTTTCGCGACGGAAATGCTGCTGCCCATCTCCGCCCTTATGCATTTGAGCTAAGCTGAGGCGAATGTTGGTTCCGGTACCTCAGTCACGTCATACAACTTTGGGTACAGGGAGAAGTTAAATTTTACTTTGTCGGGACCCGCAAGTTCCTATAATTATTTTGGCAAATCTCCATTAATGCACGTTAAAACAGGTGTTGAATTAAACAATCAAATTTGTTGGATTACAATTATCAATTACATCCATCCAGGAGTTATGTGACATAGCTCAATAGTTGTCCCGGTAAATGTTAGTCAGATTACTGATTTGTTTATTGATGTTGATTAATTTACTGTTTATTAATTTAGAATCCTGACAGCCTTTCTCTTTTAGTATGTTTATCGAGTACAAGCAGCGCCGTAACGAAAACGACGATTTAACTGCCCAAGAGCAGACTGCATACATGGCCAGCTTATTAATTTAGTAAATTTCATCATCATCATACCATCATTGAAAGTCTACTGCTGGACATAGGCCCAAGAAAGGAATTTTGCCCATAATTGCCGCGTTGGGCAAGCATGTTGGCAAACGCAGAGCGCAGCTTTCGGGACGGGGATGCTGCTGCCCGTCCTCGCCCTGTGCATCTGAGCTGCATTTTTTTCGGATGGATATACCACCATCTGTCGGTTCTGGTACCTTAGTTGCCTATTACAACACTTGGTACAGGGAAAGGCTTTAAGTGTCATAGCGTCTAATAATTGGATTCTCAATAACCGGTAGCGCCACTCCGGTAACGTGGAAATCAGATAAATGTAACATAAATAGTTTTCCAAACGAAGCTTTTGTTTAAAATTACACCACATGATTTTCTTCTTAGGCGTAAATTATATTTAATATACTAGTTTGCGATTTTATCATCATTTATTAAACGTCCACCGTGATGATGCTTCAATGATAGAACAACCTTTTTATTATATTGCAACATCACCTAATTATATATACACCAAATCCTAGCAACACCAAATATTTTGCATTCTTAATTCAAGTACGTATAATTCTCAGAATACAGCAGTGACAAATCTCGGTTGAATTTGTCGCATACGCCGTTACGCATTCAGCACCTCACATTTCTACTATAGGATAGAAAGAAGGAGTCACAGCTGCAGTTTCTGGTGGGGGCATACACAGCGCATGTCCTACTAAACAAACACCTATTCGTCATATGTATAACCGCCAGAGCACTATGCAGGGCCTGCGTAGGGAGAGAAGAAACAATCAATCATGCCGTATTGCACTGTCCTGAGCTTACCGAGAACTATTATACATTGGATCTCCGAGGTCACGTTAGGTGACCAGCAAGAGATTGCTGCGCTTCCTGGAAAAACTGAGCTGGCAATAATGGAGCCAATAGTCCAGAAAAACGCAAAATAGGCGCAAAGAATGGCATCAAATTGCGGAACAGCGTTGCCAGACGTCCCGATTTTGGCGGGACGTTCCGATTTTTCAATTAAAATTAAATATCCCGCACGGGACAGGCTCAGTCCCGCTTTTCGGGGATAACTCGAGCGTGCGACCAAGACGCCATATTTTTCTAATGAATAGTAAATGAATTGAACCCAAACATCGAGCTCATGCATGTTAGTCCGGCATGATAACCGTACGACGTACACGGAGGCATTTATATATAAGATTCAACTATTTAACGACAAGGTAAACTGATACATTTTCTATGGCTATTCTTTCTATCTGGACTTAAATAAAAAGATAAATATTTAAAAACCTTTGATTATACAATTTTTTTTACTATGTCCCGCTTTCAACGAAAGAGTCCCGCTTTTTTCACTCAAATAGGTCCAGAATCCCAACTTTGCGAAAAAAAATCTGGCAACGCTGTTGCTGAAACCGGCCCAAAATCATGTAATCTAATCTATGGGGTAGAAAGTCAACTATAATTTTGTACCTTACAATCCGTCCCCTCTGCGTGGTAGGAGTGAACCGGGAGCAATTCTCACACCACGCCGGCGTGCTCCGTCTCGCTGCAAGCGACGCCCGGACGAGTTCAACGAACCCACCTCGCGAATCGCCCTCCCTGGGCGCCCCAGTGGGGTATTGTAGAGCGCAGGCTAGCACAACCGATTCCCTTTCTTCCTATAGCACAATACAAAGTTCTAAATTTAAAAACCTGGATATGTTAGTTAACACAAGAAAGAGAAACGCCAAATTAAATAACTTTATATAAATGTATATTCCTTTTTGTTAAAAACGAGTTAAAACTTTATTTATATGAAAGATCAATCCTTTGTAAAAACAACTTTTGGTATGAGTTTATTTTTCGCCTTCGCAATAGTTCCGATTTACCTTTTATTATACAAATAAGCACAAGGTTTACGTCATAGTAGACATTACAGTAGGCTATTTCTACGATAGCAAGGACATAAATATTAATCTGACTCCATAAGTCGGTTATAAAGCTTGTGCACTTAAAAACATACATTAACGTCCAGACACAAAAAAAACACAAATTTATAATATAACGTTTGTGCTGATTGAACCAACGACCCCTTGGACTCTACTATATTATGCATGTATTATATAAACCTTCATTTTTATTACTAAATCTTTTAAAAAACTGTATCAAAATCCGTTGCGTAGTTTTAAAGATCTAAGTATACATATAAACAGAGAGACAGCGAAAGCGACTTGGTTTTATACTATGTAGTGAAGTGACAAACCTCTTTATTACACTTAAGACATCTATTCAACTGATTGCGACCAATTGCGAACAATTTTGAGATCTCTGACTCCTCCTTCTCCACATGATGATTGTTTGTCAGCTCATGATTTTCACTGCTCGGTACTGCAGGCTGTTCTTTACTTGCTGCTCCTAATAAAAAAAATATCAATATTTTATATACCATATTAGGATAGAAATAGCGACTCAGCCCGACTGTCACAGTGTAAATATATCTATATTAGCTACTAATTTTATTTACATTTAATACCCAAGGCAACTTATTTGATTAATTTATTGAACATAATTAAGAAATAATCACACACAAAAAGACTTAACAATATAAAGATTAGTCCCAAGGGTTAGCCATGAGACATATAACATAAACTTTTTGTTATTTTCTATAAATACAACATGCATATATAATACCTATAAACTATCCAAAAGATAATCTCAGAAGATCTTAATGATGGTAAAATATGCATATGAATCTCTTGCCTCATCCAAAGATTTAAGCGTACAAGTTAGCAACTTAGTTTTATACAATGAAAATACTATATATTTTATACACTGTTTATAACTTATTAATTTGTATACACAGAATCATAAAATTTTAGGGATTTACGTTTATTCTTCATACGTATATTAAAAATTGTATTCCAATAGGAGTATCAGTCAAGACAAATGAATACAAATAGTTACAACAAATAGTATAGACATAAACAATAGGACCTACTGCCATTCAAAGATTTAAACTACCTACTTTTTAAATGTAAAAAATAATGTAACAACAATATCGATTGAATGTTCTAAAAATTTAACTCTATGCGTCAATATAAGCACACATGCAATTGTACATAACAAGCACAGAAATATAAATGCAATTATACGTAACAAACACAGAAAAATAAAGGAATTTGATTAACACCATATTATATAAGACTATAGACAACAGAATTTCTGCAAAACCTACACAAATTTATTAATTTAGTTATCTTAAAGAATATTGACACCGAACTACAAGATCTTGACGCTACCCAGAAATACCCACCTAAGAATTCTGCATGACCGTATATTGCTGCATGAGAAATATCAAAATATAGTAATCAATAACAGAAAGACAGTAATAACTACGTATTTCTTCCTCAATTAAATTTAATTCAGTTACATTATATACTAGATAATTTAAAAAAATATATATTTTAAAATGAACTAACGTAGCTCTTTAATAAAAAAAATATCATTGAATATTAATAAATATAGATACTGACATGATATACGTCATTCGTGGGTATTGTCACATGGTACGAAAGACGTTGGCTTTGCATGACGTCAATTGTGGTGTTAAACCGATTGAATTGCCATAAGAAAAAAATAGTAAGAGGTAATTTTAGTTTACAAAGAATAACTATATTAATCTTTATTTAAGTAGATAAAAACGATATTTTAGACGACAAATATGTGGCGTCACGTCATAAAATCGTGGTTGGAAAGTGTTAGAGTACATTGACCACACATAACATTCATTGAATCGTACCGTACGTTAGTGTCAATATAAAAGCTTTTTTGATCCAAATCAGTATAAAATTTAAGTAAGTAGTTGTCCAATCCCCCTTAAAGAAGATTTAAAATCTCTGCCTTTAAATACAGTCGATATTAATAAAAGGTCCACACGTTAAAACCTTATCATAGTGAGTACACGATTAATGTTTATTAAGTCTTAAAGTAAACTTTACTATGACAAGGTTCTAAAGTATACAAAGACGCTATCTATAAATTACCAAACAAAATAAGGACTAACCTTCCTCTCTACCCGACCAGTTCTCCTCTCTCACTTCCTCTTGTTCGAACTCCGTAGGTCCCAGAAACTCCAGATCATTGTTACAGTACTCTTCAGGGTACTTCCCATTCATGTTAGTTGTCGCCACACTTCTGCCATGATTCGCGTTTCCAACTCGCGGTTTGGGCGGACTGCAGTTACTGTTTTGAGCGAGCACTGCCAGTTCTTTCTCTTTCTTCTTCGTTTCTAGGATCTCGTAATGGATTTGATGGAGGATAAAGCGGTTCCAACTCTGTGCAACAACAAAGGGAATGACATTTTACATTTGTTTGCTTTAAATGGCAAAGGGTGCGTAAATAATATAAATATAAAGTACGTAATGTTTGATATTTTTACATCCTGTTAAATTCATAGTGATTTAAACGATCTTTAATTATAGTGTGCAATGTTTTATCGTAGTCCGATACCTTTAAAAAAAATTGCTAAAAAAAATTATGAATTCCCACGACATCCCATACAATGACCTGAGTCGCTTAAAACACTTGTGTTTACGGACGCCAGAAATCACAAATATGCTACTTAAATACATATATTTTACACCCAGACATAGAACACACAAAAAATCATCATATAAATATTTGCTGAGTGGGAATCTAACCCACGACCCTTGGTACTCAAGATAGGATCACTACCATCTGCGCCATCGCGCCCGTCTATAAAATATTTTTTTACAAATTGTAATAAACGAAGCGGTACAATCAAAACTGACATCTATGACTGGTTATACGATGCAAAGTTCATAACATTTGAACTGCAAATCAGTGTGCTTTGCTTATTCTATAGTTAAGTGATTCAATCAAAAAACCAATGTAAAGCACACTGTAATCATTATCATCATCACCATACCAGCCTTTGAAAGTCCACTGCTGGACATTGGCCTTTCTAAGAAAGGTTTATGCCCATAATTGCTGCGCTGAGCAAGCGTGTTGGCTATCACAGAGCGCAGCTTTCTCGATAGGAATGCCGCAGCCCATCCCCGCCCTATGCATTTGAGCTGCACTGTATATACTGCCATCTGCCGGTTCTGCTACTTTAGTCACCTCTTACGACACCTGGTGCTGTGGGAGGTACTATTCTACTCTACCGGTACCTCACGGCACTGTATAATGAGTATCATTCTGCTCAAGTATTACAAGCAAAGCAATATGATTTCAACAGGATGGCAACATCCATAAGGTCAATCGGGTAACACTTAATTATCAGACTAACTTTGTCATAGTGAACCCGAACAGACATTTTATATTTTACAAATTTATTATATTAAAAGGACAGATGCAATTTGACTCGGATAGTTCAATATTAAGATAAATTACCTGAATTAGAGTGATCAGATCGACCCTCGCATCAGGCCCTCGGTCAGGCAAGATCAGCCCCAGCGCCGCGGCCTCAGGCACCGTGCGGAAGGCGCGCAGGAAGTTTGTGGCTTGACACGGCACGCCGCCAGATGTATCCAGCATTCTAAACAGGAACCCTAGTAATCATACATATATGCTTTAAAATAAATAAAATAACTAGATGTTCTAACAGTTTAACATGTTAATAAAAAGCAGAATCATTTGATTAATGTTATCAAAATTCACGAAGTTAGAAATCTTCTTGAACATATGAAGATTTATTACAGAGATCGGCTGCATTGAAACATCTCTAACCTATTTCTACCGCCAAATAGCAGTGTTCGCATTGCTTTGTTCCGGTTTTAAAGGGTGAGAGAGACTGTGAAATGACTGGAGTAAACTTCAGTTCACAGGGTTGGCAACACGTTAGTGTTATCTCTGTGATCACACGATATAGGCTACGGTTACGTTTAACATCAAGCGGACCATACACTTGTTTGCTGACTTCTAAATATTAAAAAAAAAATCAATATTAAGTGCACTATTCACTTAAGATTAAAACTGAAAATATATATAACCATGCCCGTACAGCCAAAATACCGAACGCGACGTACGTGGCGCGACTTGACGATAAAGTCACTGCTTGACCACTTTTGTTAGAAGCAAATAAAGGTAAACATGTGTAACAGCTGGTTAACACATTAAATACATAATTATAAGTCATGTGTCTGTACACGAGTCAAGTATATGCATAATATATTAAAAAAAAATAATATTAGGTACCACTCCATGTATCATGGAAAAAAATAGGTTCCAAGATTTTTGTCGTTTTTGTTAATTTTCGTGGAAGATTATATATAGCGCAAAATCTATATTATGTAATAACCAATCTACGTTTTTTGGTGGTTTTCGCATAAAAAATTATAGATAAATGTCTTAATTTATAATATTGGAGTAGATCGCTTTGCAATCCAAACCATTTGCCATACCTAATTCACAACTAAGACAAAACTCTTTAGCGCAAGTGTGTGCTAAGAGGGTGGTTTTGACGGGCAGTGTATAATACAGCACCTGCAAAAAGACAAAACAATTAACAAGTAGATATAATATCCTAAATAGTTATTTTTTAAATACAATTTAAAAAAATTACGAGACTAGATTATTTTTGGCAGATGTTACAGTATGAAATTTTAAAATAACAAATAAGGTAAATATGAAACTTATGTCGCTATAAAACTAAAATTTTAAATTAAAATAATATATTCATAGTTGCCACATTTGACAAATGGGTAGCTTGAAGCCTTGAGAACGACATGCTATTTTTAATTCTCATGAGAGGAGATGGAATGTAAAATGCACATAGACAACGCCGCAAACAGAAAGCTAGTAGAACATAAAAAGTTAATATTTGGTGTTCATAAACAAAAAGTAATGTTGCAAACATCACTTATGTTATGGATTATTATAATACTAACACGGAACTGTACCACCTCTTCTAGAAGTAGTAAGAGGTAAATAAAGCAATGAATCCGTCTGAAAAAGTGATAGCTCGAATGCAAAACATGGCCTGGGTGGATCGCAGCCTACGCGTTGCTGGTCTGCGTACTGCTGTTGCAACCACGTCAACCCAGTGCAATAATGGAGTACAAAACCCCCTTAGCAGTAATGCATATCCTAGAGCTGTTATGAAGAAAGATAGAAGTACTTTTGCGATTTACCTTGCATCTCAAAGGTGGGGATTTGTATGTTTTAAGACAACTAGCTGAACCGATAAACGTTGTTCTGTCTTAATGATGACTATTTAATTCCAATTGGTATAATTAATATATTATTGTCGTGAGAATGTGGGAAATATGGATTCATTTTTGTATATACAGATAAGTATTCTTAAATTTTACAATTCTCCGTGCAATTTTTTTTTTTTCGTGACAATAACAAATACAACAAAAAAAAATGTGTCGTCGGTCCAGCCGTTAACGCGTGATGGCCTGAATAAGGGAAATAAATTACCATATATATTCATATATATATAATAAAAACGCAAAATTTACCTGAAGCATGGAATTGCAGTACGAATTGGGTATGGTTGATTCGAGTCCAGGGTAGTTAGTCTTATTGTATAAATCCAGTTCACCTTCGTTAGGTCCGTGTTTGTTGTACCGCAACTCAAGCTGAGGATGTATATAATAAATATTAGTAGATTTATTTGTAAGATAACCTTAGTTTTGGATTTGGGACCAATTTTTTTTTAATTAAATTAATTAGTCCCAAAATTAAAAATTCATATTTGGAGATAGGGTGACGTTCGTTTGACTTATAGTAGTTTGTATTTTGATGCATGTCATGGCACTCTTTTTGTATAACAACGTTTTAAAATGTGTATAAAAAGTTTATTTATCTTGATTTTTAAGATTTTGTGTTCCCGCGTGCCCCGCGCTCGCAGGCGGATCGGGATCGGACCCGCTACGATCCCGCTCACCGACGGCTGTCACTCGATGACATCACTAAAGCCGAGTGGCCATCGTTGGGTACAGTTAAGTTGTTTGCAAAAGAGGACTGAGTAACTCTGAGTGCCAGTGAGAGGGCGACTGCTTTACGTATTTATATAAATTATGCTATCGATCGACAAAAATCATTTCACATAGTCAATGGAATAACTAAGGGAGCATTTCCACTGGATTATAACGGTAAATTTATCGTTGGATTGTCCCCTGCTATTTCCATAATGAAATTGTTTGTCGTTGTCGTCTTTCAAATTTTTGGTGAGAATATACTTAATTTTAAGACTTCAGCGGAAGCTGATACACAAAAAAAAATATTGAAAAAACATGTATAGTAGTCAAGTTCAAGTCATCTTATAAATCAAACAAATCTTCTTAAGAATTAAGAGTAAATACTTACCTCGCCCAATATTTACTTACTAAGATCACCCTATAACACAGTATCTGGTTTGAACTTTCGCAGCTTCTAATTACCTTCTGATAGTGCTTCGGGATTGGTTGCGGCGTGTATCTACTTTCGTTTATTTTCGCGGCTTGTAAATCTTCTAAAGTGTCTTCTACGTAAGGCATCTGTAAAAATAATGTTATTACTTCAAAAGCGCCGTGGACTTACGTGGACAAGATTTTAATGACATTCGATAATTCCAACTGCAAAAGCATTAAAGAGTGTAAATAACTTATGATGTTCATAAAAACCTTAATTTTTAAGCGTATGGAAGTCGTTTTAATGTGTGAAAAGTACTTATTCTATTCACAAATATCTTTAAGCTCATAGAAGTTTGAAAGTGTGTAAAATACCTATTCTTTCTTTAAAAAATCTGTGTAAAATACCTATTCTGTTACCATACCTGTTAATAAAAATCTTAACGTATAAAACTAAATGTGTAAAATAACTATGCTGTTCATAAAAATTATATTTTTTTAACTTTATGAGTAAAATATTTATACTGTTCACAAAAATCTTAACTTTTAAAACTTTATGTGTAAAATGTGTTTTAGGTTATTTTTTTTCTTTCATTCGGCAGATTAATTAAAGAAGCTTTTATTCGACGAAAATGATTAACAGGCTACGTATCTTATTATAGAAGATGTACAAAATATTAATTCAAACGTAGATATCGCAACTAATTACTGCAAATTATATCTAATTGTAACAAACCTGATTTCTTCTGAAGGTCCTGGGGTTTGGCGCATAACCAATAGGACCTTGCATCTTCATAGTTTTGAGGACTTCTGGATCGATTGGCTTCGGCTTCCTGGTAATATCAATACCAAAAATCTTTATATATCCAAGACAAATTTCATCCGTTTCCAGAAAACAGTTAATTGAAATTTCGTAAGCTCTTAACAAACAATGTTCTGGCTTAATGCTGAATAATAAATAAAAATAAATCACTGCCACGGTCCTATCTCGAGATACGAAAAGCTTCCGGAGAAAATTACTAGTATTTTTTTTAAAAACAAAATCATTCATACTAAATATTTAAAAATTTTACGTCACTTAGTAACAAAAAGTTACCTCAGCCCCAAGCCAAAAAAATTAATATGAAAATTTTTTGTGTTCTGTGCCTAGGTGGTCAGAAATATATATATAATAGTAAGTAAATATATACGAGTATATGCGTATTATACGCAGCGTATATAATAAAACATTTTTTTTTAATGTTAATCAAATCTACACATTCTTCACATATAATAAAAAAGATCTTATCTAAAACTATTAAACCAAATTTAGATTTTAATGTAAAAGCCAATAAACATAATTTTCGGAAACAAAATAAACTAAAAATAATCACTCTAAGAACTAATTACGGTAAGAAGACCATATTATTTGAAGGAGTACAGCTATACAACAACTTACCAGAAAGCATTAAAGAACGTAAAACCGTAGAAAGTTTTAGGAGCAAGTCAAAGATCTATATAACATGGAGCTACGACGACTAACAAATAAATATTGTATAAACCTATATTTTATCTCATTTTAAGTGAAATGTAAATTTCTTATGAGAATAAATTCTGTAAACCCTGCCTAAATCATTTAAGCGATTTATCCCGGATCCAGGGCAATGTCTCATTTGTGTGAATTATCATTTAAAAAACACATAAATATAAATATAGGATACTTTACCTATAGTGTTTCTTATAAAACTCTTGCGGCAGCTCGTTAAACCACTTGGTTCCAGATGAGAGAGGTGGCAATGAGACCGATGAAAACTGAAAGCTTGTGTCTTTGAGGCTCACGAAAGGCAGATCCACCGCGTGGTCAGCGAATTCTGTTGCTCTATTAAAAAAAAACCTTATAATTAGACTATACGACATGACACTTTACGATCGATAATAATTAATTCTTTTTTTTTAAATCATACATAGTATTGTAAAAAGTCTTGCTATAATTTAAAAGATGAGTATTTATAACGTTACTGACTTATTGATATTTGAATAACTGTGATTTTACATGTATAAGGAATAAAGTATGCAACAATTTCTAACGATATGATGTATATATACTAAAGCATACAAAGTCACCGTTCTCGTAAGAATAATCCCTACTAATATTATAAATGCATAAGTAACTCTGTCTGTCTGTCTGTTACGCTTTCCCGCTTAAACCTCTAAACCGATTTTGGTAAAATTTGACACAGAATCTTTAGACCCTGACAAAAGACGTAGGCATATTTTTTAATTCGAAATAAGGGTTGTAAAGGGTGGATGGGGTGGGTAAAAAGGGGTGGAAAATTTGTATGAAAGTATCGCTATTTTTAGAGCCAGAAACTTAAAACTTATTTTTCAAGCCATTGATTCGATATAAATAAACATGACATTCAAAGTTTATATAAGTTAAGGTAAAGATGTAATAGTAAAGAGGTATGATACCGAAAAAAAACTCGTAAATAATAAAAGCAGTAAATAATAACTGCTTCAGAGATTAGCCGGGACAAACAGACCGATTGACACCGACAGATATTTTTTATATATGTAACATATACACTTTTATATGCATTTAATAAAAAGCTGTTAAATCTGAATTACAAATTGACACTTAAATGTATGAATATGTAAAACACTAAAACGTATAAAAGTGTAAAGAATAACAAGTTTGTAATATTTACCTGGAGAAATTATTGAAGACAGGGTCATGGTTGTGCCGTGCCGAGAACAAGTGCAGGTGTCCCGATTGGTCCCCAAACACAAGTGCTTGGCTAGTCGACGACACATCCATGACGCTGCAAGACGAACTCTGCGTGTCGACCTGGTAACACAAACGATCATCATATCAGCCATAACAAACAATGGCGGTGGCGGTTACAGTACGAAAACCATTACCGAGTAACCTAAGACAAGTTATTTTTTTCTAATACTAACTAGACTTTTCTCTTAACGATTTTATCTACTGTTGGTTAACAGTTTCTAAACACTGTATATCACTACATTTTACACAAACATTTTCACTATATATCAACGTTTCGATTGCCTTGCGACAATTGTTTTCAAGGGTGTCGCAATGGAAAGACCGTTAAAAAGAGGTTTTTATGAACTAGCAACCGCCCCAGGTACAATGAAGACAAAAAAGGTTATTGTGGGTTATTTCTAAGAGATAGACATATACTGTCGCGCACATTTAGGTAGACTTTTTTTAGATGTACAATACTATAGCACATTATTTTGATCTTTGTTGTCGGGGTTAGCCAGCGTTTGTAATACACATAAAATGTGTTTATTTATGACATGACATTAAACCTCTAAAATTATCAGTTTTATTTTACTATATTTTGCATGTATTATACATATAAACTTTCTCTTTGAAACACTATCTATGAAAAAAACATCAAAATCCGTTGCGTAGTTTATAAGTACTAACACACAGCGGATAGCGACATTGTATTATACTATGTGAACGCATAAATTTCTTATGGAATACCGATATTTGAAATTCAATACCGAAATCATTATGCCTTTTTAATATATACGTCTTGTAAGTTATCACCAACCTGAAAAACAGACTGTTTCTCCGCAGAGGACGCGTTGACATTTAACAAGGCCACGTGACCGTCCCCGGATACCGCCACCGCCCGGCCGGAGAAGGCCGGCACGAAGTGCAGCAAGAGTGGGGGGGACGCAGTCTGCAGCGACCATGCGCCCTCGCCACCCGTGTTGATGCCGCGGAGACAACGCACGTCCCACACCACCACGTATGGTTCCGCCACCGCCACAGTACCCCTGGAATAAATCCACACAACTCATACGTTGACCTGACTTCGAGATGAGTAGCTTAGAGCACTTGTGTTACAGACATCAAACAATAGTGGATACATATAAATAACAATCAGACGCAGAACAAATATTCAACATATAATATTTGCTCTGGGTGGGGATCGAACCCACGACCTTTGGCGCACAAGATAGGATAGGACCATCTGCGCCATCGGGCCCGTCATCCCCCAATGTCAATATGACACATGATTCCCCTTCCCGTGACAATATAAGGATACAATATGTTAACTATGTAAGACTATTCGAAATGAGTTTAGTCATTTCTTAGTTCATCAAAAAAAAACAAATCCTGTTTACATACTTAGTTCTATTTTTGGTAGCAGTTGGAAAATATAATAAAGCCTACGTTACTTAGTAAAGAAGTAGCTTTCTAATGGTAAAAGGATTTTTTTTAAAACGGTCTAGTAATATATGATTTAAACCATAACAATCAATCAAATCTTTTGTCTTTATAATATTAGTATAGACACCTTAATATAGCAGTACTTTAACAATCGAAGTAAAGATTTCCCTCGTAATTTCGAGAAACAACCTTAGTACCTAAAAATCTTATAACAACGAAACACAGCTACAATCAGTTATTTACAAACGAACACCCTATAATTTGTTGCCTTTTGATGTTCCGTTATAAAGAGACATTCACTGGCGTTTATCGCTATGATTTCATACCGATTCGATATAGAATGCTACATTATTCCTGAGTAAAATAGACTTTTATTTTTCACTAAAAAAATTAGAGATCGCAACTAAAATTTCGATAAAGTAATCGAAGGTATGAAAAAAATGTTCATAAAATTGTTTTTTCGCATGCGCTGCGGAAATTATGAATGATAGAACTAAAATATGTTCTACAATATGAAATAACATAATACACTCACGGGCACAATTAACCGCCCACCTTTATCTTTCGTTACCCTATTTGTTTACGTGAACTATGCATATTTAATTTTTTTGCCATGTGGGTACTTTAGTAATGATTGAAACACTTATACCTTTATTTTGTAGCATACGTTTGCGTAACGGATGCATTTTTGGGATTTAGTCGTTGTTAAACATTCTTTACAGTAGCGTTACCGAGTAAACTTTTCCTGTTCATTATTGTCCAACGTGACAATATTGTCTGATTTAAGTTTTGAGTGATTGTTTACTGTGTGAAAATGCCACTGAATGCAACTGGTGCAGTTAGAACTGTGGCTTTCGCCGGTGCTGGTTAGAGCCAAAGTCGCATTGCTCGAACACTTGGTGTACCTCGAACCACGAAACGAGATACCATTAGATGATTTCGGGAGACGGGTTCATACACCCGGAGACCAGGTCAAGGCCGACATCGCCGCACTTCATCAAGAGATAATCGTTTTATTGTCAGTAACGTCTTGAGGAATCGCTTTTGCATCGCTAGAGCTCGTACACGACTTTTAGAGGTAAGAAATGTCAGTCTCAGTAAACGGTCGCCGTAAGAAAAATGCAGAAAGCTGGCAGAAAGCAGTCTGAGAGCTTTTCGCCCAACTCGTGTGCTAGACTTGAATTTGCCCGAGAATATGCTGATTGGACCATGGAGGGATGGAAGCACGTTCTGTTATCAGATGAGAGCAGAATACCCTTAAGAGGTCCAAATGCATGTCAGCGTGTTTGCCAAAAAGAAAGATTCGCTCCATACGCTAGAACTGAAACCGTGGGTTATCATGGAGGGTTCATAATGGTTTGGAGAGGTATTTCTTACTAGGCTCGTACCTATCTTGTTGTCTTCGATAGAGGTAGTGTAAATGCTCAAAGATACGTAGAGAAGGTTCTTCAAGACCCTGTGGTAGTTTCACATCATTTATTGAAGGTTCACTTCCGATTAATGCATGACAATGCGACGTACCATACCGTAAAATCAGTCACTCACGGTCGGTACTCACGTTTTATCATGAGCAGCACGCCGTCTCGATATAATCCAATTAAGTACATTTGAGACAACCCCATAAAAAAGGAATCCGGAAGTGATTAAAACGGCTGCAGTAGACGAGTGGCACAATATCCCACAGTCGGATATCCAGGACATAATAGATGGATTGCCACACAGGCTCCAAGAAGTTATTAAAGCACGAGGCGGCAACAAACCCTATCAAAATGTTAATTAAAAAACGGTTAGACCACTATAACTACAATTTTAAAAATTCCCCACCATGCTTAAAATGCCATGCTTATTTTGACAGGTACTTACGACTGAGTAAAGCCAGAGGTGATCAATAGATCTCCTTGCATGTCCAAATCAGATAGGCAAGCATTATGGGCTCTAAAGGTATGTTCTGCAGTTCTAGGATTCCTTATATCCCGTAAAGAAACCATTCCATCAGCGCTTCCACAGGCAACTGAAGATCCTCCACCACTTCGAAGCACAGCACATCCTTCTTCTTGTATTGGCTGCAATAACAAGTATGGTATTGGTTCATTTTGAATAAAATAGAGTCATTACTCAGACAACAGTTGAACTTAACAAATATTATAGTTTCTATGAATAGAACTTTTCTTGATTTTATCTAGACTGCCAGTGTCTGGAATGCTGCAAGAATATCTAAATATACCTGTTTTTGACCACACTGTAATAAACTGGAAAATACTATGTATTAAATAATACTCGAGTTCTCTTATAAAATATTGAGGAACCATAAAACATATTGTATAAAAGAGGATTAGATACATACTATAACAGTTTCCTTCATTTTTGTGAGATCTAATTCCAGCAGTTTGTCCTGATGACCACCCATTAAAAGTTTGGTGGGACTTACTTGATAAATACATTGCATGTCTGTCATGTTATCTGATCTGTAACAATATATATCACACACATTTAATCACACTTACATTATGAATATTTAAGAAATTAGGGGATAACAAGGGAAAATATAAATTATGCACAATTATAATAGATGATATTGTTTCATTGTTGATTAGTCTGCTTGAAGTGACCATATTTGATTAAAGTATATTTCAAATCTCCCTTTTTCTCGGGATCTTGAGGGTCACTCTGGGAAACCATCAGCAGCAAGTAAAAACATACAATAGTTATATATTAATAATCTAAACTATTTGATTAATTAATAGTGATGAAAATAATGTCACATTGATAAAAATTTATTGTAGTATTACTCTTATTGAACATCTATATTTATTAATATATAAAAAAAAATAATATGAAAATTCGATAGCTATTTTTAAAATCCTAAACATGAGTATTTTATGTAAATTCTGTATAATTATAAAAATGCCCAAATTTAATGCTAGAGGGCATGGTAAGTTTTAAACTGAACTGTTGTATGGTATGGATTGCTGTATCAGCCCGCACTTTGACTTTTTAGTCATATCAATCAAACACTATTGATAATAATAAGACATGAAACATTTACTGATACTACTAATTCACACTGCAATAGTTAATAGTTTTAACAAAAATAAAAAATGGAAATTCTAGTACTAATTTTAAATTCAATATATAAATTCCAAATAAACTACTTTTCACTATCATGTTTTGTAACAGCATAGAAGTAACAGAATGCAATACCTGTAGGTGTGCTTAGGAATTCCTCTTCTTATCTGATGTCGTAGAATGGTCTTAGTCAATACATATATACCTTGCTCAACAGTAACAATGTCTCGCACTTCTTCAGTTTCATGTATTTGAAATGATGTGTATTTCTGCATCCCAGGTCCAAAATAAGAAGTTACATGACCCTATTGGAATATAATAAAGTGTAAATAATAACAATTAAGGTTCAATCAGATTTACTGATTAGACATTACAATCATATAATTAAAAAATCCATAAACATTATTGATCCTGCATTTTAATTTAGAATACTTATTAAGACTAAATAAATATAGGTTATTATTCATTAAGTCTATCAAACTGCATATTTTGATCTTTTATCACACATATAAAACAACACAAAACATGTACTTACACCCTGGTTTCCCATCCAAACCAGTTCTTCAAACTTATCAAAAACGGCAGCAGAGACTCCAAATCTGTCACCACCATCCACCAAAACACTACTGCGGACCTCATACTCGGCTTCATGGTTTGGAATCAGATATTGAGGAGTATATTCTGCGGCATATGAGTCTAAAAATTTTAAAATACATATATATTTAGTTTAGATGTTTCGATGAAATTCAACATATAGTTTGATGTATTGAATAGTAGCTAGCTGTTAATATTCAGTGATATTTTTTAAACACTTTCCGCGTATAGAGATGTTTTCATCCGAAACGCTTTTCATATTAAATAGACATGAAAGTATCGTGTAAATTGAACAATCACTATAAGCTTCTGATAAGTGTTACGCCGAATATTTTTATATATTAATATTTATACGATAAAATAGAATAAAATATCGATTTCTTTTAAATATGTTTACATACCAGCCAAGAGATGTTCTGTAGGTATGCAAAGATCAGAATAATGATACTCCATGCTAATGAAAGGATTCCTATCAATTACTAACGCATTGAGGGTATAGTAGAGGCATCAACAAATAATAAATAATTCATTAAACATTAATTAATTGATAATAAACAAAAAGTAAACCACATGGACCAAGCTCGCTCGATTTAAATGACCTGTCTACTAGGGATATTCACTAAACATCGATGTATTGAATCCATTCGATTTTTACCATTCGATACATCGAATTGATACGATGTTTTGACAAATGTTTTTCTATTCGATGTATCGATTGTTTTATTAAAAACATCGAATCGGTTAAGGAAATTGTTACATGGTTTAAACAAAGTAACATTGCAAGCAATGACAAGAAAAGCCACCGCTAAAGAAACAAAATTGATTCAAGAAGTTTCAACAAGGTAGAACAGCACTTATTATATGCTTGAGAGGTTTTTAGAATTACACATTGACGTAAACGATATAATTATCCGCCATAAAAATGGTCCAGTATTCAGTATACACTTAATGGTAAAAGTATTCGATGTTGAAGAAACATCGATGTTTTCAAGCGATGTATCGAAAAACATCGATGCAGGGTTATGATGTTATACATCGATTAAAAACATCGATATATTTTTTAAATGAATACCCCTACTGTCTACATACATGTGGGACCTTAAGATTTTACACGTTTTGATATACATTTAACCAATCCGAGAAAAGAAATATTACGCGACCTTTTTGTGATTGGTCAGATTCGATGACGATTTTGTGACGTCACTATCGGCTGTAAGAAGTGGTGCGTTTGAAAACAGCCAAATATTTTGGACAAATACGATAGCTAACTAGTGTTATATTTTATTTTAGTAATGCCCAAATAACGGCTATTTTAGCATAGATACTCGTACTTTAGCTAGGCCCTTTAATAATAATAATATACTATATAATATAGTACACAGATAATAACATAAAGTAAATTAAAAGTTATAAATTATAATACAATTGGCATCCTTATCGCTCAGAGCAGTAGAGTAGTTGTCTGTAACAAAAATGACAGTGCAATGGCACATTAGGCGCCTTAAATCAAAAAACTTTCGAAAATTAATGTCCCCGGACGGACAAATCGAACTATAAGCACTTCTATAAGCTTAATGACTTTTTTTAATAGAACCTTAAAAAGAAGAGTTTTGTTAGGTGCATTAACTGCATATTTATTTATCGCGTATATAATGGTTGATGATTTAAGTAGGTTGAACTGTTGCTGTGTGCATATGCCATTGCTAAATTGTCATAAGAATCTTTTAAGTAAGTATTACTAAAAATTATAATTCTTATATAGTCACAGCGTGTCATGGGGAACACTGACACGACTAAAATGAGCATGTCCCTACGTAAGTTAAACTTGTGTTTATATGACAATTGTGTTCAAAACAGTTAGTTTATATAAATAAAACCAGGATATTTAATGAACATATATTAAGAATAAAATTTTATGTTTACTGCTGCTATAAAACCGGTGTGCAAAAAAGAAATATATTTTCAAAATGCAGTCATGGATGGCAATACATTTTTTTAACTCTTTTATTAGCTTCACTTGTAACTATGTAAGAAAATCTTGGAATCTTATTTTGACATACTTCCCGGACTTTGATTAGGATGAAATTTTGCACACGCTTTGAGTTTTGATGACAATACATGACTAGCTAAGAAACATCATTACAAATCCAATATGGCGGCCTCCCCAAGATGGCGAACTGGCTGTTTGAAATGCACTTCCATGATATGGGTATCAAATGAAAGGGTTTGCTGTCAAGAATACGAAAAAAAATAGTCACGTGACTCAAATCCAACATGGCGGACGTTTAAAATGGCGGGTGGGCTGTTTAAAATGCACCACTATGATACGGGTATCAAATGAAATGGTTTGCTGTCAGGAATACGAAATGAAATGAAATAATACTCACTAGAAATATATAGTTATTTGAACTACAATGGACCCCCGGTAGTCCGACAAACATTTTGCAGGGCAGTGTCAAACTATTATATTCTTCGTATTATAGAGTACTGCCTAAGACCCCCTATAGTCCGGAATTTACAAAAGAGGTCCTTGTAATCCGACAAATTACAGATCCAATGATAAGATTCTTTATACATATTACATATACATGTATGTACTCTGAAGTACAAATCATACTTGTAGACCATGTCGGATTACATGGGGCGTCGGATTAGACAGGGGCTGGATTACCAGGGGTCCACTGTATTACATTTTTTTATTTGATAAGACAAACTGAAATAAAATGTTTAATCAATGAATCTTTTAAAAGAATGGAATGTAGTTCTTGTTTCACTGAGCCAATTGTATTCCATAAACAACATTCATTTTAGTTTTGTGATTATTGGTTTCTTTTAATAGTACCGATTAAGTAAAATCAGTACTGCTGTTGCACTATTTAAAGGATTAGCTAGATCAAATATATCTAGGTACTTTATTTTATGCTCTGCTTAGATACTACATTATAAATTTGATACAATGAAACCGATATTTGAAGGCTTAAGAACCAGATATATTTTTTACAGTTTGTGTTAATGTTTATTTTATAGTCAAAGCCTTTTAAAGTATTTTGTGATTAGAAAATATTATCACACAAATGATATTATTCAATTAATAGTAGTCGGTAAGAAGTGTTGATAGTAGCTCTTGGTAAACTCTGTCATGAGGTCAGACATTGCCTCTGGTAATGTTGTGACCAGTCTTGCAGGGCTTCCAGAATATCTCGCAAATGACGGCACAACTGTTTCAGCTGGCAGAACTGAGTTATCTTCAATCATGCAGCAATCTTTCAGTACACACCTTCGGCCCTGAAACAAGATAAATAACAGTTTATTCATCAAACATATACATTCAGTCAATTAACTGATTCATTGATGGGAACACTTACAATAACAACATTTTTCCCAATATATACATATGATCCCACAACAGCAGCATTTACGACTGTGTTCTCACCCACAAAAACATGGTCACCCATTTGTAGAGGGAAGAATGCAACGCTGATAAAAGAGAAAGATGTTTTTATTATTAAAAATATAACTTTTTAAGTATGTAAATAGTACATAAGATTTTGCGAATTACTCACCCTTTGCTAAACTTTTTAAAAGGAGGTCTTATTACGGAGCCCTTACTGATTATACAAAATCTTCCTGTTTTGACATTTGCCAGGTCTCCCCTGATGATAGCATCGCTCTGCACTATTACTTTACCGTGTAATACAATATTTTGAGAGCCACATAATACCGTTTGTCTGCTAACTTTATTACCTGAAGCCTAAAAATTTAATAAAAATTATTTACATATTCCAAGTATCTATTTTTTAAACAACACTAGGAAACTTACCGTTTCAACATATTCAGATTTGTTGTAGTATGTATCTTGAAGTTCCATTTTGTTTTGTATTGAATTTATAGTAATCTTTTATAATAAATAACAATACACATGAATCATTTGGTAACCAGCAGCGATATTAAGTGCAAAATACAAATCTGTCAATGTCAAATACGTCAAAGTAAAAGTCAAGTTTTTTTTTTGCTATTAGCAGACAATAGTAAAAAATAAATGATTTAATATATTCAAAAGTTTTAACTATATGGCGTTACTAGCATATCATAATTTTGTATTTATTTTTGTTGAGTTTCATTTTCTTTGTCATTATAATGATAAAAACATCACACAATATCTCATACGTTCACCTCGCACTGAGAAGATATTTCAAGCATTTATGTTGCAGACATCGGACGAATGTCCGCAACCGAAACCAAAACCGCGAAACCGCTGGTACTTTTTAATAAAAAACTCTATATAACATCGCGCTAGGACTAATATATAAGATAACTAGCTGTGCCCGCGACTTCGTCCTCGTGGAATAGTTTTTTGGGTACCATACCTATTTACTTCAAATTATATAAACTTTGAATGTCACGTTTATTTATATCGAATCAATGGCCTGAAAAATAAGTTTTAAGTTTCTAGCTCTAAAAATAGCGATCCATGCAAACAACTTTTCATCCCCCCTTGCAACCCCTTACAACCCTTATTTCGAGTTCAAAAATAGCCTATGTCCTTTCTTAAGGTCTAAAGATTGTCTATGCCAGATTTCATCAAAATCGGTTGAGAGGTTTAACCGGGAAAGCGTAACAGACAGACAGACAGACAGACAGACAGACAGACAGAGTTACTTTCGCATTTATAATATTAGTAGGGATTGTCGTTTGCGTCATAAACGCCTGCCAGCTTTTATCCGCAAATCTGCTTTTAATCGTGTTGTGATCGATAAGTAGATAGGAACGAACTTTTGTCTTTGCATAAAATCACTTATTTTGTGGACTCTCACCCTATAACACCAATATTATAACATTTTGTGTGATTAGAGTCCGCAAAACCAATCTTAATTTATTTTGGTATATGATAAAGATAGATGAGTGCGAGTGGAAAAGAAAATAGGCTTCTCGAAGTACTAATCATGAGCAGATAAAATCGTCATCTATTCAATATAAATCCATGGAATCTAAATTAAATATCTAGTGAAATCGCAATAAAAAATCAACTTCAATATCAGTTTAATATAGCTTACCAACATATATATTTTTTACAATGTAAAATTTTTGCATTGAAATCCTATTCATACAAAATTTTAAACCTTATTTTAATAAATCTTTTTTATGAACGATTATAAAGAACATAAATCAAATGAATATATCTTTATATTAAAATAAAACTATATTATGAATAAAGGAATAGGTTAAGTCTGCTGTGTCGTGTTCATGCAGTCATAAATAAAATTTAAAAAAAATAAAAATTGGCGCCAAATGTATAGGACCATTCATTGCAGATTTATTTACAACTGATATAGAATTGTACAAGATGGACAAGTTTGTTGTGCGTGAACCAAGAGTTAATGGTTGGTATATTCAAATTAACTCAAAAAATGTATTTAAATATTGATTTATATGGAATGTTAAATTTTCTATAGAAATAATTAATAATAAAACTTTTTTCAGGTAACCAAATGATATATGTGGCCAATACTCCCAAAAGCAATAATAATATGAAGTAAGTATAATTCCTTATCTTATTGAATTTACTTCAAAGTAAGTACATACATTTTTGCTTAATACAACTCTATTTATTTTCAAATTTACAGCCCTGAAACCGATTACTTTGGAGGATATGGCGCGGAGTATCCCAATATGCAAAAAAATACATCGAATTCTGTCTATCCAATGAATCCCCGATACCCAATGGGAGTGCAACCGATGAACTCTTCAGCATACTTACCACCTAGTGTGAGTATAACTAATAACAATAATATCGATCGGAAGGTAAGCTGTCAACTTTGTAATTTTTGTTAGATCTGTATTTTTTAGTTCTTTGAAGAACAACTCCACGCATACATCTCGGTTGGTTCCTTAACGTAGCGAGTTACTTGTAGCCATGCAATTTCTGATTTGGGGTGTGGTTGGACGTAAATAAAATAGAATTGAATTGCAAGAGAACTGTACACGCTTACTGTGTGACACATGTTAAGACCATGAAAGACATAGTAAAAAAAAGTCACTTCCCGCTGTCTACCAGCCCCTATCTTCGCTTAGATCTTAAAAATAACGCAACGGATTTTACATGCGGTTTTTACATAGATATAGCGATTCAACAGGATAGTTTACATGTATGATATATGCATGATAAAGTAAAAACCATTGATAATTTTAGAGTTTTATAAGGTGATGTCATAAATAAACACATTTTATTGCGCTTACATTGCAAACGCAGGCTTCACCCGAAGAGAAAGATCAATATAATGTATTACAGTATTGTTCACCTGCCTTTCTTTACCTACTGTTTTTGTTATACTAATTGGTTTAATTATACTTTTATGATATACGTACTATTTCACATTAGGATTCCTATGCCCTCGACACGTGCACTTACTGTCAGTTCGTTTTTAATTAGTAAGTACATAAACGAATTTTTTATTCGCCGTATATTTATCTATATTCTACGTACGTCTTCAAGCGGGTTCAATTCAATCGCTTTTTTTGCTTTAATGTACATATTTTAAATCGGCCATGAAAGGCATGTAATATAACTCGTTGACATCGATATAAATTTTCAATGTCACTTGGCCGCCTTTCAACTTGAGGATGACAGATTTATAGAATAGTCTCTTCAGAAAAAGGCCATCACTTGTTGCGTATGCCGTTTAGATATTTTCATACATTAGTTCCGATCCTTTGAAATTACTATTTATTAAATGAGGATTGTTTGTAACTAGTAAGCGTAAGTTGTACCCTAACCAGGGTTTGGTGGTATTATGGCATCGTTCCTAAGTTTCTTACGGAGAATAGTCTTATTTGGAGATAAAACCCACTTGTTTGCGGACTATGTGTATACTGTTTCGTGACTTAGATTGGAAATAACCTTTTTTAAATTGAGAATTTATTTTCGACTAATATTTATGGTATTTAGTTGTACCCAGGTCAGGATCATGGTTATGTCTGACCACGATCAACAGTACCTATCTCATGAAGAATAGTCTTGTTTCGTGATAAAGCCTGCAATATGTTGCAGACGATGTATATAATGTTTCGTTACATAGATTGGAAATAACCTTATTTATCATAAGAACTGTATATGACATTTTTTTAAGCATTTAGCTCTTTGTATTTTATTTTTTGAATTTGAAATTTGTGGTATTCAGTTCTACCCAGGTCAGGGCCAGGTGGTGTCTGGCATCGATCCCCGGTACCTGGCCGGTTTTGCTGATAATAGCGCTGCGTATATCGTCACAGGTAGGTGATGTCATTTGCATATTCTCTAGTTAAATGTTTAAAACGAAAACAAGGCATCATTGCGGAATTGTAGAGTGTTTAGTTAGTTATATCACGCCATGGGTACGATAAATAATAGTTACAAGCGTCTATCACTTGCGAATGATTTGAAGGGGCAATTCGTTAACTTAGGGTTAATTTTCAGGAGGGGGGTGGGGGGCTGACCCTGACATACCATGGCCGTTGCAATCACGCACTCACTCAAACAGTTCTGTACAACTCTCGAGTTAGTAGCCCTACATACTGGCCCCCCTTCTATATTCACTTATGTTTCTGGTGTACCCCGTATGGACGTGAATCCGGGGAATCCTATTAAAATGGGTCAGAACGCCAACGTAGTTTCGTCTTGTCACAGGTGCAATATTGATACCTAGATGATGATAAATAAGTACTTTGCCGTTTTTAACTTTAGTTTTCACATTATACTCCTACAAAGTGTGTAAAAGTAATCTTCATTGATTCATTGATCAATCCAGAATTTACCGGTTAGACAACCTGTTTCTCTCTCCTTCAGATTACATACGATAACTAGTATAATTTTATTGAAAAAATACACAAAGCAACATATTCGTTCGCATTCCGGTTTGAAGGACGAGAGAGGCAGTGAAATGACTGGGTAATGTGACATAATATCTTCAATTCACACGGCAATGCTGTAGTGATATGCTTGTGATATGCGACCGTCTATAGGCTACAGTACATTACTATCACGCGGATCGGCTTGTTTATCGACCAAGTGTAGTAAAAAAATAATAGTTGCTTGTAGTCAGGAGTATGACATATTTCAGTGAATTGTAAATATTTTTAAGCATGAAGAAATTTATATAAGAATATCTAATTTGAAAGCTTGCCTTTATTAAATTTCTGCAGATTCTGAGTAAATTAAATTCTTAGTACAGAGTCTCTGTCCGCCCCTGGAAAAATATCTGAATTTACGTTATATTTTAATATGTATTCCTCATTTTCTAAGACACTTGAATACGCATGATCTGATGCCTAGGTCTTAAAAAAATGTCTGTCTACTGATACCTTTTGCAATACTTAATTATATTTCTATATTTTTTTGCTACTTCCTACTCATACCTAGGTATAATACATATAAGATCCCACGCGATAAAATTACCGCGAAAATCGCAACCCTTCTCCGCACAACACAATCCAATGATTGTGTTTTGTCAAAACGCGAACCGGCAGCCCTAGAGCTGCTGGGCTGGGGAAAAAATACGTATAAAATAAAGGCAGAAGTATTTATGATTATATATTTTTTGCCAGAACCAATTCTCCTTAAAATTTAGTATTCAGGTGTAGCTTCAATAAACGTGGAGGGCATAGTTGATCTATCTCAAAAATGTTCATGCGAGACGCAACATCGAGTGAAATCAACGTGGACGGTGGGAGTAATGGGCTGATAGGTAATCTTTATTTTTATGTTTTTATTATTTAAATAATAAAATGTTATTATACGGAATTTTACTTAATTCATTGTAGCAACTTATCGTAAAACAGTTTGTAATTTAGGATTTTCACTAGCAGCGCATTAGAGGTACATAAAACGATTAAAGAATAAAATCCAGTAGAAAATTTGAAACTTCACACAGTCATCGAAAGTCTTTTAATGTTTGTTAGGTCAACACATTCAAAGTGAACTCCTTCCTGCTCCTGCAAACTTTGGCGGTGACTATGAAAACCGGTCGTTTGCGCCGCCTGACCGCAGCAGACAAGCAAATACTTTTACGCCACACATCCTTAAAGGTACATCTTGTAGAGAATATTTAAACCCCGATATATAACATCTCAAATATTGACCTGACTCTGAAGTAAGTCGCTTAAAGCACTAGTCTTACAGTCGTCAGACAATTTAGGAGTAACAAATATAATACCTTGATATATATTTAATAACCAGACGCCGATCAAATATAAATTTTAATCATATAATTAATGTACTGAATGGGGATCGAACCCACGAATCCTTGGCGTATAAGTTAAAATCACCTGCTGCACTATAGGATCGGTAAAAATAAAGTTGATATTTCTTTAGAACCATATATGTATACCCTAAATATTAATGTTAATCTACATGCGAAAATGTTTTCATAAGTTTTTTAACGACTGAACTTCTGGATGCATCTTAATTTACATTGGTACGGGAATATGAAATTTGATGACGTCTGAGTCAAATTACCTAAATAGTTTAAAATACATCTTTCATACAGTCTTCCCGCTATAGTTCTAGAACGGTTAAACGTCGATAAGAAAGAGAGTATTCATTACTTTTTGTTAATAATATAACGATCATTTCCCTTTGATTTATTTGGCAACTGTAACTAATTCAGATATATGTTCCAAAATAGAAAATTGGGTATAAAAGCGTCATACAAGTAGGAATATTGGGTATTTTTTGACATTTATTTTCATTGGAGTTAGAAATGTTTTAAAATTGTTATTGAATGCAAATTAAGTACTCATATTCATCAAATATCACATAGTTATAAATAAATGAATAATGTTATACACCATCTCATACGTCACACTTTCGTACGAACGTCAGACTACAGAGGAATCACAAATATATTAATTAAATAGATACATGTATTTAAAACTACGGTCCCCAATTGTAAAACTTACTATTTAAATTAGGTAACAGTTGAAATTAGAATTTCTTGAGAACTTGTATGAAAACTAAACGTGCTAACCAAGTAACTTTTCTATTAAATAAGTATACTTCTAATTCCTTGAACTTACATTTTAGCAACTCCTACCACGAATCAAGCCGCCGCTTCGAAACAAGAAAATGTTACTATGCAGTCTAAAAATTTACCTAATACTTCCTTCCACAACAATGTCTTGAAAAAAGAAAACTTCTCTCCGGGTTTTCACCAATCGCTTACTAGTAAGTTTACTTTTAAAAATTATCGTGTGTTAAGTTTTGGGCTGATATGCAGTATTAGGAATTTACCCATAGGTTATAGTGTGTTTCATCGTATCATCCGCAAGAAGTCTACTGTTGGACATAAATCACAATGACGCTCGGGCGCCGTGCTTGCATCCGTCTTGTTACATTTGAGCTAAACCACTTCATATTGATATACCGCCATCTGTTGATTTATTTTAAATAAATGTACTGTGCCTATCTACTAATTGGTTGTAATAAGAAGACACCGCAGTTTATTTGTTGTTCTTACAGAATGCTATCAAATTAAGGATTAATAATATATTTCACGTAATTTGGCAGAAAGGTTCTATTAACAGTCATCTAGGTGATTCAATTGGAACGGATCGCGGGCATAATTCTAGTATTAACATTCTTTAATAAAAGTAGTTTATACGTTATTATTATAAAATTAAAATGATTTATGAAATTATATTGCTTAATTATCCTGGATCCAAGATTATATTTTTAGTTAATTATTGGGGTAAAGCATGTAGGACCGATATTCATAAAATTTGTATAATAAAAATCCTTTGTATTGTAATGCGTGTTAGCGGCTTTAGGCAATAACTTACACTCTTGTAACATCCCTAAACCCATAAACCAAATTCGTGCATAAATTCAAATAAACTTAGCTGTCAAACGCGAAAGTATTTTAGCCGTGGGAAGCTAAAGCCCCATAACTCGCTCTAACAAGCTCATTACGCTGTATTTCGAGAGAACTTAGTTGTAAAGACAAACTTTGTGATACTTTGGTGGATCCGCTCCCAATGGGTTATGGCTCTTATGAGTTCAAGAAGTCTTTATCAACGTGGAAGATCAGAGTCTCATTCATTTCGGATTTGTGTCTTACCTTCAAATTATAATTAAAGATAAATGAGGACAGGCGTCGATTCTTTATATTCCTGATTTGGTTTAAAAAGATAAAGTTATTAAATTTTTGTATTTTATGCTGTACTTACCGTGAGGTACCGGCGGAGTAAATTAGTACCTCCCACTGCACCAGATGTCGTAAGAAAAGTCTAAGGTACTAGAACCGACAGATAGCGGTATATCCATCAGAAACAGTGCAATGCACAGTGCGGGGATGGCAGCAGCATCCCCGTCACGAAAGCTGCGCTCTGCGATTGCCAACATGCTTGTTCAGCGCGGCAATAATGGGCAAAAAACCTCCTTTCTTGGAGAAAGAGCTGGTATGATAATGGTATACTGGATGGTATTACAAAGAGCCACCAGATTAAAATTAGAAGAGTGTGATTCGTGAAATCTGTGTGGGTTATCTATATTTATACTAATATACGGTTCATATCCAATATGGTTAAGATCTACTTACACTTTGGTTGGATTTCAACTACTAGCCCAATTGTTTATTTTAAAATAAATTACCTACATATTTACATTTTAAATAGGGATGCTTAAAATGTAAATATGTAAACGGGTGTTTTGTAGGTTTGCAAAAGTAAGCTAAGAAACTACTTGACTGATTTAAAATAATCTATCATTAATAGAAAATTACATTATTAGTGAGTTATCTTTATACACTCATTTGCAAAACAGGGGCTATTTTAATTTTAATGTTTCTTTAAAAAAATACGGTACCAAAATGTTTTCAATCATTTGTACATGCTACTGGCCGGATTTAAAAATGCCGTGGTGTTTAAAACAATACGTTCTAAATTAAAATTTTCGTTTGATCCTCGTTTTTACAGAAAACCACTTTTTATCACTTGGTGCGAAGTTCCAAAAGATAACATCGGTTTTCATAACTTTTCGTCAATTTTTATGAATTTATTTTTTTATTATTAATTGTCAAAGCTTCATTTATTGCTGTCTAGCTGTCTCAATAATGTTAGAGAAAGTGGTAAAAGCTACCAAAATTATTGCGCTGCTTGAAGAGGGTTGCAGCCAATGCTTCGTGGCTCAGAGGCTAAGTGTGAGTCGCTCGACGGTTCAAAGAACCTGGAAGCGATATCAAGATACCGGTTCCGTCGAGAGAAGGCCTGGTTCTGGAAGAAAACTATGCACCCAACCACGGGATAATCGTTTTCTTGTGAGTCGCACATTGAGAAATCGCAAGTCTTCGTATGTGGACTATAAGAACAACCTCGAAAAAGTAAGAAATGTGCATATTAGTCTATGGACGGTCAGGAGGAGGCTTCTTGCAGCCAATATACGCAGTCATTGCCCGGCACGCGGCCCTAAGTTACTCCGTGAGCACATAGTTGCCAGGCTTAGGTTTGCTCGAAATTGTGAGTTATGGACTCAAAAAGACTGGAATCCCTATTCTTATTATTCTCCGATGAAGCCAGGATATCTCTGTTCGGTGAAGATCGACGTAGGCGAGTGCTACGTAGACGAGGAGAACGCTTTGCAGAGGCTTGTTTTGAAGAAATTACACCTTATGGTGGGGGCTATGTTATGTTTTGGGCACGAATCAATTCAATGGATCGTACAGAGTTAGTCTTCATTAAAAACGGTACTCTGACTAGACATCGATACATAACGGAAGTTCTAATTCCTCATACACAAACCGCATTGGCCGCTTTAGGCGAAGACTCAATTTTTATGGACTACAACGTTCGCGCCCACCGGTCTGGCGATGTGGAAGCGTACGTGCAAGAGGTCGGCATTCGTCGTTTGGATTGGTCAGCTTGAAGTCCCGACCTCTATCCTATAGAGCTGTTTAGGACGTTCTAAAACGACGCGTGAGATCAGCAAATCAAATGTGATTCCCGCGAAGTGGGAACGTATTCTGCAAGCAAGTATGCGGGATATCCTCGCTAGAATACCCAGACGAATTCAAGCTGTGATTTCAGCTAGAGGGGGTCCCACTCGATACTAAACATTTATCTGTTTTTACTTTATTAAAGAAAAAACAAACAAAATCCTTTGTTAACTTTTACTTCACGAGCATATGCACTAAAAAATTTATGATAATACTGACGAAAACGATTACTTGCTTATTTATTTACAAAAATGTGAAAGTAAAACTACCTACAATTATCAAACAAACCAATAGTAACATTTGAAATGGTTCATTGCTTAGGTGCCCGTTTTTTGCAAATAAGTGTATATAAAAATAACGTTTACATTAGTCGGGGATGATCAAAATTATTGAACCAATTTTAAAAATTTCATGTTTTCTGTGTACAGTTGACCGATAAGAAAGTTAATTGTCGCATTATTGTTTTTATCATAATTATATAGACATATTATACTTCATGATAGGTATATAGTTAAGTGGTCCTGACCACGTCTGCAGTGATGTCTGTATCAGGTGTCGCAAGAGACGTCTATAGTATTAGAAATGACAGATAGCGGTTTATAATTCGAATCAGTGTAGCTCAGGTGCACAAGGCCAACTGCCAACACGCTTGCACAGCGCGGCAATTATGTGCAAAATTCCCCCCTTTTTTGCTGTGGCCCTTGTCCAGCATTAAACTCCCTATGACTGATATGATGATGAACGTCTGCCGTGTTCGCTAGTAAACTATACTTTATCCCCATATGTTTACGGGGAAGGGAACTACGTGAGTCAGACCACGAGGCGCTGTTAGTATATCATATATACATGATAGTATTTTATTAATATATTATACTTTAACTACTAAGCAACATTATGTGATTACTTTTAACGACTTTAAAAAGTGAATTTTCTGTGTTCGCGAGGTAACGATAACGTCGAACATAAATTATAATAAAAAAACCTTGCTTTAAAGCCGAAAAAGTGTTTTATAATACGTTATGTATCTGTTAATAGAATAATTTAAAATTAGCATCTTTTTTTATTTATTTTAAATTGTTTCCAACACATTATCAATTCTCAGCACCTGCACCAATAAACACGGTGGGGGTAAAGGATGAGAATTCTCGTCAAGTGGTGACCCGCACAGATAAGCTAAAGGTAAGTTGCAATAAACAATACTACTTATGTAGGATTATCACTTTTCTATTGTTAGTATAATTTTGACTTGCAAAGCGTAAAGACGTACTGATAGAGGTATGGCCGATATAATTGTCATGTAAAGGTATATGTTTGTTGAGACGCTAATGGTTAAATGGATTTCGATTAAATTTAGGGCAAAATTATATGTTTTTTATACCGGAAGATTTATTTTGTGGTAAAGGTATAATTAGTATATATTTTTTAATACTTATTTAATACATATATGTATGTATATAGATTAATGTCTGTTACCCTTGTCTATACAAAAACTTATTATTGTATAGTTTCAAATAAAATCAATCTTACTGTTTAGTTAGTTACTATCCATAAGCTTTATTGTTAAAGATTATATGTATTTAAGTCATTTTTAATTCCCCAAGTGCTTTAAGCTACTTATTTTAGAATTAAGGCAGCGTAGATGTTGAATGATTGTATTATTATGAAAAAAGTTGATACATCTTAAATTGCTTTAATAGGCGTTCCAATACTTCGCGTATTCCTCTTAATATCCTACACATAAGTTAAAACTAAATATTAATCAACTAGAACAAAACACAGTTAAGCTAACTCTACTTTGTTCGCGGCATCATTTTCCTTTGATTACGCCCTTATGTACATCTGGTAGATCTTACCAGGAAAGCGTCGTAAAATTTTGTTACGAATTTACGAAATGAAAATACCAAATCCCCTGAGATTGCTGCCAATAAAACAGCATACCAGTTCCGTCGTCATTTGTTCTAACGTGGGTTTTATTACGACTAACCCACATGTAATAGTGGACCATTTAATTAGTCCAATGTATGCCAGTAGCATATCGTATGTAGCAGTACCAAAATTCTATTTTACACTTGTACCATAAAAGTAACTTTGACACTTACAAGTTATGACATTTTTTTTTTAATTATGATGTCAAATAATCCAGGTGACTGTATCGAAAAACCGATCGTATTTAAAAAAAAATCTTATTTCGTTATGTTTTCGTACTTACATTTTTGTTACGAAGTTTTTGTTTAATACATTTGCACTAAGCAAATTGCACAATACTCCATGTGTATAATATTCCTTAAAAGGGTTCAAAATTGCTCACTTTACATATTACTTCAGTAATTCCCATAAATCATTTCAAGCTCCTTAAATTTCTAAGAATGTTTCTCTTACCCCTTAGATGTATCTGGAAAACTATGAAATCCATAGTAATTTTATCATATTTATATGTTCCTTTAGCAATAGGTTTCACAACAACACTTATTTTAATGAACCCATTTTGTTAAAATTTAGTCCATCAACTTTTATCTGAGGTGAACCTTTTACAAAAAGCGTTTAGTTTTACAGTGTAGGTAATACGATACGATACGATACGATAATATAATAATTTTTTTTGGAGAACCAAATGCTGGAGTATTCAGACGTCAATTCCAGCACCACCGGAGAAGAGGGCGAGGTCCTTCATTAATGAGCGACCCTATCTATTCCCGATTATACCTGCTTACCCCGTGGCGGCGATTCGCGAGATCTGAGCCGGATCGATGGTGCCTCTGAAGCCTGGCCTAGGCTATTAATTATTTTTAATAGCAATTATTTTTTTGCAAAAGAGGACTGCCTGTTCCTGGCCGCACTAGTGCGAGGTAGAGACTGCACGCAGTCATCGGGGAATACGATGTCCTGCTCTCTGAATTATTGGAGTTATACTATAGGGCGGTTCCTCTAGGAAGTGATTCGACCCATGATGTTGGACGAGGACGCATTTCTTGGTCACAAAGTTAGCGATTTGGTCGTGATATTATAGCATATCATCATCATAGCAACCGTAAAATGTCCACTGCTGGACATAGATCTCCCCAAGAAAGGGGGAGGTTACGCCTAATCACCGCGCTGAGCAAGCGTGGTGACAATTGCAAAGCGTAGCTTCGCGACAGTAATGCTACTTCCCATTCTCGCCCTGTTACATTTTAGCTATACTACCTCAGTTGCCTCTTACGACACCTGGTACAGGAGGAGGTACTATTCTACTCTGCCGGTATCACACGGCAAAGCATGATAATATAATATTGATAATAAAATAAACAAATATAAATATGTTGACCTGAGAACTTTTCATTCATGACATAAAACTTTATCTTATATACTCGAACGCGAGTTGCATACACATTCCATTATTTACAAGAACGATCGTCATTCTAACTTACAACTCTAGAGCGCGGATAAATAACCATAAAAAAAGTAATACAAAAACTAGTAATAAAAGTATGGCGGCCAAGTTTCCGCTCCGTCATCGCTCAGTTTTTGGTGGAGTTAATAAACTGACTGAGAAAGAATGGCGGGACGCGACGTTGTAATATCCGCTGGGTTGGCTCAACAATATTTGGGAACAAAGTTTTATTAGCTAAATAATACTTATTTATTGCATTTTGATAGTCATTTCTTTGTGCAAAAGACTTAATTGGATTTGGCCAATCTTGCCAGTAAATCTCTAAATAAAATTTCTTCAGTAGACTCAAGCTTAAAACTTATGCTTAATTTCATTGATTCATACGTCATTCGATATATAGGATTCAAGGACTCCCCGCATGCTGGTTATCGATGAAAGACATGGGACAAGGGTCTATACACTCATACGGATCATATATGATTGTTATGTGACTTGTGGGGAGAGCCCCGTATGCTGTATATAGACTAATTAAATTAGACGGTCCATTAAATTTGTGGGGGGGGGGGGGGCGATCATTAAGAATTCATAAAATACATTCAGATTGATAGATAGATTCACACGACATCTCAAACGTTAACCTGACTCCGAGATAAGTAGCTTAAATCACTTGTGTCACGGATATCAGACAACAAAGGAATTACAAACTTAATACTTAGATACATATAATTTACACCCAGTCACAGAAGAAATATAAATATTCATCATGTAAATATTTGCATTGGGTGGTAATCGATTCCACGACCGTTGGCGCAGAAGATAGCATCGCTACCATGGCGCCATGGGGTCCAGACGGTATAATTTAATAACATATTTTTTTCAATAAGTTACATAGCAAAAACATCTGTTTGGAAACACTTTCTCAAAGCAACTTCTATATCAACAAAGCGCTTAGTGAGCATAATGCGATCGTTCCCTATCTACTAGTAAAAACAGCACCGCATGCGTGCCACGCTATGAAAAATGTGCATGTGTCTGTGGATAAAGAGTGATGACTCTTTTACAGTTTAATTTATTACCATAATTATACCAGGTGTCCATTCGCAACTCCGTCCGAGTGAAATGTAAATCGCGTACCGCCAGAATTTTCCCGGTGATCAAAATCAAACTCAAATCTACTATAAACTTTATTCAAATAGGTCTATTACAAACAATTGAATCGTCAAATTAAATAAATATAAACAATAATATTTCTATAATTTTACATTTATAAGACTGATGACACTGATGATCCAACAAGATCATGAGAGTCATCTAATATATGTAAATTAGCTCTATCTTAAACTAGTTTGCTAACACCAGGCGGGTCTTAAAACTAAGCTTTCTGCAGGTTGATTGCACCACCAGGAAGCAGGCGTCGAGGCTAACAAACCTTTGTATTTTAGATAGTGCTTAGAGCAATTTAATCCCAGGCGGTTTTATAATTAATATGATTCTTAACACTCTAGTATGATTTAGAAATAGGCTTCATCTTAACATAATTTTAAATATAGTTGCCTGGTATTTTATTGTACCTAGCGTAATTTCCTAGAGTTCAAGCTCCACTGTATGACATCAATTTTGAATATGGCACAAAACAAAGTTACTGTCACATATTTAGTTTAGCTTTTGACTCATTTTCTTTTTTAAAAAGAAGTGATTTGAACCAGAATTTGCATGTAAATAATTATACATAGTCTTAAATTCAGGCAAAATACAACACATAACAAAATGCACTTTTGCTTCACAAAATAATAACGTCTAGCGAACCTGGAAAATCTTCTACAATACAGACAAGTCAGAAAACCTCTTCTTTTGTTCTAAGATTCTGAATAAGAAAATGCTCTTTAGCAAAACGAGACATAAGTACAAGTAATAAAATAAACGTTAAGAGATTTTAAAGGAAATGGCCCGTAGTAAAAATAATAATAGTCGGTTTTTTTCTTATCATCGCCCGGGTTTTGTCCGTGTTAATAAACTAGCCGAGAAAGTGCGCCGGGACCTGACGAAGCAATATCCGCTGCTTTGTCTTGCTCAGAGATTTTTCTCTCAGATGTTTTGCAACACCTTAATTGAACTTCATTTAAACATTTGAAAGTTGAGAGTTAAAAACGTCGCAATGGACTAGGTGGGTTGTGGCGGTAGGTCACATCAAATCTTGACTCAACATCATATTGTTCTCGTATTTTAATTGATGTAATTAAAAAATAGGATAGCTTTTTGTGCCCAGCCTTAAATTAATGTTTATATTATTTTAACGAGTCATTGTATAAAATCTGTATTTTCTCGTCTACCAAAGTACTGAATCTAATTGTAAATTTTCATTTTTATTACAAGAATCTTAATAAATATATACACTCGAATACAAATCAGACAGTGGCACATCCTTTCACCTTAAACATTTAAAAATATTGTCCTCTAAAACCCCTCGTCTGTTTCGTCTTTAATAAAAATTAAAAAGTACATTTCCGTTGTCACTTCACGTTCCATATATCGGTTTCCTCTCCTTAATAAACTTTTACGTGAAAATTGCTTTTTGAAATCTAATAACTTGAAATTGGTCAGAGTAAATATAGGTCTGGAAGTGAGATTTGCGGTCTTCGATGCAATATCCGTCGCTTTGTCCTGAGCCCTGATTTTTTCCTAGGCCCGTTGGTTTTATGACCTCAGAACGATTGTGCCGTAGACTTTTTCTTTATCTCTATTTTATTGGCCGATCTTTTATGATACATTTTTGCCACATTTATTAATAGCTTATTTCTTTTATAATAGGAAGTCATGTTATTTTTTGGTATATAACAAAATCTTTCTTTGAGAGGCCTATGTCCAGCAGTGGACTTCTAGTGGCTGGTATGATGAACAAAATCTTTACACCAATATTATATTAAATTAATATTGGCCAGTTATCAATATAAGAAGCATTATGTTTGGTGTTCTGTAACTTGATGTCATAGTATTTTGTAAGGGTGAGGGACGACAGTATTCTTCAGAGGCAGAAAAAGAAATGAGCCGTGGTATGTATGGGATTTGGTAGTATCCTATTTTGGGCATCTTGTGGGTTCGATCCTCGGTATGTGTAGAAACTTTTTTTCTTCTGTATATATATTTGTATTAAAAAATTATATTTGTAACACCTCTGTTGTCTGATATCTGTAACTCAATCTAAGCTATATACTTCTGTGCTAGATCAATGTATGAGATGTTGTGTACCTTGATTTACCAAGCGTTGATATTCGAAAACGATCTCAATTGTTATGGCTTTAAGGCGAAACAATACTATTAATATATCGTATGCATACATTACTTATAGGTGCCGTTAATTATTGTCATAAGTGGGATGTTTAACCCTTATCAGCAGCATGATTTAGGCTGAATAAAGTCACACGCCAGGCGCCCCTTTTAATGAGGTGCCATTGTGGAAAACGAACTTATTATGTAAGGTTGTTAGCGTCTAATCACACAAACAATAAATGATTTCTGGTATATTAAATTCAGTTACCTTAATTTACTGGATAACAATTCTTATCTTAAAATACCGCGGCTTTTGACATCTATAGGTGAGAATGGTAAGCTTAAAGCCAGCGTGGAACTAGAGAAATGCAAAAGAGGCAATGCTAAAGATTTTTGGGTAAAATAACTCTGTATAACATTTGCAAAATCTTTATTGTATTAAATATAATGTCTATAGTTAGTTTAATAGTTTGATTAAAAAATAATTAGAAAATCACGTCTTCATGCAAGTCTTGTTAAATTTTATTTATAGCAATAATAAATATTTTACTATGGGTAGATCTTATACTAAGGTAGTCTTCGTTGGTACCTTACTTTCACCTATTTCTACCGCCAAACAGCAATGTTCCGATTATTATGTTTTCGTTTTAAGGGTAAGAGAGGCGGTAATTAACGGGTAATACGATGTCGATTTTTAAGTGACAAGATTCGGCATCGGGCTAACTATAGCCTTGTATAGAGTCTATAGGTGGCGGTAATATTTACTTTATATGATTCGTATGTGATCACTTCAATGTTAGGTGTGTTTATTACCTGAAATCACAATTTAAACATCAAACAAAATGTTTGGTATGTAAAGGTTTACATTTTTTTTTAAGAAAGTAAGTCAGCAATTGTGTATTAACGCAACTGTTGACCCAATTATAAGAAATGATGTTACTAACTTGTTCTAACTACTAAAATTTTCTAATATTAATACATTCATTAACCGTATAAAATCTGCTTAAAAAGTTTATTTATTTTGTTTAATTTCTTATTCAAGCCTTTTGATTACATTGCGGCAACCATTATTAAGAAATGAAAAAAATTGTTTCTGAATTTTTTAGTAGATTGTATTATTGTTCTTTCACACCTGTTTAATGTTGGTGTTATAATAAAGTTGGCAAAACATTAGTGATATCCTCCTGATGTCACGAGCTTCAAATAAGTTATATTGATCTTATTTTTGGGAAAAATAAAAGTCTAGCGCAGGATCAACCAATTAATTAATTATAATTCCACGTTTTTCACAATTACACAATCACTTTAATAATATCATACTAAGTAATACAATACGAATGAACATAACACTTTTTGTTGGCAAAGTGATTACGAGTACAGTGGGCCGGCGTCTGAATGCCGCCTCTGTGCACTGGTGTGTTTTTTGATGGTATCCTCAATTTCCTCCTCAATTTGCGGGAGAGTCGTTTGTGTAATCTAATAGATTAATATATTTATAAATATGATTGTACACATTAATTCTAGACGTAATATTTATAATACAATTGTACATACCTATATAATGTGACCCAATATTATTATCTCCTGATGTGACAGAATCTGTAGGTTTGTCTGCCAACCTAGTATCTAAGCCTCTAAATCTACTAAGTATAGCAATTAATACCTCTAAAATCCTACACAGAATAACATTTTCCACACAAAATAATTTGCCACACTCTGTCGTTGCTTTTACTTTACTAGCGCTTTTTATTGTACGTAAATGTATCAATGATGTTTTATAATAAAGCTACGGTAAGATCTCTAATGGATAATCAAATAAACGATTCTCGTTGTAATGACTTACACGTCTGTGTATAACACACACACACACATAGGTAGGTAACTCGCGGTGACCTGACAGTGAGCTTATTAGCGACGATTCGAACTTCACACATCACTACTTGTCCGAACTTGTTAGAGCTTGTCAGCGCTAATTTCCTCATGAAATACGCAGAATACCACTGACACTCTCTGTCTAGAATCATTTATTAAAGCTGGTATCTTTAGTTCACAAGGTTGGCAGCGAGCTAAAGATATCCTTGTCGATACGAGCGTCTAAAGCATGCGGTGACGTTTACTTTCATGTACCGTAGGCTTTCTCGCTGACTTATTCATATAAAAAAATATATTCGTATACATATATTTTTTAAAATATTTTTTGTATTATTACTTCAGGTGTGTTTATTTTCTAACGTCACAGTTTAAACTTTTAACTAATATCTATGGTAGATAGAGGTTAAAACATTAGTAATGAAGTAAATCAATAGACGTGGTTTTAAAATTTAAAGTAATTTTAAAATTTGGTGAAATACGCAGTATACTACTGTATAATCTCTGTCTGGGATTATTGATTAACGCTGATAAATTAAATATGTGTATTTTAATAACATAGGAAGAGTTTGTGTGTTGTATAAATATCTTCCAAAAATGACAGAATTATAATACAACCGGCATTTCAAGCGCGACTTCATCTCCGAGGTATTTTTGGCATCCTAAAGAAACTCATGCCTTGTGCTCAGACAAACATAACAAACCAGATCTATCTCAGAACATATTTCTATCATAAAAACTAGTATAATCTTATAATATTTGTGTCAAATTTTGTCTAGATCTGTTCAGCCGTACCAGCGTAAAAGAGTAACAAGCGAGATACATCTAGACATCAATACTAAATAACTTTTACGTTCATATTAGTAAGAATTATTTTACAGATCTCATTGTTTGTTCTGTTTCCCATTTTTCAAACAAATTTGCTGATCAGCGATGATTGGTCATAATTTTTCATTGTAGGCTTTGCACAAAAGTGGCCTGAGAGTATTTTCCGGGCCAGTGGAAAAGGTTCTGAAGTGGCACAAGGCTCTTCAAGAAATCGGAATTTTAGTTATGTACGAGATTGTTGGTAAGGCTTGTAATATTTAATATCTACTCTACATAAATATTTACTTACATAGATGTAGAATATAAGTCGTAACTACCTTTAATATTCAATATACCGATGAAAATATAATAACATATTAACTATACAAAAAAATTATAACCATTACTTATATCATTAGATTTCTTGAAACATATGCTGACAAACTTTTACAGTAAACTTCTAATTGAGTGTAAAAGTTCACAATTTTTATAGAAATTGATTTCTGGTATCGTATTAACATACTAAAATTATTTTCTATTGATAGTCCACTTGTTGAATATGAGTATTGTAATGTCCGGTCTCGAGATTCGCTATAGGACACTGCAACAAAAATAACTAGATGACAATTGCTACACTTTGTCTCATTATTCTATTGAACTTTGATATCGGCATTAATATCTCTAGCTAGATGTGTAAGCGTTCGCCCAGGCGATTCCTGTTCGAAGAATCTAGTGATAAGAGATGACAATGGTCCAGCTATGCAGGTTGTCTATTACGAGATTGATTTTCTTCTGCCTGAATTGAAAACCCCTTGTACAGTAAGGTAAGATTTCATCATCATCATCATAATTATCCAGCCATTAAAAGTCCACTGCTGGAGATAGGCCTCTCCAAGAAAGGAGGTTTTTTAGCCATAATTGCCGCGCTGGGCCACCGTGTTGGCAATCGCAGAGCGCAGCATCCGCGACGAAAATGCCTACCCCCGCCCGCTGCATTTGAGCTGCACTGTTCCGGTTGGATATACCGCCAACCTCGTACCTTAGTCGCTTCATACGATACCTGGTGCAGTGCGAGGTACTATTCTACTCTGCCGGTACCTCACGGCTCAGGCTGAGGTAAGATTTGCTTCATATTTTTTTAAATTTCCACATTGACCTGATTTCGTGATAAGTCACTTAAAGCACTTGTGTTTCGGACATCAGACAGCAGAACAATTACAAATATACTACTTTAATACATTTATTTAAGTAGTATATTTGTAATTATAACATAAATATCATCATTTAAATATTTGTCCTGGTTATGGATCGAACCCACGGCCTCTAGGGGATAAGACAGGATGATTACCATTTGCGCCATAGGTCCGGTTATCATCATCATCATATCAGCCACAAAAAGCCCACTGTTGGACGTAACCCTCCACAAGAAAGGTGAGGGCCAAGCTGACCCTGCTGTATTTGGGTTGTGATGTTTCGGTTGGATATACTGCCATCTGTCAGTTCCAGTACTCGTTTCTCAGTCTTACGATACCTGTATCAGAGAGGTTCTATTCTATTTTACTCATAGTCTACTGCTGGTTAAGGTTTCTTTACTACTTACTTATTTATTTACAAGTGATTGTGTCTCTTTGAGAGCTCATGTCGCAGTAACACGCCCGCCGCACAATCATTGACGTTAATCAACAAAACGTTTGGTTATGGGGTGATCCAAAATTGATTATATAAAGATTCTCTACCTTTGGATGTCGCATTAAGCCGGTAGCCCCCATTGCAACTGTAGACCAATCCGTATGGTGAGCTTAATCTTTCATAAGGAAAAGTAATGCAGGTCTGATGTGGTGATATAAAAAATGGTTTATATTCATATCGTCATTTTTCTCGGGCTCGATGGCGCGTTTGGTTATCTCCCTATCTCGTGCGCCAAGGGTTGGGGGTTCGATCGGACCCAGGAAAAACAATATGTTTGTGTTGATTTTTTCTATTTCTTTTATATCTGGATGTTATATCAGTGTTCAGGTAAAAAATTTGAAATTCTTTTATCGTCTAATGTCTGTAAAACAAGTGCTTTAAGCTACTTATCTTGGAGTCAGAAGTTATGAGAATAATTATAAAGTCTAATGATGTCATGAAACTGTGCCTAATAACGCACTGACCTTTAGGTGTAGGACAAGTTTACTTGTTAGGAGCGGAGGCTAACAAATAACTTGCAGTGTGCTATCTTGTATAATGAGGTAACGAATTCATGTTTTCGCAATATCTGACCTGGTTAATTTAAGGAAAGTTCAACCTAATAAAAACAGGTTGTATTTACATACGCTTTCCCAAGAAAGGGGGCATTTTCCCGCAGTTGCCGCGCTGGGCAAGCGTTTTTGCAATCGCAGAACGCAGCTTTTGCGACAGGGATGCTGCTGCCCACCCCCGCTCTATGCATTTAAGCTGCACTGTTAGGGATGGATATACCGCCATTTGATGGTTCGGGTACCTAAGTCACTTCTTACGACACAAGGTCTCTGCTGGTACCTCACGGCTGTTTCTTATATTATATAATAATGCCACTTTTCAATAACTTGTCAACGAATTATTTCTCGTATTAAATTTAAACTGGACACTTTGATTTTACCTTATGGCAATCGTTCTGAAGAGTATCAAATGTACTCAGAGACTAATGTAAGAATATGTGATAAATACCACCTGTCTAGGATCCTAAAATTTTATTATACATTTGATCAATAAAGGCCAATATCATAGAACTGTCTGATTACAAAGCACAATTAACACCTTCATGGATAAAAATTCGAATATTTAAAATTAAAATTAAAATTTCGAGCTTGTTGAAGAAATAATTATATATATTAATCATTCTGAAACTTTATCTGTCACTTGTAATATCACTGAACGATCATCGTAAACTAATATCAAATAGTAAATACCAGAAATAAAGCGTTTAAAAGCCGATGAAAAGTAGTACTCGTAATATTATAATAACTTCTATCTCATCACATTCTCTTCAGACAAATGCAAATTAATATTCTTATGCAAAACAAAACTGGGCTCCATCGGAATATTTTGCTTTTAGAATAAATCAAGCAAGATTTCTCAGAGAAAATCTGTTCAGGATCTCGCCATACATTTAATCAAGTGCCAAGAGCGATGCACTATAAGTTGCCAAGATAAAGTGAGCTCGCACAGAATAGATAGAAATATCTCAGTACCAGGCTACACGGAATTTGAAAATATTGCCTAGATAATAAAATTTGAAACACATTAATCCGTTATCTTCGGCATGTACAGTTACGTACACAAGTGCTAAAGCATAATAAGTATTAGTTATATAGTAAACATATTCTTTTATATAAGATATATTGATATGGATTTTTTTTTATAAAAACTTTCATTGTAGTTTTGTAGATTTGTGCATCGTTTATAAATATTTACTTACATAATTGTTCACGCTTAAGAAAAAGCCTTTGTTTGACCATCCGCTACCAAAAAAATTCATTACTTATTATTAATAAAAATAGCTAAAGTAATTTCTTTATTGGCAGATTAAGATGGCATTTTAAACTTTTATTGGCAGATTGCTAATGTATACATTAGCAATCTGCCGCTAAAACTTCGTTAAAATCGGTCTAGCTGTTTCATATTTCCTAAAGTAGACAGATAAACAGACGAAAAATTATAATAGCTTAATTTTCTTATACGTAATTAGTCTATATACTTTCGTAGGTCTAGTTTAAAACCCTGTTATATATATATTACAAACAGACACTTCAATTATATTTATGTTTTCAATTATATTATTGATATTTTTGAAATCATTATCTTCTGCTAATTTTTTTGAAATAATAATATAGTAATAATAAATTAACAGGTTCTTAACTTCGAGTACGATTAGACAAAAGCGGACTTTTCACTCAACATGTCATACATTGAACTAACTCCATGATAAGTCGCTTAAAAGGGACATCAGACAAAAGAGAAACCGTAAATATAATATGTAAATACATATTAACAAGCAGACACAGAACCAACACAAATATTCATCCAAAAATGTTTTCCCAAGGTGGGACAATAACCTTTGCCCCTTAAGATGTTCTCAAAGTTTCTGATAATTCAAATAAAACTATTTTTAATAAGGTTATTACTATTTTCCACTAGAGTTATAGGAAGAATGATGGCTGGCACCTGCAGATTGCAAGCGTTCAACGTCCGACCGGCAACGGGTGATGACGTGGCGACATTACCTCGCCGAGCCGCTGTCGCCGCGCACCATGTCTCTAAGTTATGTAAAGAGTATGGAACAGGAATGTAAAAGAAGATTTAATATCGCATTTTTTTTCGTAGCTACCGAATAGTGTTTATGTTTTTGTTATAAAATAGTTGACCTGTAAATTTTCAACTGGACATTGAAAGAATGGGAATTCAAAAAGTTGTTGAGGGTTTTTCTGATTTTCAATAAATTTTAATTGGCTAATACGATGTTTTCTTGTTACTATAAAACATATTACTTAGATGTGTTATGTTAATTCATTAATCGAATAATTATTTATATCAACCTCCAAATACCTTAATAAACCAAGTAATTCATTATTCATTACTTTGATGATTAGTTATTCATTTACACCCACCCCACACGCAATGTAATTTCTAGGCGCAATAAAAATACAAGTAAAAAATACTTTTTATCAAAATTAGAATAGTTCCGTAATATGTATATTGGTGTGGTGCTGCATCTTTTTATCGAAACATTGTTTATTTAATGTCATATTTATGTCAATAATAATTTTTGTGACACCCGTTTTAAGTTAACGAAGAAGAATGAAATGTCCAAACCCAGGAGTTTTCAGGGTTACTATGTGTCAATATGCTGATTAAATAAAATATCACTGGCAATAAAAACATTAGAACTAAAAAAAAACATATGCTAGATAAATACAAAAAGTTTGAATTTTAAATGAAACGATCGCGACTGTACACGTTATTTGTCAATTCAATATGCATTGAAATTGAAGTATTGGTACGCAGCGTCTTGCACGAGGCGAATTGAGATATGATCGTGGCTGGGTCGCACTCGCAAGGGAAATCAGTTTACTGTCTTTCCTCGAATGTAACGTTTTTTAGACATTTGGATTATTTCGTTACCTCAATCTGATCATGTAAGGTATACATACGTATACTATACGTCTCTCGATTCTACTTATTGAAAAAAAAAATTTTAATCACATAACTGAAGCTAAGGATGTTGCATTTGACACGTCCTTATGTTAAGTCGGAAGTTGTTATTTTAACAGGAAGATGTTTTTATCGCGAAGGGGATCTGCAATAAATCTTATATTACCGTTATCTTAATCGACTTCAAAAAAGATCTGAAGGTTTTGCTTGCTACCTATCTGTTACCTTATGAAGCAAAAAAACTAGTGAATTTATTTGAACACAGTAATCTCAGAAAATACCGACCAAATATGAAAATATTTTTTTATAAATTTGACTTTGAAGAGAGGATGAGTTTGAACAAATACATTCCAAACAATCATGGAAACTGGGCATCTCCGGAATCT